>VZTZ01020716.1:336730-395639 GCA_013400955.1 Drymodes brunneopygia | reverse complement strand
GCCGGGGCTCGCCGTGGGGTCACCCCGCGGGGCCGCCCGGCTCCGCCGCGCCCGGGAAACGCCTCTGCCCTCCCAGAGCCCTGGCTGCACCCCCGGCCCAGCGGACGAGGGGCCAGGGCCGGGCTGCAAGGCGGCCGGGGTGGAAGTTTGAAAAGATACTAGGGTGGACGAACAAAATAAGACGAAAGAACGCAGCTCTAGGGCTGTCGCAGCTGTTAACCACAGCGTTTTTCACCTAATAGGTAACACGTATATTGACTTAGTTCACCTAAAATGAAAACGAATTGTATTTCTGTGTGGTGAAACTAACATGTTGTAACCCTTACTCTCCAAGCTTTATCGTATCAGTTGACTTAGTAAGATGTCGCAAGAAAAGAACTTATGTTGTAAATCTGCTTAAATAGGTACGGTGATCTAAAACATTCATTCAGTACAAGGCCGGGGATTTCAGTCAAGAACCGTAATTTACAGACACTCCCATTTCCCTGTGCATACTGCTTAAGCAGAAATGTCCGTGTGCCTGTCCACAGTGAGATCCAGTATTAGGAAGAAATTACATACGTTTCTAAATTGCATGACTGTATTACAGTACCTTACTTATTTTTTCAGTTAACTCATTCGTGTTGAGGTTTTAGGGTTTGGTTTTGCAATCTGTTGTACAAAGGAAATTGGATAATTTGATTTCATTTCACGATAGGAACTATGACCTAGCAGGGTCTTACAACCTATAGCTTGATTGCTTCTGACAAGGAGCACACCAAATGTTCTATGGAAGGTGACAGATAATACAAGGGTTTGATCTGTTTTTAGGATTGGCACGGCTGCCTTGGCAGTTCAGGTGGTTGGTAGCAACTGGCCCAAGCCCCACTACACGCTGCTGGTGACAGGGCTGTGCCGATTCCAGGTCCTGCAGCTGCTGAAGGAGAAGCCCTATCCCGTTGCTGAAGTGCAGCAGTTGGATCGACTTGAGCAGTTCACTAATGGCCATAAATCTGAGGAGGAGCTTGGAGAGCTGTCAGAACAATTCTACAAGTATGCAGTACAGGTGATTTGGTTTATTTTTGTGTACCATTTAACCTGTGTGTACACTTAGGCGCTGCATTTGTTTCCTATCTGCTCTTCTGTTTCTCCAGTTCCTGTATTTTTCAATGACTAGTAGAGTTTCAGTATTTCTGCCTCAAAATAGATGTTACTGTTGCAGCTTGAGGTTTCTGTGCCAAGTTCCAGGGTGTCTACACAGCTTGTTGCAGCTGAGTCTTGTGCAACTGCTTGTGTTGGTGCTATGCTAAGTTGGTGTTTCATGTATAGCAATACTATAAATATGTTCTAGCAAAATATTTGATTAATTTTTCTAGAATTTTACAGAGATGTAAGAAGATATATACGATGGAAGTATAATGAACTGGAATTTAAAGGATGTATCAAAAAACAGTCATGGGGAAGTTTTTAATCTTAGTATGTGGCGGAAATAGGAGATGTATGTATTGTAAAAAAGGCTGCAAACAATAATGATATTTTTGAACTTCCCACACAAGCAGAAAGCTCAACGTCTTGGTGCTCTATGCTGAGTTAGTGCCTCATCTGTGAACTTTTTGGGAACTTGTTTCAGTAGCTTTCTGGCAAACTACCTAGACGTGTTTCATACTGAAAGATACAGTCCTGTTTAGGTCAGAGAACCACTGAGATAATCCCAAAAGAGATCCAGCAGCCATTAGTGTTGTTGCTTGTGTGTTGCAGCTGGTTGAGATGCTGGATATGTCAGTGCCTGCAGTCGCAAAGCTCCGGCGTCTCCTGGACAATCTGCCGAGAGAAGCTCTGCCAGATATCCTGACCTCTATCATCCGAACTACCAACCAAGAGAAGCTGCAGGTATCCTGTTCTTCTGTGGTTTTAGCGGTAGTTAGGTGTGCTATCTTTTTACAGTCAGTCACTTTTAGGTAATTTTGGAATTGTTTACACTTGTGTCTGTACAGTGATAACATTATGCCAGCAGGGATTTGTGTTACAGCTGAGCATGAATGCTTGTGAAATAGTTTTATGCTGCTGTTTCAAGTGTTTATGTATGCATATGGCAGAAGTCACCTAAGATAAATAGATCAGGTTGGGAAATCTTGGAAACAGCTCGTTTTATTAAACAATAAGTAGAGCATGGACTTCCTGTAGTAAAGATAATAAATCTTCCTTCAGATTGGGTTGAAACTTTGCTTACTTATCCTATCTGACTGATTGTTATACATATCATAATACTAATAACTTCAGAATGATTTTTTAAAAATACTTACAAAAACATCCTGAAGTCTGGGTTTCTTTAAATACTGAGACACTGGTTAAATTTCTATCATATGTCAAAGTAAGTCATGCAAAAATGATCTTTCTGGCTTGGTGCGTATTAGTCTGATTTCTGTATTTGCTTGCTGTGTTTTGGAAGTTGTTCCTTTTCTTCTCTGACTGCTTATGCTGCACCTGGAATTGAAAGTGTGTTAGGTTCTTTCAAAGCACCACAAGTAGAAATTAATGCAGTGATTTGAAGGGAAGGTGTGTACTATAGTTGAATATCCTGCTGGAGGAAGGTACATTAGGTATTAGTGTGTCACTTTTTTTTTATTAGAAATTAGAAAGAAAAGAGCAGCTGATGGAATCTGTGGAAATACAGAGGAGCAGAATTCTACCCATTTCCACATACTAACTTGATTCAACATGAAAATGTAATTGCGTGTAAAATTTTAAAAAGACAAAATAAACAAAAAAATCACTTAACAAAAACCTTAAGGCACAAGGTGATTTTTTTTTCATGGGTTACCCAAGGAGATGATGCTGTAACTTTCTTAACAGGGCCATCTCTTTCCTGAGGCCCAGTAATTGAAAAATAGAACATTGATAGATGTTTACCACAGAAAATACAACTGAAATATTAAGATGCTTTAAAACTAGGCAGGATAAGAGACTTTTTCTCAAGTTATAGTTTAGGCATCCAGACCCTTGAGGCTGAATTTTGTGTACTGTATTCTCCTTGCTTTTCTTGCTACCTGTTTTCCTAAATCCATCTATTCTATACCTCTGGTCAAAAGACAATAGCAGTACCTCCATGTTCCCCCAGAGTGAGGATTCATCAGTGTGAACTTGTTGGCTGCTCACAACTCCTTGCTCTTAGATTTTAGATGCTGTTAGGCTGGAAGAACGGTTCAAGATGACCATACCATTGCTTGTTAGACAGATTGAAGGCCTGAAGCTGCTTCAGAAAACAAGAAAGTCCAAACAGGATGATGATAAAAGGGTATGGAGCTTTACATTTGGGATGCTTTAACATTCTAAATAAGTACTAAGATGCACTTTTTAAACAGGCTAATGAATGCATGATTTTAATCTGTGCATTATTAGTGTATAGTCATAGTGTGTGATCATAGTTGGAGCTGCAGAGAGCACCCAGCTGGCAGCTGGCTGTGCTGGCTGTGTAGATACTCAGAAGATAAAATACTTGTTTAAAACTGTCTAGGCTTTATTTTTATTTTTTTAAATTTAATTTGCATTTTAATCTGAGCACTTTGTGACATTGAATGAATGCTCAGATTCCTCTGAAGAGTCAGTTCACATGCATTGTATGCACACAGTGAGTTCTGGCCTGTGCAGTGAGAGCTGTGTCTTTTACTGAGGGCATTGCAGATGAATGGGAGCTTTTGAACTACTGATAAAGAATGGGTGTTGTAAAAGGGAGCTTGTTCACTTTGCTGCATCTAACTGCTCTTAGATAGTTTAGTAAATGGAAAGTCATTGAGAAATGAAAAAAGAGAGATTTACCCATATTGTAAAGTTTATTGTAAATTTATTCTGCTTAATATGATGGGCTGCAGTGCTTAAAATATCAGAAATAGCTCCTTTGACTTTTGTTCCTGTTTTGTGTTGATTGCTCATTTAGGATAAATGATAAACTCATTTAGCAAATATATGAAGTACTGTCACATTTTAAAGTAGTACCAATAACACTTTTTGAAGTTAATTTCTGGAGTTAAAATGTTCTGAATTTTTCTGTGCACCTTAGCTGTTTTTGCCGTGATTTTCATTCAAAGCTGAAGTACACAGCTGATTTTAAAACTGAGACCTGATGCAACTCTGGGGTTCTTTTTCCATTGCACAGGTTGTAGCTATTCGTCCTAATAGAAGAATCAGTCATGGAAGCATTACAGAAGATGAGGAGGAGGAGGAAGATCATGATGATGTTGTCATGCTAGAAAAAAAGATTAGAACATCCAGTATGTCTGAGCAAGCTCTTAAAGTTTGTCTTAAAGAAATAAAAAGGTAGGAGGCTTTTAAAATGGTGGTTTCTTTTAAAATCTAAAACGAATCATGCAGACCTTTTCCTGTTTGATGTATGTTTGTGTTGGTTGTGTTTTTGAAATTATATTAAACCTCAGGCAGCAGTCACTGCCTTGTGGTGCAGTAGAGGCTTTCTTTGCATTTAATTTCTGGTTGGTCTTTTGAATTCCATACTTATATTACCAGATTAAAGAAGATGCCTCAGTCAATGCCAGAATATGCTTTGACAAGAAATTACTTGGAACTGATGGTAGAATTGCCATGGAACAAGAGTACGAAAGGTAAACCCTTCTGTTAGTGGTGATTCTCTTGCACAAACATTGTAGGACAAGTAACTGTCATGTAAACACTGAATTAGTTCTGTCTTGTAAAAACATCGTTGATGTGTTACTGTAAGCCAGATACACCATTAGACTTCAGTGAGAGCTGTACACTGAATAGCCTGTGTAGCTCAGTTGCACATCTAAGAATGTGAATTTTAAAAATGTTAAGAATAGTTTCATAAAAAAAGGAAGGTGTTACTAAATATGATTTGTGCCAGTATGTATCAAAAATAATAAAGAAATAAGTATTTAATTATTTTTTATATGTCAGACAAAAAAACCCTTTGGACATTTCTGTAACATTAGTCTTTCTGAAGAAGATTCTGGTTTGTCTTAAGCAAGTTTGGTAAGGAACAAAAGGATAAAAAAACTCTAATTAATTTTAGTAATTACAACTTGAAGTGCAGTAGAAAAACTGAGTCTCATGTCTGCTTTGTACCATAGCTTTTGGAGTTGTGAGTAGAGGGTGATATTGTTAATACAGGCACAGTGTGCAAAAATGGAGAGTGAGGGAAGAGTAGGAAACCAAACACGACCAACAGACATCTCCTACTGACCAGCACAAGTAGGTGACATGGGCAAAGTGACTTTGCACAAGGTGGGCTTAGCACACCTGCAGAAATGTCTGTCCGTCTCTACCCTTCTGCTGGTATTTCTAGTGATGGATTGTTAATGGTTTGAAATCGAGCCCTGCCTGTTCACAAATCTTCTTGTAAATATTTTCTTAATTCATTAAATTGTAAAAAGATCTACCTTCAGGTACTTTGCAGTATTATTCAAAGAATCCCCAAATGAGTAAAATGTTTGTTGGCAGTCATGTCCTAGCAGAATGTTTTTTTGGTGGAAGTTGCTCTTTGATTTTTTTAAATTACACCATATCATATGAAATTTGGTGTTTTTACTTTAAGCAAAGTTTGAGTGTGATTCGTGTGATTGCTATGTTGAACTCTGTAGCTACAGTGCATAAAAACACACATGAATATAGAAATAGAAAATCATGATAATTATTTTAGCCTTGGATGCCATTATCAGTAGTGTCATTATCAGTACTATAGTCTGTCTATCTTAAGTCTAATTTCCTTATTAAAGAAGGAAATTGAAGAAGAATTATAATTTTTATAACTTTGGCTTTAGAAAAGCATTGTGTGAAATGTATGTGTGTTGGGGGATTGCCCTGATGAAGGTGTGTGTTTCTGCTGTGGGATGAATTGTTTCCATTTTTAAGGTAAATGTGCTCATCTCTGTGCTGTTGTCGATGCCAGATCGCCTGGAAATCCGCGCAGCTCGGATTGTTTTGGACAATGACCATTATGCCATGGAGAAGTTGAAGAAGAGAGTTTTGGAGTACTTGGCTGTGCGGCAGCTTAAAAACAACCTCAAGGGACCCATTCTTTGTTTTGTGGGGCCCCCAGGAGTTGGTAAAACCAGTGTTGGAAGATCAATTGCAAAGACTTTGGGTCGAGAATTCCACCGAATTGCTTTAGGAGGAGTCTGTGATCAGTCTGATATTCGAGGCCACAGGTAATTACTTTTTCTTTTCCTGACAGCAGTTTTTTCTGTGCAGAATGTATTGATTATTTTCACTGTTCAGCCAATACAGAAAAATTGTGCTTCTTAGAAACAAAGGTAAGTATTAATTGATTTTCCTTGACATTCAGTGGTGTTTCTTGGGTGAGGATTTTAATGGGAGTGGATATTCAGTGTTGGGGTACAGCCTTTATTTTTCCTTCTGCTGCTGCCCTTTATTGTCCTAGGGAATGGATTTCATCTTCAGTCATTTTAGCACTTTGAAGTAAAATTCAGTAGAAAGTCTAATGCAAACTCTTGATTTTTCTACTTTTTAAGAGGGATGTAAAGATTTAATTACACGGTATAACCTATGGTAGCAATACATTCCTTCATAACCATGTTTGCTGCTAAAACAGGAGAAGAAACTTGGAGTGATACATGAAAATTGCTAGAAGATAGCAATGGATTTATTTGTGCACTGTTTTCCTATTTCAAAAGGAGATTTCTGCAAGAGCACCTAGGCTGGCAGGTTTCAAAGGAGATTTTTTGGATGACATTCCTTAGGACTGTTTATGATGTTGAGCTCTTTATGTATCTACTTTTAAACCATTTGTATTAGTCCATTCCTCAGTCCTTGCAGCTGGAAGCCTGATGAACAGGCAGTAGAGATAGGTAACTGCCAAGCACCAGTGCAGCATTTTTCCTTTCATTAAACATATTTTATGCTTATTGCATGCAGTGTAGGAAATCTGGAATAATGAATTTTAGTCAAAAATTTTTTAAGTCATGTTATTGAATAAAATTTCTCCTTACAATTAAAGCTATCAGTTCATTTTTTTATGCCATCTAGCAATTAATTTTGCCCAGTGGCTATGCAGCTACTCTCAGTTAACATAGAATGCCCTAAAAGTTCGAATGTGACTCAACAACGTGTGCTATTCGAAGGGAAGCCACTAGAGGCTGTGGAATACTCAGCATTATGGAAAGTAACTTTTCCAGAGCAGAGCAGGACTCAAGCCTTTGTAACAGGGAAACCACATCTTGAACTTGACATTATAAACAAAAGTGAAACTTCCCATCTTAGACCTCATAAAGAGTAAAGACAGGTAGGGTCATATGAGAGAGCCTCTAAAAAGCTTTTTAATTCAGGTGTTTGTGACTGTCACACATTTTTGAGGGCATTATTAAGTTATTAGTTCGTGTTAGAGGTTACCCATTAAAAATTTCATATTAAAATGTATATGAAATTAGCCAATGGAAATATTTGCTAAGAGAGTTTACTTTTCATTAGCAAAGAAAAATATAATCTAGAATTAGCAAGAATATTGTGTGGTTACTGTTCAACAAGCAAATATATAGTTAAAAATGAACTTTAGAGCAGTTGGTACCAGGGATTGGTACCAACTGCTCTTTCCAGTTTTTTGTAACTAAAATCAAACCCACCTGTTGCATACTGGATTTTAAATTCTGCTTTGGTTTGTTTTCCTGCTTCTCAGAATAAGATTTAATCATATTAGAACGACAGCTTTTCTGTAGAACTCTACTGTCCTTTTGTGTGAATAAATCCTTCAAGTTATTCCCAGTCAAGTGAATCCATGTTGTTCATCTGGTGGGAGTCAGAGGGAGGAGACACGAACTTGTTTTTTGAGTTTCTGGTTGAGTAGGCTAATTTTCTAGTATTACACGGTAGAAGACATTGTTTTTTCTCCTAAAAGCTCCTTATTAGGCCTTGGGGCTTAAGTTTAGTTAACATTGCAGAAGAACAGTACTGTGTGTACCTATTGATGTTCTGAACATGAAGAAAAATGTACCAAATGTACTGGAACATTCAAAAGGAACTGTTTCAGTTTGCCTTGCAAGCAAACAGTGCCTGAAATAGCATTCACTTGGGCCATTCAGGGAGGGCTGCAGAGTGAGAGATTCAGCAGACAGAGCTCTTGGACAGCAACAGGGTAGGGCGGGCTGTTTCAGTGACTGCTGTGCCACCTGATGTGGAAATGGGGCAATTGGAACTGCCCACTTCACTGACTGGGTGAGGAGTAGCAAGTATTGTCCTGCATTCTTAAAACGGAATAATCCTCTTGGTACTAAACCAGAAGTCCTTTATCAGACATCCTGCAGCTGTTGTCTGCATTTACCACTCATCTGTACCATATGTTAAAGTGTGCTGGTTTGCATTTGCTGTTTACTTGTATGATAAAAAAAACAAACCCACAAACCACCCTTAAGGATGACTTAAAACTTTTTTCCAAGAAGCTCATTGCACTTACAAATCTCCTCAGTATTGATATTTTGTGTCACACAGGAAATGTATGATCTTCTCTGTTGTGTGTTATTCTATTTCTGAAAAGGAAATATGTAATTGTGCCATTTATTTATAGTGGTGCTGGTGAGGTAAGTGTGAAGCTCTTCTTTCTTACCTTCATGTGAAGCACTGCTTCCTATATAACCACTGCTTTGCAGTTTCAAATGTTGGGACTGTTCACTTCTGACTTAGGTCTTTGCTGAAGACTTCTTTAGGTGCCCCTGTTTGAGGAGAGGTGGGATTCCTCAGTAGGACAGCTGTGCTGGCAGAGCTTCCCTGCACTGATTCCTCACCAGGACAGCTGTGCTGGCAGAACTTCCCTGCACAGGCCTTATTGCACCAGATAAAAACAAACTGCAGACAGCTTCACCCAGGAGAGGAATCAGATTTGTTAAACAAGTACAAAGCAGAGATAGATTTGTAAAGCACTTGAGTGGATGCAACCTCTGGCCTTGGGAAAAAAAAAAAAAAGAAAAGGCTGTGACCTTGCTCAAGCAAGTTCAGAAACATTGTCATTAACCTTGTTATCCTCTTCTACCCCTGCAGTTAAAAATGATTTAAAACTATTTGTCTTGAGATCACTGTGAAGAGAGTCCTGTTTCTTTCTTTCAGTAATACTACTCCTGCTTTTGGGGTTGCAGTTCCTATGCTTTCCCAGTTTACCTTGGCAGAACCAAGAGGGTTGGATTTTCCAGCTGTTTTTCTTGCATTTTCTACATTTCTACTTAGTGCCTGCTGACATACTGTACAACTCTAGTGTTTTGTTTAAAGGTGTCTTGTCACTGACCTAAAACTATATAAAAAGATTATTAAGTTGCAGATCTTCTTTGCCTGGAGCTCTCAAGGGGTTGGGTTTTTTAAGTGTTGCTACACAAGTGAGATAAGCAGGAAACTTGCTCTGTGCTTCTGGTTTTGGGTGGGGAAAGCTGACTCTCCTCTGGGTTTAATGCAAGGAAAGAATTTGCATCAAAAAATGAGCAAAGCTATGTTATATCATCAAAAATGCTAATATAGGATATTGCTTTTCCTCCTTTCAGCCCTAGCAAAATGATGAAATCAACATCACATTCAGGGATAGTGTTCCTGAACAGTAGCATTTAGTTTCACATCTTACAAGGCAAAGGTTAACAGCCAGCCAGATAAATGGCCATATCTGCTTGTAATTTTAATATCTTCTGGCTGGTTTTATATGTAAATACCTGTAGGGCCTGTCTTACCAAGGGTTCCTTTGTTGGGACATGTTCCATAATAACTTTGGAGATCTCGAGTATTTGATTAATAGTATATTAAAATAGATACTGGTCCATCTCTCATAAATAAAGAGGTGTCACAGATTTAGAGTGTGGCATCTGTTTGCCTTCATTTAGGTTATAAACCAGCCTCTTTCTTAAAACTCGGTGGAACATGGATAGCTCAAATTTTTATAGGATTCAAAAGGATCAGGCAAAAGTTGTGTATCTAAAAATACAAACATGCATTAAAAAAGTGTATTGTCTTTAAGCATGCACTTGAGAAAAATGTAGCAAGCAAGAACAAAGAATGTTTAATGTTTACCTAATTATGTTATCCTATTACTGGCATAAGCAAAATACTGAAACAGTTGGGCTGCATTGTCTCTGAAGCATATAAAAATTATTCTCTAGTGCAGTGAGCACCTTGTGGTAAAGACAACCCAGAGAATAACAAAACTACCACCACCAAACAAAACCCAAAACCCACAAGAAGAAAAAAACCTAAACCCATAACTGAAAATAACCCAAATCCCCCACAAAACAAAGAAATGCCCAAATTGCTACACTGATAAATTCGTTTGCACTGGTAAGTGATTCCCTTCTGAGAATTCCAGCTCTGATTCAGTCTCCTGATTCTCTGATTACGTTTTCTAGCATGCTTTCCCTGTCTTGGCAGGGCTGTGGGTGTGCAGATGGAGGAGGAGGAGGCAGGCTGGCTGTGTAATAGCTCCCCATGCAGAGCCCTGATCAGTAATGAATGTTCCACAGGCAGCCCTCCGTGAGAGCAATCTGCTCCCTGCTGCAGATTAGGACTACACAAAAGCACTGAAATGGGGAACCATTGCCTGCTGGCTGCTTCGGTCTTTAGCAGTTGACTCAGGGAGGTGGTAACAGGCAAACTGAACTTCTCTTGCAGTGCTGGCTGTTTAGAAGATCTTAAAACCTTTTCTTTTTTCTCAGATCTAGAATTAAATACTTTTACTGCAATTTGTTTCCTCAGTGGTTAAATGTTACTTGGAACTGACACCATTGCTGTGTGGTTTGGGCTCTGCTTTTGTTTGGGGTTATTTTATATATTTAAAGTCGTCTCTAGTATCTTTTGAAATTAGTCCCGTGGTATTTTTGGTTTCATCTTTGTCAATGTCATCCTGTTTATTTTGGACAGTAGTGAACCAGATCATGTGGCAAAGCAGGCCTGTTCTGCCTGTCTGCTTTGTGGGGATCATGAGCTAGATACTGTAATTCAGCACTTCATGGGTCTCTTTCTTCTTCGAATTTCATAATTAATTATAGTATTTTGAGTAGTTATGGCCCAAGCAGAAAAGACTGTGATAAATGCAGCAAACAAGGCTTATATACACCTGTAAAATGTATTTGTGCTCTGTGTGTGTTGTGGAAAAAAGATTTTACTGATTTGCTGAATAAATTCAAACTCATCATTTTTTGTTTCATTGCAGTGTTCAGCTTTTCATTTTATATTGAAATGACATAGTCAATACAGTTATTTTTGGTGGATATTTTTAACAGCATGCTGTCATGGGGACATTGACAGTTCAACATAATTGGAATATTGCTCTCTTTTGTAGCATGCTGTGTGAACTCTGTTGTGATGATAAAATCCCAGCATTGTAATTATGAAAATGTTTTTATTAATGAAGTTCCCAAATCTGCTTCTGCTTGTTCTTACATTACAAGGATGCTGGTTCTGGAACATATAAGATGTCCACAAGCTGTTAAGTTTGGATACACTTTAATGGAAATTATTACCTTTGCAGACCAACTAGTTTACCATGGAACTCAAATTTTCATCTGCTGCTATAATTGCTTTATATTCGCTCAGTTGTATATTCTGTATTTTTATCAACTAGTTCCACAAATTTATGTAAAAAAAGCAAGAATTCTTGCAATGCTTCCTGTTCTATTTTTCCTGGAGTTTTATTTGTGATATTTTGGATGTTGCTCCTCCTGTTCCCCGTGTCACCACCCTGTTTCCCCATCCCCATTCCTTTCCAGGCGCACCTACGTGGGCAGCATGCCTGGCAGGATCATCAATGGGCTGAAGACTGTCGGGGTGAACAATCCCGTGTTCCTCTTGGATGAGGTGGACAAACTGGCAAAGAGCTTGCAGGGGGATCCTGCAGCAGCCTTGCTTGAGGTGAGAGGTGTTAAACTGCAAGCGTTGTTTCATTTGTATTTAAAAGAACTAAACTGGACTCAGAAGATTCACTGGACAAAAGGAAGCCTGGCAGCCCTGGCTTTGTTATTCAGATCTCAGTCCTGAGTTCTGACAGGGCTGGGTTTGTGCCAGGTGCGGGCACAATGCAGATGCTGTTACATAGTGGCTAAGTAACATATAAATCTCAATGGGCTGTACTTGAGCACAAGGATAGATTTTGATGTGTTTTCTGTATTTAAATAGTGTTCAAGCCCTAAGCGTAGGTTATTTGGGGGAACTTCAAGACATTGATTTTAATGATCAAATGTTGTTAGCTAAGAAAGAACTGTAAAGGATCTAGGCAGTAACTAGACCACAACTTTTTCCTGTCTCTCTTGGAACAGCTTCAGTATATTTTTGAAGGTCTTGATGGTACCAGCTTGTATTGGAGCTAAGCCTTACCCAGTGCATAATACAGACTAGCTGCATATTTTTTAGAAGCATTTCTTTAATTAGTGTTGTAATTAACTTTCTGAACTTAGATTTTTTGTGTAAGTCACAGATCCCCACTCCTTGTATGGTGTGATGAGTGTTAGCTTTCCATGACAGTCAGGTTTTCCATAAGCATTTTTTCTGAAATTTTGGCCCTCAGACTAAGATGTAAATGAATCTAATAATGTAATATGTAATATCAATCACATACTACAGTTATTTCATCACAAAGGTTTTAGAGTTGTCAAAGTTGATTTTCTTAAAGACACAAATAAAGTCCAGGAGATAAAATTAAGGACTTGGGTGAATGAGATAGTGTTGGAATATTTTGTAAGTCCCATCAAGTGTTGAGATGTCATTAGGTCAGTTGAGCTTTCAGGAGGCCAAAAGTGGAGTGATCATGAAGATGAATTGAGAGCTGTGCCTTGCAAGCTTTATGTATCATGTAGCAGCCAGCAGTAATGAGTTGTCAGAACCTTCATCCCAATTTCCATTTTTTGGAGTGTGACATGATATCCCAGTACAGTTCCTTCTTCCACTGTCTTGAGTATATTCACTGCTTTTATTCTAGCACTGGTGAGAGGAAGGGCCACCTCCTCAGGTGTGGGGAAGAGACAAAGCATTGCTCTTCTCTGGGCAGGAGCAGTGTTCATCTTCCTGTGCCAGCACAGAAGAATGAGGGAGGGGATGGGGAAGGGGAGAATGAGGGAGGTTCTGGCACAGCAAGACTGGGCCAGGCTGAAGTGTTGAGGCTGCCAGGGCAGATGCAGCACTAATACACTTGATGGTTTTAGCATTGTGCATGTTTAGAAATTCCTTGTTCTGCTGTAGTTTCACACTTTGCTTCTCTTTCGTGTTCTCTGGCAGTAGGGACTGCCATGCTGCCACTGTTGCAGCTGCACTGCTTCTGTCATGGTTCTGTACCAGTTTCAGTCAAAAGGAGTGGCATTAGTAAAAAATACCCATATTTTTGAGCTAGCCTGGCTCGCTTTCCCAGAAGTGATTTAGGGCATAATCCTAGAAGCATCTCAGTTGTCAGACCTGAGGTGTGGTAGCTTTGGTAGGTGGGGGTGAAAGTGGTTCTGATAGTCTTTGCCTACAGAGTCATTCTAATGACTCTCTTGACTGACAGTGCTTAATGCAGCGATTTAAATATGAAAAATGCTACTTAAATTAAGGTGTCATGAGCTCATCTGGATGCTGTATGACATTCTGCAAATGAAGTGTCAATTGACTTTCTACAAACGTCATTATTTTCTTCCTGCTAGATAGTGGAAAATTACTGTTTTGACAAGGCCAATGAGTTCTTTGAAAATCAGTGTATGAACAGGCTGTGGTTTGAGAGCTCTGTTTTGATCTTTGCATGTTAACATGAACTAGTAGTAATTTAAATGTGCTAGAAAATAGCAGGGCTTCACTTCTTTAGCTTTTAAAAGTGATAGTTATGGTCCTTTACGTGAGCATTTCTCCAGGATGTAGTACACTTTTCTAGGGTGCATGAAAAGCCTCAAAGTGCAAAGAAAACAAGCAGGAGAGTTTAATAAATAAAAGCATTTTCCTTGTACTATTCACCTGGGGGATTTTATTTACACTTCGCTGAAAATGTAATGCTCTCTCTTTCTGAGTTTGCTGATATCTCCTGTCATTTGTCTTTTAGATATTTGAACTAATCTGTCCTAATTCTAGTCAATGCATGGATAAAAATACCTGAAAATCAAGTTTTTCTATTTAGCTGGCTGTTATTTGCTGTGCAGACACAATGATTTGGCATTTCTTGGAAAGAGTGGTCCAGTCATGAATCTAGATCTATATATTAATATTGGTAATTTTATTCAACCTTTGCTGGGTTTTGTAGTTTTTTTTTTTTCATTCCATATCCTGCAATAGAGAACAATTGTATTCTTCTATTTTGTCAAGTTTGTGAGGGCAAACGAATTTAATTAACACTTGTTTAATTAGTTGTGTTTGAATTCTGGGTACTTTGTTGCTGCTTTGAGATGTCTCTGTTTTCCATCTTTTGAAACCACATTATCAGTGATACTCAGCTCTGCTCCTGCCATGGATTTTTCCAGCTGAGGCTCATAAGGTTCAGTTGCTATTGCCTGCCGGAGCTGCAGGCTTTATGTAAGCCCTGCTAATTGACCATTAGTTGCATCTGGAGAAGTAATTGCTCTATTAACCATGGCTGGGCTGATCCCCTGCAAGATCTCTATATCCCTCTACTGCTGGCTAAACATCCTGAAACAGGTGCTTTACCTCTTCTAATGGACAACTCATGGCTGGACATAACAGCTTCATTTTCATCTGCTTCTCGTGGTTTACATTGTTGGAAAGTCCATCTAGAGTGAGCAAAGGTGGCTCTTGTGCTGGAGAGCAAACAATAGTGGTCACCTGACTGCTCCATTTACTGTTCATACTGCTGCTTGTCTGGTAAGTGCCATCGTTAATTGTGAAAGGCACATCCTTTTCTCCTTCATGAGCAGGTGTGTTAAATTCTTGCTGTCTACAACAGGGTATATTCAGGAAGAAAATTGTCATCCCTGTGACCTTGGGAGCAAAGCTTGGTGCTTTTTAATTGCTGGATATGTGTTTAGTTCTAATGCTTCTGCAGAGCTGTTGCTTCAGCAAGACAGAATGTCTTCCTATTTGAAGTTACTGTTCATTAACCAAAGGAATATTTTAGTCTAAATTTAGATGACCTCTGTTAAAAACAGAGGAAAACAGAAATGGTTCCAAGTGCCTGATAGTGACTATTTGTATGCAGGGAAATTAGACCAGGAGCATAGCCAGGCAATTAAATGTTCATGGAATTTATTCTAGATTTTGTGGTAATAAAACGCTGTTACAGAGAGGCCTTTGTATGCATGGGAACTACCTGCCATAAATTAGCCAAGATATTTTGTGCACTGAATGTTCTTCTTGTACTTCATATTTTTGTATTAGTTGAGTATCTTGGAAAACTTTTGAACTTGAACTTCAGCACAGATACCTAACTGAAGAACAGTTTTATTTGCTTTGGAAAATCTGTTTGAAATACATAGGCAGGACATTGGTTTGTATCTTATTCTAAAAAACAGTTACCATGACGAAGAATTACGAGTCCAGAGAAACTCCAGGCCTTGTAAAAAATCTCAGATAATTCAGACATTTTCAGATATAATCTGAGTGGGTTTGGATTAGTTTCCGTAATCTTTATGGGATAGTATTTTTTGCATGTGAGTACAGCATCAATATATTGTGTATCTTTGTAAATAATATTCTAGTCAGCAGCTTGGCACTTAGTAGGATTCATAAGGATTTCTAGTTGCAGACTAGGAGTAGAAAGACAGAAATGTGTGTAAATAAATGTGACAAAATGGCAGTTTTGTCTGTCAGAATACATTGTTTTTCAGCAGCTTTGGAATTAGTTGTAAACACTTCAGCTGATAGACTGGAATTCAGTGGAAATACTGTTATCAGTATTTTAAAAAGGGGTAAGTTGAATTAGGATTAGCCGTTTAAATCAGTTTTGAGACATTTGCATGAGTAGGCTTTGAGTGGGAGGCTAATATTTGGTATAGACCAGCTTGTTTTGAAGACAGTTTGTAGATGCTGTGCTTCATTCCCTGCCTGTTGTTGTGTCTCCCTACATTTTAGGGCTGGACTGGGGGGGCTGGCTGAGGTAGGGCACATCTCTGATTGAATTATGCATCAGTGGACTTGGCTTGTCAGGATACTTCAAGGCCTTTGCCTTCATTGGTAAAGAAGGGAGTAAATGACAGCAGCTGCTTGTTGAAGAGGGTAAGAAAAGCTTTTGAATAGCTTAGAGCCAGTGCACAATGGCATTCACTGAGTTCCAGCCCTAGGTTCAGAACTGAAGCATATGCTTCAGTACGTTTTAAGAGTTCACTATTAAGGGGAATGTGAAACTGATATTTTATTACAGCTGCAATACGTTTCCAAATACTGGTCTTAACTCTGTGTAGCACTTCAAAATAAAACCCGAATTTATTCTGTTTTTAGGAAAGTCACTTGTGTTTCTAGCATTCTGTAAAAAAAGGATTTTCCTAGTTTGTTCTGATTATAAATTTTTTCAAAAGATTTTTTTCAGTTTTCAAAGCCTGAGGAGAATTTAAGAGTAATGAAAATTGAGAGTTGTTTCTTTTATAACTATCAAAGAAGTCCTCAAATTCAGTTGTTGTTTTTTAGTTATCAATACTGTTCTTGGCTATAATTCAGGTTGTGTGCATTCATTGGGGTGTAGGCAGATAAATTATTTTGACAGTGGTGTGCTGTTTCTCAGGAGATGCATGGGTACCATTATTTGTGACATGAGAGTTATTCATGTAGCACTGATCATTCATTACTTGGGAAGGAAGAATGTGCCAGTACTTCAGGGGGATGTGAAGCAAAGGTGGTTCACAGGTGATGTAGAATCCAGGAGCACATTGCTATGTAAAATGAACTTCCCATTTGTGGCACTGTTATAAAACCTGCAAGACAGCATCTCAGTACCCTCATATTCCACATATATATTGAATATTTATCACCTAATCTTAAATCTAGGCAAGTGTTGCATTAGCACACATAAGTAGTACTAAAGTACTAAAAGGAAGACAACTCAGTTACTTGAAGCCCTAGTTCTACTTGTTCAGTAAATTTTTGAGGATGGTCAGACTGTTTTGTTCTTCAGTGCTTGTTCAATTTTGTCTCTGTTGTTATGGGATATAAAGAAAAATGATTGTGTTGGGAAAGCCAGGGCTCACCAAGGGTCAGAGCTTGCCTGGGGTGTCATTGGCAATAAGAACTTGTACTCCTCCATCAGCAGTAAAAGCTGGACAAAGCAGAATGAATGGAGCAGGTGATTTAGTGACAGCAGATAAGGCTGGGATTATTTTCTTCCCCTTGGTCTCACAGACAGATCTCATGGGTTGGTGTGAGAATAACAAGTAAGTGTAGAGTGAAAAGAGCTGCCAGCAGCAGCTGAGGATTGGAGTCAGGGGTTACTTGGGAGAATTCTCCTTGTTCCATGTGACCTCATGGGCTGCTTTTCCAAGGTTGCTGTGAGTCCTTGAAGGGCCACTCTACCATGTGTGAAAGGTCATGGAGGTGCAACTTAGGGGAGGTGCTTGGTGGCTGGAGAAATGCTGTGGCACTTCTAGAAAACTGCAGGAACAACTCATGGGAAAATGACTTTTTGAACTGTACATGTGGTCACAGAGTAATCCAGGCAAGGCCAGAATTCAGTGATACCCATAACATATGTTATTACTGTAAAGTTGAATTTGACAGGTCCAAATGGAATATAATAAAAATGTGCATGTTTTGTTTGCTTCTGATAAAAATTGCATGACTTTTGTGTTCACTCTTTTTAAGGTCTTGGATCCAGAACAGAATCACAGTTTCACTGATCACTACCTAAACGTGGCCTTTGACCTGTCCCAAGTGCTTTTCATAGCTACAGCCAACACCACGGCCACGATCCCGCCTGCTCTGCTGGACAGGATGGAGGTTATCCAAGTGCCAGGTAGCACTGCAGTGCCTTCATTACATGGCTGTTGCAGCTCCTTAACTGAGTTTGGGGTGTTTTTGCTGAAATGAAGGGCAGCTCCTCAAGGAAAGCCTGCCAGGAATCTGGAATGTTAAAAGGGACAAGGCAGGGTGCCTCTGTTGTGGCCTCTGTCACAAAAATAATATTTAGCATTGCAGTCAGGAAAATTCAGTTCCAGGTCTGTGGTGATACCTACGTGCGTTCTGTAGTGATATTTTCCTTCACTGATTTGTTTGTATTCTAATGGTCAGTTGGCTGATGCATCCTTTGAAGATTCCAGTGGAGAAACACTAAAATTCTGTTCTTGTTCACGTGAAGTTATGAATAGCCACAAAAGATCATGCCAACAGCTTTGTAAATTATAGCTGGGGGAGGTTTTTTGTTAAATTCAATGAGGTAGAATTGTAAAAGAGAAGAGATTTGATTATATTGTAGTGTCTAGCCAAAAATACTGTTAATAAATATGTGCTTTTTTTTTTGAAGGATACACACAAGAAGAAAAAATTGAAATTGCACATAGACACTTGATTCCTAAACAGCTTGAACAACATGGTCTGACTCCACAGCAAATACAGATTCCCCAAGTAACCACATTGGGCATAATTACCAGGTAAATCTGTTCATTGCTTTCAGTTTAAATACCTTCTTTTATAAATCAGTTTATAAACTGGTAATACAAACATATCTTAATATGTATTGTCCCTAATAGCTTCAGCAGTTCAACAGTGGGTAGTTTATGAATTGCTCTTTCCTTAGCTCTTGTCTTCTCTACAGAACATCCTTCCTCTGGAGAGTTCCTTGCTCTTGCTCTCCAGGTGTGGCTCACAATCAGTTGTGCTGACACAATTGCCAAGGCCCTGTGAATAAAAAGGAACACCTGAGCCTGGTGTGGCTGCAGTATGTGAAGCCATGGCCTTGGCAGTAGACAACATTTAATATAAAGAACCAAGTTACATTTCTATCATTTTCATACAAAAAATGGAAATTACCTTTTTATTTGCTTGTGACTTGATGGGTACATTTGTCTAAAATTTGGAATTAGGTTAAAAAAATTATAGGGGTTTTAAATAGCTTCCATTCATTAGAACTGGGGTTTTTGTTGGACATTACAGCAAATGTATGGATCAGAACATCTTTTGAACCTGAAACTAGCTCATTTCCAATGAAAAAAATGTATTGGGATTCAATGAATTGAAGTATTTTATGAACAGTGTTTTGGCTGTTTTGTGTAGTGTTACTGCCTGGTGCTTCTATTTAGTTCATAGACTAAAACAAAAGGTTCTTTTACAGCTAGTTCCTCAGCTTCCAGTGAAATATATATTTTAAGTTTTAAAATAGTTCTTCCTTTTAATTTTTATGCATCCCAGAAGAGCTCTGAAGAGCTCATTGCTTAGCATTTTATGAAGGTTTGGCACCAGGTGTTAAGTCATGTCTTCCCACTCAGTAATTTGTCTACAATTTTATCAGCAACCACAATTATTTTGATAAAAACAGATCATTTTTTCCTATATATTAGAGTACTCCAGGGTTTTGGTGCCTTTCCCATCCCATTGTCTGTGTGTTCAGTAAGGAGGTGTTTCCATTGGAAAGAGCTCTGTCTTGCAAAGCACAGCCCAGCCCAGGCATTGTCTCCACAGGTACACGAGGGAGGCAGGAGTGCGGGCCCTGGATCGGAAGCTGGGAGCCATCTGCAGAGCAGTGGCTGTCAAAGTGGCAGAAGGGCAGCACAAAGAAGCAAAGCCAGATCGTGCTGAACTGGGGGAAGGAGAAGGTGTGTATCTCTGGCATGTTTTCTTAAAAAGGGAACTTACAATATAGTCACTAGGAAGCTAATTTAGCAGCTTCTTGTCCTGTTTTATTCTTCTTTAAGGACTCTGTTTTCAAAAGCATGGCAGATAGTGTGACATTACTATTATGTACAGTTTTAGTGCTGAATTATGACTTAGGACGTATTTTGAGTAGTTTCAGCCTGCTGAGTTGGTAATTGAGAAGTTCAGTGCATCTGTTTCATATCTTAGGGATGCAGTTATGATTTGTGTGTGTCTGGGTTTTTTATTGCAAACCTTTCACTTCTTTTTAATACAAAACTAAGCATGGCTGTAGTTCCTATTAGCTCAGAACTCAATCTGGTTATTTTGTTGTACACTAAAGAAATTGTCCGCTTGAAGAACTCTGAAATTAGAATTGTTTTTATGTGCTTTTTAAGACTATGGTTATTCAAAGTCTCTTGGAGTGTTGGTAACTTCTCAGCCTCCGTTAGTCTGGTCTTGTTTCCCACATGTACAGGCAGTGTTTTATCATTCCCAGTCATCCAACAGACTGAAAGAAAGGTAAACACAAAACTCTCAAAGAGCAAAAATACCCAGGTAACTGCTCTGCCAGTAAAGGTAGGTCTCTTTCTAGTCTTGAAGTGGAAAAGGGAAGGAGGAAGTCAGGCCCATGATCCAGTTCATGTGCAGCACACAGCAGGTGCTCCCTTTTTCATCCCCTCATGAGTGTTCTCTTTAACAACAATGAACATCCACGCTGTGTTTGGTGAAAGATACAATGGAGGGTGTAGATGGCTGTGCCTTATTCCAGCCAGATGCTGATGGAGGGTGTTGCTGAATGCAGCAGTTTCCTCTTGGAGCTCTGCAGTGCTCATTGCAGCACTGCATGTCTGCAGGAGCCCTCAGTGTCAGGTGGATTAGAAATGTGAAAGGACAAACCTCAAACCTCAGGCTGAACTTCTAAAATGCGGATAGCCCTGAGTCTAATAAAATCTATCCAGCAGGGTGTTGGGTGTTTCATTAGTTTGTTTTCTAAAGACTGAAATGAGTTCAGGTGACAAGAAATTCTGCCAGTCTGTCAGAGAGCAACTGAGTGGCAGAGGATCCTGGAAACTGAAAACTACAGAATGGCTGCTTGCTTTTGTTCCAGGATACTCACAGACACAGACCTAAAATACTGAACAGGACCCTGTTGGTTTGATGTTCTGAAATATTCCACAATTTAGTTATGTGGAAAAAACCTTTAGGTTCTGACTTCTGTACAGCTGGAATAGGCCTGGTCTGGATAGGAGGAGGACAAGTGAGGAGACTCACTATCTGTTCCTTTAAACAAGGCAGCAAACAAGTCTGAACAGTGCCTGCCTCTTTCAGAGAGTAAATCTCAGGGGAGGAAATATAAGGGATGTTTTTACAAGCAGTGGTAATAATTAGAAGGGTGTTTGAAGAAGAGTTTTACCCACAGTAAAAACTTTCATAATTTGTGTCTGAGAATGGTTCTTGACAGTCTTTCAGCTTTACCTTGCCTTTTTTCCCTAGCTCAGTATTTCCCTTCTGAAAATGAAATCTTGTACCTTGTTGAGTTTTCTAAGATCACTGTAATGTCTGTAAAAACTGTAATTATCAGAAGGCTGAATTTGGCAGTGTTTGCTTAAGCAGGTTCAGCTTGGTTTTCTCTCAATGTTTGGCTTAAAGGCAGTGAGCTCTCACAGTAGCAGTGAGTGAATCCGTGAACAATCCTGCAATTTAAATCATCCCATCTACAATAAAAGGCAGAGGTTTAAGACTTACTTACCAGTGCTTTCATTTTATATTATGTGTGTGTTCTCTGCCTTCTGTGCTCTGATGGACTTTGTGAGGTCAAACACTGCCTTGTTGATTATTCTGTGTTCTCTTCATGAATGTGACCCCTGAACCTTTGGGCTGTGCTGGCCCAGCTCACCAGCACCAGGCAGTACCAGGTGTCCTGGCTACTTCTGCCTTTGGATAGTAGGTTTGACAAGTCATATTTTCAAAGTATGTAGCTGTGTCTAAAATGTGTTTCAGAGGTCTAAAATTGCCAAATAAAAAGAGATGTCATTCTGCTCTTCAAGCATTCTGGTAAAATAAATGAGAGGTAGGTTCAGAGCAAAACTCACGGTACTGTAAGAAGAAACACTTCTTTATTAAAGCAAGTAACAAAAAGGAACTGTATTAAACATCTCAGTTCAGTGAGAGAGTTATTTACCGTGTTAAAATTAGCACTGTGCTTGCAACTTAGGTATTTACACTGTTAAAATTAGTACTGGACTTGCAACTTACCAAAGCTAAGTGAAAAAATAGCAAGTGCTTCAAAAGGGGGCAAAATGCTGGCATTTTTGGTTGACCCACTTTGGAGTAAGAAATAACCTGTGAAGAGTTGCCTTTGTACTTCTGGAGTGAAAACTGTCCATAAGAAAAAGCTGTATTAATGATAGGGACTCTGAGGGACAGGTGTCTCTGCAGTGAAACATCACTGTTAGGCAGACTTGTACAGAATGGGGCAGTCTGCAAAGTGGGTTTTGTTTTGTACTAATGCTGTGCTTACACCCTGATATGTTTTTACACTGTGTCATTTGCTGGGAGTGTATCAGAGTAGGAGCCTTTTAAAAAATGTTTTTATTTTCATTCTGTCTGTTGGAAACAGCTAAGTGTTCAAAACAAAGTTAGTAAATACCTCCAAATACTTGCAAGTTGATGAAAATAGTGAGATTTGTAGTCTAAATTGGTTTCTTTGGCATTTTTTCTCCCGTTGATTAGTGGACAGTTGTGCATTATGATGATGAATTTTTATTTCATATAGTGAATTACTCTGGAAGATTAGTTAATCAGCTTTTCATCCCTTATTAGTTTCATTTAGCATTATTTCCTGTATTTTTTTCTTTCTCTATATAAAAATACCTAGAATTCATTTTTGCTTTCCACATTTGTGTGTTGCTGATGTGAGACTGAGACTCTGCAGTTAGTGCATTGGTGTGCCTTGAGCTCTGACTAGGAGAGGGCAGAGTGCAGGCTTGCCTTGCTTGCTAAAACACATTTATACCTGATCCAGAGCACAGCCAAATCCTGCCATGGTGCCTGTGGTGTTTATTCATCTGAGTGCCTCTGGCTGCTGGGTTGCAGTAAGAGCTAAGGACACTAGGTGGTAGAATCACAGAATTTCCACCATTACATTGATTCAGTCAGACTATGAACTCCAAGGGGAGCACCTGTTTCCAAGGCTTTGTAAAGATGAGGCTTTTGCCACTGTTTGCAGTGGGCTCCAGGGAGGGAGGGTGCTGCCCTGGCAGAGCTGGAGATTCTTTCTCAGGCTGGGTTCAGCCCTTCCCAGAAATGCACCACTGCAATGCACACGCAGCTTTTAGTGCCTTCCTTGCTCCTCTGACCCCTGAGCTGTCTGGAGAAGTTGGTGAGTGCAGGAGTGTTGGTTTGTGTCAGTTGTTGAGTTTGCACAGGGAACTTCAGCAGAGGCAAATGCAATCATTTTTAGAGCTCTCTGGGGAGTCATCCCTGTGTACAGTAATGCTATCTGATATTTCACTGAAACACTAAGATTTATGAGACACTCCTCGAGTCTTTTGACAGTAGAAGAAATTCTAGCAGTCATAAAAATATGTGAAACTCTCCTTCCTGTTTTAGTGCAACTGCGTTGAGAATACAATGCAGCAACTGTGCACTAAGGCATCATATCATGATACAGCAATTGAAACCCAGAGTGAAAAACAATTTGTCTAATTCAGACCCCAAGGGAGATCTAGGACAGGTAATACTTCATAACTAAAAGTGATAAAATGAAAATTGTATTTATTTTGAAACCAAGGTTTTGAACATACTTAAGTATTTCTATAACCCAGCAATGCAGAGCAGTTTGTTCTACTCCTTGTGGATGAAACACTTGGTTTTAAATTAAATGCAAGTTTGACCGAAGTGGTCAGTGGGAACTGACACACGGAATCTGCTGAGCATCACTCCCAGGGTGATGTGACTGCAGGTACTCAGCTCTGAGCTCAGCTCTCCTGACCTTGGAGAGCTTCCCAGCTCTGCAGGCTGCAGTGTGGGCCTTTTCCTGAAATTTCTGAGAATTGCTTGGAATGACTTCTCTGTAGGAGGTCAAAAAGGCATAAATGTTCTGAGAAGTTTGATTTATATACAACTTAATTTTCAAAGTGTTGGTTTTTTCCATGTTAATTCATCTAAATATTCCTGCATGAACACCTCAAATTCAAGTGCTTCAAGTGCACATTGTTATTGTAGGCCACAAATGATGGAATGTAATTATTTTGTGGAAGGAGAACTTTTCTGATGCTGTGGGGAGAAATGCACGTAGCATTAAATTGAAGCATATAAGTAAGCGTAAACAGGATTAGGGTCCCCAGGAAATCGTTCTCTTGCTAAAGAAAACCTTGTGGAAGTAACACTTCCTAAAAGTTCGGTGCATAAGATTTAATGACAGTGGAATGTTGCTTTTAGAGTTCAGTTTCATGTTATGGCTGGCTTTGAATGTGAACTGTTGTCAGCAAGAACAATCCCATCCTTTTCTGCCTAAATGCAGTTTTGGGGTTTTTTGTTGTTTGGAGGGGCTGAAATAATTCTGAGTCTGTCTGTTGTGTGCTGAAGCATCTGCTGCTAAGTCAGATGAGAAAGAAAAAAATGTTATTTTCCCTTTAATTGCCCACAGACTTGAAACAAACTTGTCCATCATCCTGATGCTCTTTTTTATCTCTTCATAGCAATTCAGCAAATCAGACCGTGGTATGTTAAAAACTGCTTAAAAATGTTAGCCTTCTATTTTTCTATCTTGGTCAGTAAGTATGGCTGGAAATCTTTGGGTTTAAGGCTTCCATTGCTTGTGCTTAATTTAAATCTGATTTATGAGGAGAGGAGAAATTGTTGAGGACATTTTAGGCTTTTGTGTTCTCTCATTTCCATTGCATCTGTAGAAGGTAGCAGTCTTAATTTTTAAAAAATCTTTGTGCCACGAAATGACTATAAAGGTTAAATCTTTAGTTATATTTAATAGTTCATTGTCAGTATGTTTTCTTAGGAGTCCATTTTCTTACAAATCCAGTATTTACATGTGAGACTTTGTTTTATTTTGGGAACTTGGAAAGGCAGATTCCTGAGGAACATTGTGATCTTTGAGTAACTGCAAATTGGAAAATTTTACAAACATAATCTTTTTTTTGGTTGGTTGTTTTTTGAACTTATTTTTGGTTACTTGGGGAGGACTATGTGTTGTTGTTTATTTTTAGTATTACAGTGTTTAAATATTAGGACAACTCAATACTGTGCTGCTTTTGTTTAAGCAGCCATGTAACAGCAGAGCAGCAGGTGGTTCCTCCAGTGCAGTTTGGAGCTCTGCTAAGGGCACTTTTTGACCTTTCAGTTTATTTTGCCAACTTATCTCAAACTGTAAGATGATTAAGCTGCTGTCCTAATGAGAAGTTCTGTTTCTGGAACCTTGAATTTAAGTGTCGTGTTTTAGATAAATGCGACATTTAGCTTGTACTGTGGTTTATGGCTGTTAGTCTGGGGTAGGTAGGGAACACACATTTGTCATTGTTAGTGGAAATCTTAATTACTTGCATCTTTATAGATTCTTTATAGTCAGCACTTCTTTAAAGATGACAAACGAAGATGGCTTTTTCCTTCAAAGATAAAGTTAGTTTGTAATTATATTTTGGGACATCACTTTTGCTTTTTTAAAAAATTAGATAATGCCAAAATTTAGATTAGTGTTTTTAGAAAAAGTCTGGACTTTGTTATTGTTGCAGATTATAAAATGGGATCTACTTATTAGATCAGATAAACTCAAAGAAAAGAGTTTCTGATTCTTTTAATAGTGCAAGTGGCCTCAGATTCCCTAATTTGTTTATGAGGAGTTTGTCTCTCCAGCTGTATACAGAGCTAGGTGAAATAAATAGATTTGTGTTTGTTAGGCAGCAAAAACTTGGTATAGAACAAAGGCAGCTGTTTTTAAACTCAATTTTGTTTTGAAATATGAATTGCATCTCAGATTATCAAATAGTGTTGAAATTTTAGTCTCAATTGCAAGAATAGCATGCAGGGTCACATTTCCTAGACTTGCCAGTATTTATGTCTTTGAATTTCTTATGTACAAAAATAGTAGTTGAAAAAAACAGAGAGACATGCTGGAACAACAGGAGGCATCTGACCAAGGCAGTGTTTGCAGTAAAGGAATGGGATTTAGCCATGGAGCAGTGAGTTGTACAAGGGACAGATTAGTGGCTGTTGGATAATAACTGTTGGATTGGAGTCCTGAATGAGAGCTGAGTTGCTGCTGTAACATTAATAGTGATGGAGAATGTTTTCCTTGATGCTCTGTTAAGGCATTAGTGAGAATTGCACTGTCACAAAACTGTCTGTAAAAAGGCCTTCATGTAATCAGCATTAATAACAGGATAGTTTGTATCTTGTGAAAGGAGACATTCTCATTCATCCATTCTGAGAATTACTTTTGCACCACTGACCACCTCTTCACATCACAGTAAATAGATTAGATCAGTGATATGTTGTATTTTGTACTTGTTTGAACTCCTGCATCTTCAGTTACTGTGCATGCATTGATGTGCAAAGGAAGACCCAGAAAGTTTCTTTTCAAACTAAAATTAGAAAGAATTCAACAAAAATAAACAATCCATATTTGGGTCCAAAATACAGTGCAGGAGTCTTGAAGCTCAGTTTACATTCCTGTGTGATAGAGACTTCAGATGTGTGCTGGCCTGGGGTTTGGGGTGGGGAGAATAGTCACTCTGTGTGTGCACAAGGGCAGCCCTGGGGCAGGGAGGCACTGCCCTGGGAGTGCCACAGGACCTTACAAACAGCTGGGCTGTCCAAGCATTCTTCATTTCTCTGATCCATGTTTTACTAAAACACTGCTTAGGGCTCTTGAGAAATGCTGATAGGCTCTTGCACCTGGATCAGATTGTGTGGGGAAATGATTCCCTGCTTGCATCATCCCTCTGCTCCCAGTGCCTTGGTAACCGTGCAGGGTCAGCCCTGCCAGTGATGTGCAGGTTCTTGAGCTCAGTCGGAGACTTTGGCATTGCCATGGTCCCCATTACAGTTCACTTCTTGTATAGAAAGAGAAAACAAAAACTGGAAGGCAGTTCTGCTAAGGAAGCCATTGTACCGGTAAGAAATCCAATCTGCTGTAGGTGAAGGAAGGGAAGAGGCTCCTTCTGAACCCGTAACTGCTGCTTTAATTGTGTGGTCCCTCCTAGGTGACACCTGAGTGTATTGCATTCTGAAGGCTGCTGGGGGTTTATAGCCCTTCTTGAAGAGTATATCATGCCTGTAGGTGTTTCTGAAAATGCCTGAGAACTGGACCTTGGAGGAATTCTTTGCTGCTACTGGTTATTGAGCATGACACCTTAGCAATATTTCATTCAACAAAGAAAAGAACAGAGTCCTCTGTGTGTGTAATATTTCAAGACAAAAGCCACAGGTTGTTACACTGAAATTGTTTGAGGCTTTTCCACTGCACAAGGCCTGCAGGTGTTGTGTTCTGAGCTGGCTGTTGGACAGACAGGAGATGTGTGAGTTAGGCAGCCTGTGCAGGTGGAAGGTGTCCCTGCCTCTGCTGGGGGCTTGGGCTGATGATCTTTAAGGGTCCCTTCCAACCCAAACCCTTCTATGACTGAGGAAAGCCATAAAAGTCATAGGAGACAGAAATCAGCATGAAAGTGTCACATCAGAGTCTGTGCTGCAAGGGCTGCCCTGGAGATGCTCTGTGCTGGGACACACTTGTAAACACATAACAAGATCAGGAGTTCCTGCACTGTCACAATTGCCCTGTTCAGCTCCACGTTATCTATTCCACCACACTGCATGTGATTCCTCCTGCAGGAATAAATCCTTCCCTGTGAGGGTGGGGAGGCCCTGGCACAGGTTCCAGAGAAGCTGTGGCTGCCCCATCCCTTGAAAGTTTTCAAGGCCAGGTTGGACTGGAGCAACCTGGGATAGTGGAAGGTGTCTGTGCAAGACTAAAGCAAGATCAACTTTAGGGTCCTTTACAGCCCAAACTGTTGTGATTCTGTGAAATACTACTTTTCTGCACAAATCTGGTGAAAAGGGCAAAGTCTTAAATGAGCCTAATGTGTTTTGCTATTTGAATTAGTTTAAAATGCACTTAAGCTGATGAATTGCATCTCTGTCAGTGCTCTAGATTTAATTTTATCTTTGATGAACAGTTAGAACATATTTAGGCTTAATAATTAAATTTCATGCCATATTATCTTTAATTTGACAAGATTTTTGTGAGAGATGGTTTGAGCACATTTTCCTGAACTTTCTGAGTATTTCTTTGCTTATTTTGTTTTGCTCTGTCACGATTTTAGAAAAATTCCTCTGTCTAGGAAAGACTGTAACAAATCCTAAATTAGCTTTTCTTCCCTTAGATTGCAAAGAACACATCACAGAAGATGCCAAACCAGAATCCATCAGTGACACAGCTGACCTGGCTCTGCCACCTGAAATGCCGATTTTAATTGATTTCCATGCTCTCAAAGATATCCTGGGGCCACCCTTGTATGACATGGAGGTAACATCCTCATCTGTTTCTGCTTGACTGCTGGTTCTGGCTGCTATGATTATTGCTATTGACTGGGTTTATACAATGTTAAAAACTTTAAAATATGCTAATAACAGTACTGTGTTTCTTTGTGTTTCACACAGTCTGTTTGCACCTAAAGAAGTTTTTATTTTGGTTTAATTCAGGGTACATAAATAATGTTATGCCCTGACTTTTCTATTAGCGGTTCCTGCAACAGTGCTTAAGAATGTGCTGGTGTTTTTTCAGTGTGAAACAATTTTGCTTTTGTTTGGGGGATGTTTGGTGGTCTTGGGAAAGAAGGCAAAAGTAGAACCCAGGAATCCTGTCTCTGCAGCAGCTGTGCTAAGGACTGTCCCTCATACCTCCTTAAAGCCAGGCAGCATTTTTGGGTATCAAAACCACTTCAGTTTGCACCAGAAGTTCTCAGACATTCTTTAGGTTAATGTGTCTCTTAGCTATTAAAATGTTTTATGATCAGTCAGGCACCTCCAGCTCTGCTCCTCAGTAGGCATATTTCACATTTTTTTCTTTCTCCCATCTGTATTTTGCTCCATTCTGTGGAAATACCATCAGTTAAAGTAGTTTGTTAGTTTGGGATTCTCATTTCACTGCTGACATTGCAGTTGTTCACTCTTTCTGAGAACTTTCCTCTTACGATTCTTTTCTCCTAAATCAGAGGACCAGACTTCCAGTGGGATTTGGAGGACAAAAAGGGGACAAGAGGTATGGGGGAAGCAGGGAAAGTGAATGATTAAGGAGTGAGTCAGTTTTTAGACCTCAACTGAGGCTTTGGGATATGAAGATTTTATCATGGGAGAGATTCTTAAGGAAGAGCTAGAAATGAGGAAACAAACTGAAAGGGGACAGTGCCACTGATTGTGACAGAGGATGGTGATGGGGACAGTGGCAGTGGGAGACAAGGAAGATAAATGGCCAACAGGCCAGTTCCTGGTGACTCTCTGGGCTGAGTTAATTCACATGGGTTCTTTGGTGGTTTATTTTTTTACTTTCAGACATGAGAAGAGTTTGCTCTTTGGGCAGATGACTCAATTGTCAGCAACTTATTTGTTCTTTCCAACTCTCAGGAGCCACTGTACCCAACAGGAAGATGACACAAATTTAAAAATTCAATGCTAATATGGGACTTTTGTGAGGTGTTCTGCCTGGTTTTGATTTTGTTTCTGGAGTTGATTATTCATTTAAATTTGGTGGTGTGGCTGTGCTGGAAAATAATTTCTTCTATTTTGTCTTTTTTCTACAGTTTAAGTAGTGCAAGTAAAATTTTTAAAGTGTGGTTTATAATTTCAAGTATACAAATACAGGAGTGCTGAGTGGGGGGTTTCTTTTGTGGGTTTTTTGTTTATTTGTTGTGGTGTCCACAATAGGTGTCCTAAATTTGCAGATAAGCATTTCTTGGCTGTGCTGGCCTGTGTGAACTGAAATAAGACTGATTGAAGCTTGTGGCTTCTGTATTAAAAGGTTTTCTTAACATTTCCATATTTAGAAAGCAAATTTAGGGCATAAATAGAAGTAGAGATGAATCTACACAGATCAGTTCCCCAAGCAGCCCAGGATTTCTTCTCATGTACTATTTGCTGTATTTATTAATGAATGAATATTTTCCAGTACACACTTTGGTTTTTTCCATGTAAATTGCTCAGATAACAACTCCTGTTTTAAGGAATTTTCCCAACTAATCTGTTATTCCTTAGAATTTTCCCAAGGTCCCCCCAAGGTTCTTTGGAGCAGCAGAGCTCCTGCTCTGGCAGGTGTGGGAGGCTGGCTGCTGTGGGTTCTGCTCTGCAGTCACTGCCTGGGGCTCCTCTCTGGCTCTGGCCTGAGAGCTTCACCCTGGGCCTGCATTTTGCCATTTCAGGGGCTGAAACAAAGACACCACGGCGGCAGCCACTGTGTCAGTACCTGCATGAGGCTGAGCAAAGGGAACTGAAAACATGACAGGACTGAATTGATCTGTTGTCCTTCAGGGAGTTCCTGACACAGGGGTTCATCTTTCACCTTCCAGGGCAGTGCTTGGCTGTTGTCTGCAGAGCTCTCCCCGCAGGAAGATGTGACACAATATTCAGCTCCTACTTGCTGGATTAATTCATTTATCACAAATAAATAATGTTATGTGTCTCCCTACGGAACAAATGTTGGAATAAATCACATAGTGAGGCTTTGAAAGAATAAGCTCAACAGTTTAAAGGGTAAAAGATTTAATGAAATATTTCAGCACAGCACACTTTTGAGGGAAAGGGTTTCTAACATATCCAGTGAGTATATAACAAACTATTTGTATTTTTGGCTTGGATTTGGGGGGTTTTTTATCTTTTTTTTTCCTTTGAACCCTTAATTCTGCTCAAGTAACAAAACATTATTGGCACCACAGGAAAGCCCATCAGGATTGATTTAGATCCTCATAAATTGAGTGCAGTTGAAGGGACAGAAGCTGTAGGTCAGGGAAATGGCCTATTCTAGGAAATGAAAGTGCAGATGCCATAAAAGAATGGCTCTGTTTCATGGGACATGCACAATTCTAATTAGGGGAAAAATAGGGTGTCTTTTAGAAGCAAAACCTGTCCAAAGCACAGGTTTAGATTGGCATTTTTATCTAAGGACTATCAGTCTTGTGGTGATATTTCTGGGAAATCCTCCTCCCTCAGAGGGAAGTCACTGTTAATGTGCTTTGCCAGCAGTGATTTGCCAGGGAATGAATCAGAAGAGTAGAAAAAAGGTTTGTACAGTCAGGCTGGGAGAACCTGTGGAAGGAAAACAAACATGCTAACAGCCAGCAAGTGACTGAACTGGTTCTCATCTTCCCATGGTGAATCAGAGACTTTCCAGCTTCTTGTCCATTACACTGACTTGGTGTAGCTCCAAAACTGCAGGTGGTAACCTGAAATACTGTGAAATAAATGACTGTGCTGAATGTTAAGACTTTAATTGTGCAGTGTCCAGGCAGCTAAAATGCATCTGACAGTATGTTCATGTACTCAGGGTACAGCTAAATCACAACTGGGTTGGTCTCACCTACAAAAATTTTCAAACCCTGAGACTCCATGTAGGTCAGTGACATCTTCATCATCTGACACACGTGACCAGTCGTCAGCTGATTCGAATGGTCATTTTTAATTGAAGTTCTCAAGAAAGTGTAAGAAGGGATTTATTCTAATTTAAATTCATCTGACTTTTGGTGAGAAGAAATTATTTAGGGGTGCCAGGAATGGTTTGGTCTTGTGGAGCTCCCTGGAACACTTTGTGGGTGTCTCATGTAGACCAGTGTGGTTCCTCAGAGTGTGGGGGTTGTGTGGCTCTGGCTGTGTGCAGGGATTTCCATGGGGCTTTTCTGCAGCCACATCTCAAAGCTGCCAGGGCATTTGCCATGTGTGCCTGGCACCAGGCTCACTAAGGGCTCAGCTGAGGAGGCTTCAGCAGAGGTGCTCCAGTCTCTCTCCAGGACAGCAGGAGAGGTTGCTTGGCTTTGGAGGCACCAGTTCATGCAAGGAACAATGGTCCAAAGGTGATCAGCACCTACTACACAGCCGGTTTCTCTTACCAGATCTCAACTGACTTGTGAAGGGAGGAGGACGTACCTGCCTAGACAGGATAGAGGAGAGAGCCTGTGCTAAGTGATGAGTCTTCAGAACCATTTGGGTTTTGATTTGTTGTCCTATTTGCTGTTTTCTGCCCCTGAGTTCCCAAGCAGTCTCTAAACTGTTTTCAAATGATCCAGAGTCCAATCTAAAAAAACTGAAACAAAAACCCCAAATCAAGAAACCTTGTTGATGGCTGCTTTGGGCTGGGAGAGGGTGTGGACAGGTAGTTTTGTTCATTGCACCTGTGATGTTTGAAACCTTGATGGTTTGCCAAAATAGCATTGTCTCCAGTGCAGAGGGGAACATTCCAGTGTTAGGTTTCAGTGTAACCAGGATGAACTGACTTTGTTAACGTGAGTTACTAAGCAGTTATTAAAATAATCAGAGTAAATCACTGTAACTAATAACACACAGGGAATGAATATAGAAACTGATGTTAGCAAAAATGAAAATGCTTGGTGAGGTATTTTGATACCATAACAGTGAAACACACTGTTCTGTACAATCTTCTTAAAAAAAGAAAGAGCCTTCTTAGCTAAATCATGCTACTGACAGCAAATGGCAGGGTGTTGATGCCAGTGCACAGGTGAGGGAGAGCCCCAGGAGAGAAGAGGCTGTGTGGTTTCCCTGGCTTTGGCTGCCAGTGTAGCTGCTAACTTGCTTGACTGCCTGTAACTCCTGAAGGGACTCTGTCAAGTCCCTCTGCCTGGCCTGGGAACACATTCACGATTCTGCTGTTCCAAAGAGTTTGTAACTGTCTGCAGGGAACAACATCGGGGGCTTGGCTGGCCACAGCTCAGGCAGTGCCACCACGTTTACAAAGGCTTTTAGGGAACACTGGGGAGCAGAACTGGCTCTGTCCCAGGAGTAAGTCAGGCCAAACACACTCCAGCACATGGGTTAAGGCACATAAACATCCAGTCAGGATTGACTGAATGCTTGAAGTCCTTTGAAGAGAAAGATTCTTACGGTGTTTTTGGGGGCGGGGAAGGCTTCAAGAATGACACGCCCAGATGTTTGCCATGGCCTTAAGCTAAGCTGCCACATACAGCTCCTGTTGTATAATTAGTGTTTACACATATCCAGAACTACTGCAGCATTAAATAATAAATTAAAATACAAGAGATCAGACACTTGGCTTAACTTCCGTGTTTTGCTGGGTGCAGTTGTTTCAAAGCCAACAATCAAATTGTTTTTGTGATTTTTTTTTTAATGGCTGTTTCCTGAACCGCTTTCTGTGTTTCCTTCAGGTGTCTGAGCGCCTCAACCAGCCCGGGGTGGCCATCGGCCTGGCCTGGACCCCGCTGGGGGGGGAGATCATGTTTGTGGAGGCGAGCAGGATGGACGGCGAGGGCCAGCTCACCCTCACGGGGCAGCTGGGGGACGTCATGAAGGAATCTGCTCACCTGGCCATCAGCTGGCTGCGCAGCAACGCCAAGAGATACCAGCTCACCAATGGTGGGCATTGCTCGGGAACTGCGCCCCGCAGCCCGGGGGGACCAGCTCAGCACTCTGCTGAGTAACCCTGGCAGTTACTCACTGGGGAGATGTAACAGAAAAAGGGTTTCAGCCATGGGTGCTGCCCTGAAGATGAGATCAGCTCCAGAGAGCCTTTGTCCAGTTCTTGCCCAGTTGCTGCCAAGCCAAGGTGGTTGTGGCCTGGCAGAACATGAGTTGTGTCTCCCTGCTGTAGCCTGGAAAGCTGTGGACAGCCTCAGTGCCAAGGTGCTTCTCCTTGGTTGTGGCAGACACTGCCTCATTTTTACACTCAAGCTTTCCAGCAGTACTTTCATGATGAAGACAGATATGGAAGTCTGTAGTGTTTCTCTGACAGGTTCTGTTAAAAGGTTTTTGTAGTCTAAGTTTTAGTATTTTGAGAATGTTGGGTTTGTATGGCAGCTGTGGAACTGCAGTGAATAGGACTCTGGACAAGAACATTTTCACTATTTTTTTGGCTGAACCTCCCAGGACTTGTGAAAATGTGCTTTCTAGATTGATCATCTGCTGATCAGGCAAATAATTGACCAGTATCTGTCACTATTCGTGGATGTTTAGATAGGTTAAAAACCAGAATGGAATTAATGTATGAAATGCTGCAGGCATTCCCTGTGCGCATGTTTACCTCTCTGGTTTACACTCCAAGTACTCCATTACAGGTGAAAGGACATAAATGTGAGTTTCTGTGGAGTGTTCTCTGAACGTTGACATTGATGGTTTGGGACATAAAAATTCTGTGTAGAAATTCCTTGGTTTCCACATTAATCCCTACTCTCAATTTTCTAACACATGCAAATGCCAGGCTTCTTGGGTATCATGTTATAGTTTTCTTCTAGGAATCTGGATGCAGGAAAGCTTATTGGGATTTCTCTTTGTTGTTTTTTCCTAGGGCCTCTGCAATATTGTGTTGTATTTTTCAGCCTACTGTTAATAAATAGTGCCAAGGCTTTTAGTTCTTGGTTGGGCTTTTAGAATTAAGACTGGGAACGAAATAGATTTAGATTTTTAACATTCAAACCATTCTTTTTTTCCTTAAGCTTCTGGAAGTTTTGATCTCCTTGACAACACTGACATCCATCTGCACTTCCCAGCTGGAGCTGTCACAAAAGATGGACCATCTGCTGGTGTTACCATAGTAACCTGCCTTGCTTCACTCTTCAGTGGGCGGCTGGTGTGCTCAGATGTAGCCATGACAGGAGAAATTACACTAAGAGGCCTTGTTCTTCCAGTAAGCATCATTTGAGAAAAGGGCTAAGTTGTACTAATTCTCCCTCTTTTGGATATAAAATCTGTTTATAGCCACTTAGAAAACCAGAATCTTGCTGGATCATTCCATAGCAGCAGTGCAGTCTCTGCTGGTGCAGTTGGAAGAGGCCAGGCTGCTGCAGGACTGCTCCATTCGTCTGCTTTGCCTTTCAAGCTAAAGCCAGCCCTGATATGGCTTTCTGGGAAAATTGATTAAAATGTCTACTTGGAAAGGAAACCTCAAAGTCTTAAAATGCAAGATGGCTCTACAGTCTGTAATGCAGTTTCTAAATGTGCTTCCTCAGACTGTTGGTACAGAACTGCCTCTGGTGTCTTTGAAAAGTTGTGTCTTAAAGCTCTCACAGTAACTGCACACAGGTTACTCCTGCATCCATGAATCTGCTTTCAGGTTTCTCTTAAATGTTGTTCCTTGTATGTAGCTCAGCCAAATGGGGTTTCCATAAAGCTTTGTCAAAGCATGAGGGCAAAGGTGGCTTTCAAGCAAACAGTTTAGTTAAAATCTCAGTAGAGCCTGGTATAGGTACTGATACAGGAGTTACCCTCATACCAAATGATGCACAGGAGGAGGATGAAGCTGGAAATCAGGGACAGGGTCTTGTTTCCTGTAGAGGAGACAGAACCAGAGGTGCTGTGGTAAGCAGTGGCCTGGAGGCTCTGGGGGCAGAGACTGACAGGCCAGGCCATTGTCCAGGGCTCTGTTGCACCCTGCAGTGCCTGCTGTGAGCCAGGTGAGCCCTGCAGCCAGACTGTCCTGCCTGCCCCAGGCACTGACCACACTGTACCTGCTGCTGAAGGGGTGGGCAGAGATAAGGTACCCGTAAATACTGAACCACGTTCTCCTCCTTCCCCAAGAGAGTCTGGAATCCTGCTGTTACCAGCGATTGAACTCCCAGGGGGGTGCCAGGGGCTGCCCTTGCTGCTGACTGTGCAGCACTGCCCAGATCCCTGGGTCACTGTGAGGGTCACGGGTCACTCCTGCCCTGTGTCACAGCAGCCTGAGGTTTGCCCTTTGTGCTGTAATACAGGCCTTTCTTCTCTAAAGCATTGTAGAAGTACAAGTTTTTGCTCTAAGGTGATCTTCAGGAATAGAAGGGAGTTTGGGGGAAGAAGCTACAGCTACCCTGTTTACACCTGGTTAGCAACTCAAGCAGGAGGCTCGGTGGAACAGTGCCTGCTGTAGCACGTGCATCTCTCCACTCCTGGAGCACAGGTTTGCTTTGCTGTGCATTTTCTGTTGTACAGCTCAAGTTATTTTTCACACGACATTGCTTCCTTAGGACTCCCTTCCCCCTAAATCTAGCACTGCCTTTATCTGAAAAATCTTCTGTTCTAATGCAGGTGCAGGATTTCAGCACATGATATTAAAAAAACGTGAAGGCCACTTTTGTTAAAGAAATTCCTGAAAAGCAGTGACTTTTCCCCTATTGATTCTCTCGTACCTGCACTCCTAGATTTTTCTCGTTATTAGCTGTTACAGAAAGAATACTGTAGCATATTACCATATTCTCTCATTAAGCACATGATGAGCTCCAATGCTCTGACTGCATTTTTAATTGCTTTCCTAAATGACTCAGGGAGGCAGAACCTTTCATCAAAATTTAACTCCTGATGTGGTGTTACAGTAATTACTGTATTAGATTAGTTCACTGTTTTTATACATGTATGTCTTCTCCTTCTTAGGTTGGGGGAATTAAAGACAAAGTGCTGGCAGCACACCGAGCTGGGCTGAAGAGAATTATCATTCCTCAGAGAAATGAGAAAGATCTGGAGGAGATTGCGGCGCACGTGCGGCAGGACCTGACCTTCGTGCTGGCCACGTGCCTGGACGAGGTGCTGAACGCCGCCTTCGACGGGGGCTTTGCAGTCAAGGCCAGGCTTGAGCATCTCAACAGCAAGCTGTAGGCACACAGGCTGGTCACTTCTCTCAAATTTCATAGCTCTTGATCTCTTTCAGCTACATTTAGGTATCAGGTACAACTATGAGCTAAGCAGGATTGTCTAAATGGGGGTGTCAGTGCCATCAAAAGATGATGCTGCTGCTACAGTTACCAACCTGAAACTCTACTTTACAGGCATTTGCTGCTTTTTACTAGCCAGGAATTTTGAATCTCATTTCCTGATAGCTTTGAGCATGTGAAAGAATTCCTTAACCTGTCTGGCACCTATGTATGTACATGGCAGCAGCTGGTTACATCCTTGAAGAGGGAATAAGGTGCAGCACGAGAGGCTCATAGGTGGGGTTGTTGCAAAAAGCAAACTGATTTAGTGCAAGTTTACTTCTTTACAAAATATCTGTAATTACAATGAATAATAATGTGCTAAAGAGCAGCAATATCAGGGGGAAATAAGATTTTTGAAATCTAAAAAGATACGCTTACAGCATCTGAAGAAAAGCACTGTGGCCTAAATGAAATTAGGGAGTTCTTTCAGCACTTGCTTCTAGTTTGTAGCAAGGCCACTGCAGATACCATTTTTCAAATGCAGGAAGCAATACCAGAACTGAAAGAGTTGTTGTGTAGGAAGGGAGAGAACCTGAGTTGCCATCTGCACAGCTGTCCCTGCAGCAGTGGGGGGGATGGAGCAGGCTTGAGGCCTTAACGAAAAACTCAGTACTGTTTTGGAGGGACACAGTGCATGTGTCTGTGCAGAAACCAACTTGGTTCTGGGATGTCCTGCTTGCAGATTCACCTATGGAAATTAAATCTATCTGAACAATGCCAAGGAAACTCTAAATCACTATTCACTGTGAAAAATAAAAGGTTCAAGAAGTGTGGCAGCCTCCCTGTCCTTTTGATAGCTTTGTCTCTTACCTCTCCTTGAACCTCAGTGGGACCTGCACTTCAGTGTGTGATCCAGGCCTTTGGCATTGTTTATTCCAGGGTCAGCCCCACAAGCAAATCCTGGATGTTGTTACATCCTTCTCTTGTTCACTGGTTCCGAAATAAACCCCAAAGTGCTTATGAAACACGAACTGTACCAGTGACAACAGCCTGTTCTAGAAGCTGCCTAAAAATCAAAAGCAAGAGTTTGCTTTGCTTTCATTTTCATAGATAACAAAGTTGATTTACCTGGAACGTAACAGCACTGATAGCAATCAGTTCAATGGGAATTTCAACACTGTTTTACAGAAGATTTTACAACTTTGACGAAAGACTTAATCTAATAAAATGATAAAAATAAAACCCACTTCTGTGTCAGTATTTTAAGAGCTCTACTCTTAGTCACTCACAAGCCAAGTTCTGAGTCTACGGACAACACACCCCCAGTCTCAGAACATCTGCCTCATGAGAAATGTGCAGGGAAGAAGCGCAAAGAAGCTTTCCCTGGGTAAAACCCCAGCCTGGTAACTCTGTGCTGTTGCTTTTGATCAAACCAGGAGGGAAAAATGCTTTACCAAACAGATGGAGAAACAATCCTGCACTGCTCTGCACTGTGAGAGCATGGACATGCTCAGAATTCCAGCAGTCTGTTTACACATGGACAAAACAGAAGTGCATTTTTTTAGAAAGGGAATTACAACTACTAAAAAAAAAGTTTCCACCACAGCAAAACAGGGAGCTGCTCCCCAGAAAAGTCAAAGGCTGACATTCTGTCTGACATTTCACTCCATTTCCTAAGTCTTGTCCCCACAGACTCCACCTGAAGGTGAGGGGTTTAATGCAACTCTGAAAATAATGCCAGGCATTTACTGCCAGCTTTTCCTGTCCCTGCTGCCAGAGCTGAGGAGGTTCTGTTCCTGTGCTATATTTTTAAACAAACAGAAACATTACCCATTTTAGCAGACACTACAGCCACACCTCGGTGCCTTTTGTTTTGCTTTCACTGAGCACAATAATCCCGTGCAGCAGCGAGCCAGAGCAGTGCAGAGCTTCTAAAGGGATGTCAATACCCTGGGGATCAGCTGCTTAGGATCACTGATGGGCCCGAGATTAAACTTGTGTCCCTCAGAAAAACACCCCAAAATAGCTGAAGCTTATCAAAAGCAGTGGTAGCTCCTTTGCTCTACCCACACTATAAACTGAAACTGATAAGAACTATCCCACTGGTGCAATTCCTGCTTTAATCACAGCAGCTTGGAAAATATTCCGGATAAAACAACAGGACAGGCAGCAATACAAAACCATTCACCTGCTTTAATTTTAAAGCACTACTGCAAACAAGAACTAGCAGGAACTGTCACAACAGAATCAAAATATTTACATCCACATATGTCAAACATTTTAAGGCCTTTTTTTTTTTAAGGGCAATGAAAAACCACAGAGGTAGTGCTAGCAGACAAATGCAAGATCTACTGCATTTCATCTTTTAGAGACAAATTTGAATATTCCTTCCCAATACAGCAAAGTAAAACAGCACTTTCTAAAATAAATAGCTTATGTTTAAACAATGCCAGGCTTTAATACAACGTTTATTTTAGATAAGGTAGTAAACTGTACAGATTTCTAGTATGGTTTCTTTTTTCATATATAACAGTGTAGTTGAGTTACCAGATCCTCACACTCTTTAGGCTTCTAATACTTTTGAGGATCTGGACCTAAGGGTAATTTCGTAACTCCATCTGATGATGGATATCAAAGGTTTTATACAATTATTTAACACCAAATGGAGCAATACTAATTTACATTACAGTAAGTCAGCATACAGTAGTTATGCTATAGCTCTTGTCCTCTGTGAAACATGAACCAACCTGTCTGAGCAGGGCAGGCAGCTTCTAAAGCTCACTGCAAAGGCTGTTTCTGAAGGCCCCTTCCAGAGCACAGCCCTGACCTTCAGCCCACTGTACCCAAATGGAATCACTGCAGCTCTGCACAAGGGTTCAAGGGTGCCAGGGCTGCTGGGGACACAGCCCAGGCTGAACCCTCCCACAGGCAGCAGCAGTGACAGCCCTGCACAGCCCTGGCTCTCTCAGTGCAGGCTCAGAGGGCCCACAGAGGTTCTCCACCATGCTCCCTTACCAAAAGCAGAGCTGGAATGGCTCAGCCCAGACAGGCAGGCAGATGTGGGCTCCTCTAAAGAGAGTATTTAGCCAACTTCCTGTTAAAGACAAACTGGAGGTAAATGTAGACAAGCTTAATTAGGTGAGAATAATTACTGAATTTAGAAAACTGCGAACAGCTGGCTGTATATTCAAAAGGAAAAAAATGCTAGATTGCAGGAGTTTTGGAAGCATTTATCTACTGTCACAAGGTACCAATACATCTTTTAAATTACATCTGTGCACAGTTCAAACAGCCTAAGTATCAAAATTTCAGAGTGAAATTTTTACTACATGAAGTCAGCTATTTCTGTAGTATTTTATTAATCCAATCCAACGGATTTTATGTTCCTTACCTGTAGAACTACTTACCTCATCATGCATCAAAAATAATAAGAACGAGAGTTGTTTTAACAGAGGAACTTCTGATAAGAAAGTTAAGACAGTGCACAGTAAATAAACTCTATTTTAATGTGTTACAAAAGTAGTCAATAGCCAGACCAGCTCCCTGACACATCCGCTACCACTCTATTTGACAAAGATTTCCTTCCTGCTCAAGATGAAACAGCTTTTCCCTGCTTCTGTCTGTATCTGTTTTGTAACACAAATCCTGTTTACATTCGTGGTCCAGGTTTGCACATATGGGCAGTCTGCACAAAGCCCAGTATCCTTCCAAAGCCTTTAGGGCTGGTCAGTCACACCTGGAAGAGATTTATCCGCATTGTCATGTGGATCATGTCACCAAAATGAGATACAAGTCAGTTCCAGACAGTTACTTTAGTAACAACCAAAAGACATGAAGACAAGAAACTGAGCAAGAGCATCCATGTGTCAAACTTTGAGCTAAAGCAAAAAGCAGAAGCTGGCTGTGTTTTTTTCATTTGCCAGGTAATCTTTTAATGACAAATATAAAAAGACTGAAAACATCTCACTCTGACTGCCTTTTTTTTTTTAGACAAATGGTCTGCTTTTATAATTACAAATACTGTGTAATACAATACTTTCTCTGTACTGCAAACCAACAAATACAAGGATGCAATCAAATTTCTAAGCATCTCTAAACTTGAAATGTGAATTTTTTTTTTAATTTGGAAAGTTCTTAATAATTGTTCCTTTTTGTTAGAAGATAACTCAAAGTACAACAACATCTAGACCTGTTTTTAAAGGAGCTGTCCTTCCTGACACATCTTTGAACATAAGCACTCCTTTCGAGTTCAGTACATTCACAAATAGCTCAATTAAGAACAGTATCACCAATGAATTGACTACTGGAAAGAGACAAAATTTACCAAACATACAGAAATATAAGTTTTACCATAGCAATTATGCATATCAAAAGATGACACCTGTAATTAATTTTAAAAAGATACAAAAAAGAGAAAAACCTGAATTACAGAAAAGAAAGTCATATTTATTTAATGAAAAACTAGAAGTTAATAAAAATTAGCAAATACACAAAAAATATACACAAACAGCAGCAATACTATGTAGTGACTTACAAAGGGGGGGTGGGGAGGAGGAGGGGAAGCAGCGGCCAGAGACCAGACCGCTCAACATGGCTTGTCAGTCAAAGGGGGAGGAAAAAAACACAAACAAAAACACGAAACAGTATCCTTTTCAACAGTACAATCAATCTACAAACAAGTTTTTAGAATTATTTTACAACATTTCCTGTAGAATCAATTCTTAATACAAAAGATGCCCATTTTGGGTGTATATATATTTTCAGTGGTTTACTGTTGACTTATTTTAAATATATTAGTTACTACATGCAACTGCTTCCCGTAATTTAACAGCCTTTCCTTTTATTTACCTTCATTTATGTCTACTCTCCATCTACCAAATAATTTGTCTGACAGTCAAAGATGGTTACCCTATTTCTGCTAAATTAAATGCAACTGTTTTAAACACTGGCCTGAAGAGGTTTGATTGCCATTTCAACACATGGATATAGTTACGTTGATGCCTAAATTGCCATTTTCTGCAAAGAGCTGTGCAATGCTGGTGTCAAAGACCAGACAGTCACTATTCATAATGGCTGTTGCAATTCCCTCATGAATGGATCGAGGAGTTGCTTCCCAAGTCAATCGCCGCCTATGCCCGTTTAGCTCGAGTCGATAAGCAAAGTTTTCTGCTTGCTTGCGTGTTCCTATCAGCTGTACAATTGCAAAGAACTGCTGGTGACCATCATATTTCTCCTGTTTCTCCAACACTAGCATGAAATGAAAGCCAAAACAAGACTGCATCATAACCCAGTCAACAGCACCAGGAAGATTAATGTCCGTGGCCAGGAACACTATATCTTCTCCCTGCAGTGTTGTAATTGACTTATGCTGATGCATCAGGTGTGGCATTACAGCATCCAGAGAACCTTGCCATTTACACGAAGCACCGGGACAGGGGCAGGAGTAAGGCCTGAACTCACACAGCTCCTCGTGGTCTGCTTTTTCTGTGTGTGGCAAAGTTATCTCGCAGCCAGAAGAGGCGTATTTACACGGGAATAGTACGGAGTTGGCAACTTTCTCCATGGCCAGGTTACGGATGGAGCCCAGCGGGCCTCGGCAAGTGGGGCAGCACGTGAGTTTGGGGCGACAGTTGCTACAGACCAGATGGCCGCTCTGACACTGCAGGATCGGTGGCAGCACATAGTCAAAGCACACGGGACACTCAAAGAGACTGGCCAAGTCATTGTTGGAAGCTGTGGTGCCCGTCAGCGCAGGCACCCTCTGCGATGGCGTGCACTTGGAGGTACCTGTGGGTAGTGCTGTGGCGGTCTGACGGCTCATTTCTGCAACACAACAGAGAACAAACAATTCACATCTAACCACACTTCACTGCCTCTGCATGCAGCATTTCTTCACTTACAAAGAAGCGTCAAGAGAAAACAGATACAGAGAAAAGCAAAAAAAACCCCAAGTAATAGCAACTGCATGTGTGGTACGTGTGGATCAGGTGTACACATACGGTACAGACACTGCATGACATGGAAACTGAACAAGTGAAGAAGTTCTGCTCATTGTTCTAAAGGGGAATTTACGTACTGGAAGCTGCAAGGGAGAAGAGTAAAGACATGCTAAAAATAGGAAGTTGTTACTGTTGGTTTGTTTTTTTAATATTGCATTTATGAAATCCTTCACCCAGATCACTTGACTGTATCAACTCTGTGAATCGAACAATTCTAAGCTGCTGCGTATGAGAAGTGAGGCATTTTTAGTGAAAAAACCCTATCTTCTGGATGTGACCTTCTCAGTAATCACTTTTACAGTGTAATATTTTTTTAAAAAGTTGAAAAACACTGCTCAGGCAACTACTACCCTGATTTTTTTCCCAGGACAGAACAGTGACTCTTCATTTTCATCACTTTGCTACTGAGGCTGACAGCTCGTAAAGCACAGTCACTGCTTCAGCTTCCTGAACTAAACCGTTTTTGACAATACAAGAAAAAAACCCAAAGCAATAACTTAATTTCCCAAGTAAGACTAAAACCTCAAACTTGACTTGTTAAATTTGAGAATTCATTTTACCATGTAAATATTGAGACATTTGCAGTCCCTTGGAAAGGCCCTCTTGATGAAGTTCTGTCCTTCCCAACATCCCCAGACAAAGGTGACAGCTGTCTGACCAAACAGCTTGCTTGAGCACTCCACAGATGTGGAACAAGTACCAACCAGTATTTCTTAACATGTTATGTTTTTCTGCACTCCTAACTCTCTTCCTTCTTGTGCAAAAGGAATTACTAGCAGTATCTGAAAAAAATGAACACAGTTTTGAAAAAATAAGCCATCCCTTTGTAGGTAAAGAGCAGTTAAATAAAATGCTATCCAAACTTGGCTTCTGTTACACAGCACAATTCTCAGCCACCCTAAGTGCCTCTCAGAGTACAACCAGCTCTGGATCTGTCACGTACGTATAAAGCTCTCAAAATAAACCTCATCTTTAATCTCCTTGCTATTTGACATGGGAATATTAGGCAATAGGCAAGCTTCCCATATTTAGCATCATTTCACCCACAAACTTACTCATACTTGGACCAGACAGCTCGGAGCAGCATACTGTGCATGCTTTTGCAAGACATGCACTGTTCAGGGCACAAAGCAGAGGAACTAAAGAGATTCCAACTTGCAAAATGACTTAGTCCTTGACATTCAAAAAGTAATGAGAGACAGACAAGTCCAAATTCCTCAACAGAAGTACCTCTCTCCAGAGCTAGAAAAGCATTTCTGTCCAAGATTTGATACTCAGTCACTGATTTTATGAGTCTCACAAGCCCACTGACAGTATCTTCTCAACCTACCGAACTCTCTTCCTCCATCTCAGGCATGGTGGTCTAGAAATACCCAACTCCCAACCTTCGGAAAAACACCTATGCAGCAGTTTTCAGTGCTGGGCCGTAATTGATATGGCAGAGATATGACAAGAATGTTTGTGTCTTTTGGCTGTATCTTCCCATTGTGAGACATTCCAGCTTAGATGAGAAGTTTAGTATGTCTGTGACAAATCAAGCATGTGTCCTGGGGAAGTGATGCTGCACCAATGAGGGGATTGGAGCAGCAAGGGCCTCTGCCAGCTGCACTGCTCTGTGTCCCCAGCAGCTGCAGGTGGGGGGCTCCCTGCAGTTCTGTGCTCCACAACAAACTATCGGGGACAGGAGAACCAGTGCTGATCCCACTGTGCGCTTGGGAAGAGCTTGGAATCACAAGCACATTCATATGTAAAATTCTCAAAGTGTTCCACTTCAAATATTGCAAACACATTTCAGAAAAGTCTGTGTGCGCTTCCTCTTGTCTGACCCCAAATGTCCTGATGCAGGGATCCCCCATACCCTGCAGATAACGCTGGTGAAAACCACTGCATCAGACCAGTTCCCTGGGCAGCCTGACAAGCTGGGTGAGCTCTGCTGTCTTTAATTACACCTGGCTGAGCCCATGCAACAGTTAAATGAAGCAACCTACAAACTTTGCGAAAGACCTTGTGCAGAGGCACTTCCCACTTGGGCTTTTCTGAGGTATGGAAGCACTGGAGAACAAAGCTGTTACCAGCACTCGTGTATGACGATCCTTCACACACTCCTTCCATAATACTCAGAGCAGCAGGGAATGGAAAACGAGCAGGAATCTCTGAACCAGACCACTCAGATTTAGCATGCAAGAAAGACACTGAATAAGGCTACAAACTGTAATTTACCAAGCCTAAACCTGCCCAAAGCCTACATTTTCATCACTCTTGTTAGAACAGAGATTGAATAATATGTCTTTTCTGGCTATCTCGAAAGTTACAAGTTAATCACAAGTAAAAGTTTTAACAGTGGAATACATTTAAGCCACAAAACTATGGAAACCATACAATTACAAATCAAGGAAAAATAACTACAGAACTGGAAATAAAAGATATTTTTATTTACAAACCCCTTACTACAGGTAAAAACACCTATATGCAATATTTACTATTTCATTATCTTTGTTTGCACACACCAGGAACAAGTCTCTAAGCAACAGTGACAAACTAAGGAACACTAATGTGTCATTTTCAAGAGTATTAGTTCCTTTAACTACCATTATCAAAAAGACGGTACATATTCGAAAAAATTTAACTATCAGGAAGAGTGAAAAGGGGAAAACGCATCTTAAGACTTCCTAGTTCTAAATCAAGAAAAATTGTTCTTCGTAACATCAGAACGCACCGACCTGTTGCTAAAAGTATTCTCGACACTGTTCTGGGAAAGGTGACATGCACAGGCTACCGAGACCTCCCGCGGGACACGACTTAACAGCTCCTACAAGCCCAGCTTTAAAAATACTGCGCATAAAGCAATTTACACGGCACTACCTTTGCCCTTGCAGGTTTTACTCCCCGGCAAGCACGCAGACCAGACGCCCTTCCAGGAATACGGCCCGCTGGAGGCNCGGAACCGGGATCCGGCCCCGCCCCATCTCGGAACCGGATCCGGCCCCTCCCGGCCGGCCCAGCCGCCCCACACGTCCCGGGGGCCGCCCGCCCGCTCCGCACACGCAGCTCCCCCCCCCGCATGCCTGCAAGAGCAGCCGGCCGTGCCTCACACGTGCGCACGGGGAGAGCTCTCCGCTTCCCCCGAAACAACTGCTTTGAAAAAGCTATAGCTTCCATTCAAACTCTGCTAAGACATAAAAATCACTTCCTCCTATTTCAAGGATATTCCTCAGATGAGCTTTTTTCACTGTGATTCCATAAAGTCCTGTTCAACAGTACTTTTCTCCATTTGTATAAATATTATTCAATTGAGCAAAAGCATAATCTCAAGGAAAAGAAATTACTAACAACTAGAACAATGTGGCATATTTGATTATCTACTTGGACTATTTAAAAAAATTAGAACAGTTAAAGGATATAACAGTAGCAAACCAAGTCGACACGCATGCACGAAGGACACTCTTTGCTCAGAAAAGCTTAGACATTATGGAACACTGATGTAATGATGGTAAGATCATGGAAGTACAAGTTTCACTGGAGGAAACAGAACAACAAACTGAGATAAATTGTTGTGGACCATAAAAAGTAAGGCTACAATATCTGAGTAAAGAAAGTTATCTCTAAAAATGCTTTCCTACTATTTGAAATCCAAGTCCTTTTCAAGGAAGACTTGTATCAGCACTATAATACCTACAAATAATGCTCAACTGCTATGAACAAAAACTGCTCAGTCGATACAAGGCTTCCTTCAGTCTCATCCCCAAACATGCAATACACAGCATCCCACCAGGTGAGAGTTAAGAAAGTTTTCAAGCAGAACAGGAAAGTTGAAGAAAAACTGCACAGGAAGAGCTTTTGGGAAACTAAGAGCTTGTTGTGAGGTGAGTGAAACATGCCCTAGGCTCCCCCTCCTGTGGCAGTGTCCCCTGAGCAGACCCGCGGGCCCCCGGACAGGTTGCAGCTGCTGCTGCACGTGTGCTGTGCTGTGCTCAGGAGGCTGCACAGTGCCGCAGGGACAAAGCCTTTCGGACCCAGACACAGAACCAAAATACTGTGAGAACGGCCTGACACAACCAAACCACTGGTTAAAAAGCTCTGCTGAGGCTCAGGCACATGGAATTGTAGTTTCAAGAAGCTAAAAAGATGGTGTACATCGTGTGCAGGGAATTAACCACAGTAAATAGGACTAGACTGATACTCTTTCAGCTTCTCACCTTACCAAGGTGCTAGCTCCAGACACATTCTAGAAATCACATTTGTGCTTCACTGGAATACAGGGCACCTTTGATAAATTCAACTTAGCACCATCCACTCCTCTCATAACAAACAGCACATCTTCTCTCATAGCCTCACCCATATTCAAATAGATTAGACTTGAGTTTAGCATTTTAGTTTGCTTTTGAAAGGGTAACTGAATATTAGTTTGGGGGGAAAAAAAACACACAAAAGTTCTGTACAGTCATCTTAATGGCTGGAAGGGAAAAAGTCTAATATAAGAGTGATAAAAGGACAGAAAAAATGATTTATCACAACTGTCTGTATGTGATGCAATATAATTTTTTTTTCTGTAATATTTCAAAACTGAGTTTGGGGACTTCTATTCAAAATGCACTCAAATGCATTAGAGCCACCAACAAAACCATAGAAAATCTTTCAACTTTTTCTACCGTACAATCATATTTGAGAATAAGATTTTTTTACACCCAACACTGTTAGAGAGTACTGGAAATGAGAACAGGATGAAGTTGTGAAAAACACTGACAAGTTTTTTTTTTCAATATATGATACAAGCCAAAGAACGTCAAAATGCAAAAGCTAAATGAAAGGTTGAAAATACTCATTAAACATAAAATATATCTGAGAAAAGCTTGCCCATGTTTTTGAAGACACTAGTATTTTTAATTTCTATTTAATTTAAAAGACATTTTAGGGCCCAAGGTTTTGCCTTTTGCAGTCTATTAGTTTCTCTTTCCCAGCTCTCAAGAGATGTTGGATCCCAAGAGCCTGGCATGGTTAGGATCAAATGCAGGCCTGGACAGACACTGCACCCCTGTTCCGACACAGCCTCTGGACCTGCTGGCCTACTTCAGAATTTTTAGAAGACAGTTCATGACATAAATTATTAATCTACTATATAATACTATACACTCTGGTTTTGACTAATGAATTTGGATTTTTTTTCAACCCTTCCAGACACTGTTTTCTTTGGTGCCCTTAACTATGCTGTTTGTTATTTCAGACACCTCAAGGCTTCTCTTTTCCTGCATAACAAGCAAAAGCTAAATCAATCCAATGTAATAGAATATTATAAAATGAGACCAAAATAAATATACAAAATTGAGTCCAGACTCTTGATGGTTTCCTTTGCCAAAATGTTATCTGTCCAGTTCATCTCGTTTTCATACACAATTAGAGCATTTCCCACTACCTTGCAATGACCCAGTCTGCCTGAAACTGCAGGTAGCTTTTTCCTGGCACCTCAAGACATTCCCTACAACCCCCTTTTCCAATCACCAGGAAAGGAAATCCAAAAAGATTTATATTACCATGGAATTGTTTGTGGCCACCACTGCAGTGAGCCTCCAGCCCCTGATGTGTCACATGTGCTCCCTCGTACCCCACAGGATCCCCAAGGGAGCCATGGCAGTGCCCATCCAGGCCTTCTCGGAGTTCAGCACAGCCCGTGTGGCAGACACAGACACAAACACAACCATGGAAACACCAACAATACTGGTACATTCACCAAATCACAGCGACCTATTTCTAACTCGACACAAAAACTTGACTCTGGTCAGTGCTGTTTGACTTCTGCCTCACCACTATCGCTCACTATTTCTCCTGTGCCGATATGATGGAACATTCAACATCAACCCAGGAGAGGTTTTTTCCTAGCTATTAAAGATTTTCTTTCCAACAACCTTATAACGTAAAATTAAGAAGGAGCAGTGTCCTATAGAAAACAGACAATGACCACTATCAAAATCATATTAGGAACCAACTACTATGACTGAAGTGTTCAATTTTAAATGCAACAAAGAACTTCATCAATTACAACAAGTGAATAACCTGTATTCCAGTCAAACAGAGCTTCAGCATCCACCTTTGCACAGAATACTGGAGCCCATGCTGCTGTGGTACTCCAGCCTTGTAAAGGAAGACAAGCTGAGGAATAAAGCTCTGAGAAAAACCTGATAAGCCTCCAAATTTCATTCTGAAGGAAAACTAAAAATGTCTGATCAATAGCCCAAACCTGAATTTGGACCACTCACTATGTACTCTACAGCTGGAGAATATACCAGCTTTCACTTCTCAAATGTAAATAAAATAAAAAAGCAGGTTTCCTTGTAAATTCAGTCCACCTACAAATTATAAAGCCAAACAGGACAATTATCTCTCCTGTCTTTTGAGCTTGGAAGGAAAGGAAGGAGGACAGAAAGCAAAAACTACAGGAACTATCAAGGAAATTCCTGAAACTTTAAGCTATATTAAAACAAACTAATCAAATGCCACTGTGAAAAAATAAAATGTAGTAATACTTAAAACAAATTGGTATAAGCATCAAAATAAAAATTATTTGTATTTGGTAATCTACTGTAATATAAGGGAGTTAAGCCACAAACTAGCTAGTGAAAGTATATACAGCTAAACAAAAATACAGAGAAAAATCACTCTTTAAATACAAATCAAAACCAAACACTTACATTAAAAAGATCACGGACCACTTCCAAATTGGACTTGACCATATTTTTCCTTTTCAAAAACAAGCAAGTAACTTATCTTGCTGCGACACTGCTAAATCCCACCCAGCAGAGAGGTGTGAAGATGGTTGACAGAGAAACACTGCTGCAGGCTGCATCCTGCACACTCCTGCACAGCACCTGGTGGTGCTGGCTGACAACAGCCTTCTCCTCCCTCCCTTCCCCAGTTGTATCCCCAGCACCAGGAGCAGCAGGCAGCCAATGGCCAGAGCCCTCCTCACCACAGCACACCCAGAACTGCCCCCACACGGACCCTACAGCACCATAAACCATGGGATGGACCCAACCCAGCACCTGTCCCCCAGGAGCCTTCTGAGAGACCCAATGGAGTGTGCCTGTCTGCAGCCTGCTGTGCTCTGGGCACAGGTCTTGAAATTAAGACGGCAGAAACCATAAAATCTAAGAAAATAAAGAAAACTTCACATGAAAATACAGATAACTCTATGCAAACAAAATAACAGGGAAAAGATTTTTATTTTTAGTAATATCTAGCTTCTGTTCAATGTGCACAGGGCACACTGAATTGAGCTGCATCAGAATCATCTTTCAACAATTCAGCCCAATAATGTCTATAAACACAGGAAGACAGCTACCTTTTTAAAAGTTCTGGACATAAAATGCTGCAATAAAAGGTAAGGCAGGCATACAGAAGGATCAGCTACACAGTGAATTAGTAAAAGCAGCAGCAAAGAGAAAAGCAAGTTATTTTTCATGCTCTGACACATACTACCATTCAGAAGTATCTAAACAGGAAGCACTCAATTGTTCTACAAGGCATCATAGATGGGCTCTGTTTACAATTACACTCTATTCGAATTTTTTAAAAAAGGAAAAAAGAAAAAAAGGGAAAAAATAACCAACCCCCTCTGTAAACATTAACAGCAAATCCTACCACGTGTGACAATTTGGGGGCTGTGTTTCTTTCCTCAGTCTGATTTTGCAAACCCTATACTCTTCAGTGCATGCTGTAATTGCCACGCAATATTGCATCACCATTCCTGTGTCTGTGGCAGACACAGGGAGGAGGGTGTGGCATGGAAGCACCTACCTTAATTCAGTAAGGCTCAGCTAAAACAAGGACCTGTACTTTGATGTGTCTTCACTTACCAAGTCTTTCTGTGATAACCATTCCAATTCAAATTCAAGACCTATTTTATGCTCAGTATTCGCCCTGCATAACTTAACAGTAGAAGGGAGCAGACCATCAAAATAACCAGACCTAATCAAGGAGACCTACAAATAAAAACTGCCCTACAGCAGACTGACCACGACACAGAAAGCCCCTCTGCAGGAATTCAAGACAGGATGATGTACATTGACCACTTTTATAAAGATGCCTCCATTTTGTTCATTGCTTACATTCATACATACTTAATTTTAAATAATCATTTATTCTTGGGATCCTTCACTAGTTCTGTATTCCTGCATGCAGTCCTGATGACAGTGGAGTCTGTGTAAAATACAGCAATCTAAACTTAGGAGGGCAAATATGTAGGGGAGGGCCTGGAGAATCAAGATACTCCATAGTACAGGCCTTAGTGCCACAAGGTTACATCAGGTATGGATCCTACACACAAATACATCCAGCATCACAGAACACACACCAGTGGCACTGGCAGCCTAACTTTTAACTCCTCAGAAATTATTAATTTTTTAGAATCTCTTGTACCAAACTACACAGAATCTCCAGTCAATCTGAGTGCAAGTTTTTACAAATCTGTTTTTTTAAATATTAATTTAATCTTCAAAAGCAAGAACATTTAGAAGAATGTCTGATAATGTATTTATCACAGACACACCACAAGGAGAATAAAACACACATTTAAAAGTAAAGGATCGAGTCTGTATAGTTAAAATGGACATTTCTGAATTTTAGAAGTAAAATTTTCCTACTATGCATACTAATTCAAAAGGAAAGCCGTGGCAATCTAAGGTGGGACACAGGTTTTTGTATTTTGTTGATACACCACAGGTGGAAAACAGAAAGCACTGAACTTAGACTCTACATAATGTAAGTAAGACTTTATTAAAAGAAGTACAAAATTACAGTGGTATTTTTGCATTCCTGATGGCTCCACACTTTTTAGTACTTCATTTCTTTAAACTCCCATTTTCTGCATGCCTTATGTTTCTAGAACCTATTCTTTGAAGCCCATGTGCCTCCACTAAAACCAATTCTGTTTTATTTCAGTGGGCTTTTCCCCACTCATCAATTCTGAATCAACTGTTTCTGTATTATTGTTGCATGAGGATTCAATTCCCACAATTATGAATATTTTTTTAATCATTATTAAAATGTTAATCAAATTCTCAAACTTGGCTACTGACAACTCTGCAGCCAAGCCTGGTTACACTGCTGCAGAGAGCAACAGTTCTACAGTTTCTCATCAAACCCTCAGGTTTAAAATGTAGCTTTAACTCACAAATAAGAGCAGTCTCCCAGCAAGTGTTCAACCAGAGCACAGACCAGAAATAGGTGGAGCTGCTGATGTCACAGCCCACCATGTTGCATGAAAAGACTGAGCATTCCTTGAAACCCTTAAAAAAAGAGCCACCCAAACCCACGATTAGTGGTGCAGAGCACAAGTCTGTGGCAGGGGAGACCTGGGGTTAGTTCCTGTTTTGTCACGAGCTTCTGAGTCACCACAGGCAAGTACTTCCCTGCCTTTTACAGGTTTTAAACTACCACAAGTAGCTGTGACTCTCATCCATTAATGCAAAAAGGTATGAAATTACTTGATAAGGACACCAAGTTAACCCTGTAAGACCCTATTCAAATTTACTTCAGGTTAGTAATAACTAAGTATCATTACACACTAAAAGACACTGTTAAATTATTTAACAGCTCAGTTTTTATAGTCAGCAATCATCAGACTTCAATCACTGTTTACTTTCAAACTCCTGCTCACATATGGATAACTGCCCCTCTACACATTCCAGTATTTTGTACATCAAAGAGACAAATTATGGAGACGTTGGCAACACCCTTCTCACTACTTCCATCGTAGCTAATCTGAAGGCCCTCCTGATTTTATGAAAAGTAAAGTAACCTCTCTTTAGAGGGATCTTTGTATTACCAGAAAAAAATCCCTCAGCCTTCTTTGTCAAGCTCCAAGTACCCAGATTTTCAAGCAAGCGATTTAAATTCATCAGAAAAAAAGAAGCTCTTGGGCAAGAGAATTACATATTCTTTTACTGCCATTAAATTCTGATCAGGTGCATCTCAAATGCCAAGTAAAATGCATGCACTATTTCACTTATTTGTATTGCTTGGGAATTGCTTCGTGGCATACAAAATTAAAATTCTATCATAATCACTCTGAAGTCAGGCCTGAGTCTGAGAAATTAAAACACAAGATACTATAAATGGCTTGGAAATGACAGGAGTAGACTATTTTTCTGCTACTTCATGTTCTTTTTATCTGCACTTTCAAAATTCACGATCTATCACTGTCTTTCTCTGCAAAGTATTGTCCTCTCTTCTGTTATATATACAAAATCAAAACTTGAGTCTGTTGCAGTGCTGAATCTTGAACATCAAATCTTAGCTGTGAATCACTGTCTAAAGTGCAGTTGTAAAATTCAGTACTTTTTGGCCTTATTCTTTTACATGAGTATTACAAAAATAAATTAGGTTGGAGGATCAAGCATTCAAAAAATGGGAAATAAAAAAAATCTATAAAGTTTCACAGGCAACCTTAAGTCTACTTCCTCATTTGTACATTAAAAAACAGCCTTCAATGAAATCATCTTTTTCCCTACACTCAACTCCATTAGTAGATGAGCACCTGTACATCCAGGAAAGAATTTTGACTGTACAAGGAAGGACAACTTTTTCTTAAACAGAACACCTGATTTTAAAACAAAACTATTTAGGTCACCAGCTGGTTTTAATATGCACAGAAGTGCTCTTAAAATTACTGCTTTACAGGTGCAGTTTTGGAAGAATAGCTTCTATTATGGAATGCATATTTTTTATCTGTAAAATTTCCTCTCTAATAATTAGACTTGACCCAGCACAAAGCCACACTAAAATTTCATGGCACACCATCAACATCTGCCAGCCAAATGATTCCCCAGTCACACCTGTGCAACCAGTCTCCAAATTACATCCTTAGTGCACTTGTGCAATCACACAGATATCAGCCACGGAGAAATGAACCCTACACAAATTAACTCCCAACTGTGTTGATGCCTTCATGCACAAAAAGGGGAAAAATCTCTGCGAATGAAAGTAATTTTGTGACTCTAAAGACTTGCATATAAATACATGTGCATATATATTTCAAAATAAACAGTCATTCAGAAACCAAAATATTAGTTGAGAAGAGCATTTTCATGACTTTTACAAGACAACTCCAAACATGCACCTTGTGAGACAGAAAGGAGCAAGACTTAAGGCTCAAATATAGGCAAAAGTGATCAACTTCAGAGGAATTTCTAAACTAGCTTTAGTTAAACATGAGAAGTTTCTCTTTTATACCTTAGTGGGGTCATATACATATCAACACAAAAATGCATATCAAAGGATGTTTAACACATGATTTCCAAAACAACATTAGGTAATTTAAGAAGATTAAAATATAAAACTGTAGCAGATCCATGTTGGTTAAAAAGAAAAAAAAAAGACAAGGTAATGAAGTTTCAAAAAAAAAAAAATCAAGAGTCCATTTTTACAGAAAGGAGTTACAGTCATTACCTTTCAAAGCAGAAACATGCCATGTTTTAAAGGCTCTTAAATATTTTAATAGCACTTTTAAGAAAACTGCTCAGTTACAATATTTAAGAGCTTTCACACAGCAGTACAAGAAAATGGTTTATCTATAGCATGAAGAATGACCCACCAGATACAGGCTCCATGACACCAGGCACACACACACACAGGATGCAGGAGTGCAATTCCACCATTTCCACAACAAACAAAAGCAGGCTGTCTCCAAACTAAGTGGCTGTACTGTTTTTTACCACTGGTTTTCTTTCTCTTTAAGGTAATGCATTCAACAAGGCCAGTCTTGCACAAGTACCTGAGCACCTCCCCTGGCACCCCCGGAAGCACCAAGCCCAAGTGGCAATGGAGGACTCGGCCATCCTTTTTAGCCCTAAGCCAGCCCTTACAGGGACCAGAGCACACCCGCAGTGACAGAGGGTGACACCTCGTGCAGCAGGGCTGAACTCACGGTCTGTGCTGCCACAGCTGCCCTGGGAAGGGACCGGGGAACAGTTACCCTCTTCCCCCAGCTGGGGAGTTTTCAGCTGAACTTAGGACTAAAACTGCTCCATTTCACATTCACACTGGTGGCGGCAACACAGCAAGTTAACACTGGCAGCCCAGCAGAAACTGTACCCTGGATGTGCCACAGCTTGTGCAGTGCCACATCTTCTATTATTGCTCCTTTCCTAACGCTGACGTGTTAACAACTAACCACATATTTTAGGAAGAACGCCGACTTTTAAAAAAATCATAGTAAAAAAACCCTTTTAAACCCCTCTTCAAACTAATACCTACATCACACTGCTGCATGAAGCAACTTGCACTAAGATTTACAAAACAGAAACCTTGTATTGCAGTTGTCATCCCCTTGTAAAATATAGAAGACATATAACTTTCCCTCATGAAAGATCTGTAACACAGAGCAAACAGAAACAACAAACATAAGCCTTTTAACACATGTACATTTCTAAGCTAGACACCAATTCTAGAATTTTTATGCAATTTATTTTCAAGCTTTCCTTCCTGCAGTTTAACACCAAATTGCTTAAAAATACTCCTACACCAGTTAAAACCTTTGCACAATCCATATATTAGCAAAATTTAAAGAACAATTTTCCTTCAACATACAATACATCTGAATATGTAGTTGAAAGTAACTCTTAAAAGTGTGGCATTTTAAATGCTCCTCCTTGACAGCATTAAAAAAAAAACCCTTGAGAAGTGACTGCGGTCTTTCTTTGAAGACTAAATTACTTTTTGCTCTGTTCAGTACTATGTGCAAGAATTCTAGAAAAGAACCTTAAAATATTTAAAGACTTCATGCCACTGTGCTGGTTTTGCTTAGGGTAGAGTTCATTTTCTTTGCAGTGGCTGGGACAGGGCTGTGTTTTGGGTTGTGCTGGAAGCAGTGCTGATAAATACAGATGGTTTTGCTATTGCTGAGCAGTGCTTGCACACGGTCAAGGCTTTTCCTGCTTCCCACACCACCCCAGCAGTGGGGAGGCTGGGGGTGAACAACACCTTGGGAGGAGACACAGGCAGGACAGGTGACCCCAGCTGACCAAAGGGATATTCCAGACCATCTGGCATCATGCTCAGTGTGTACAGCTGGGGGAAAGAAGAGGAAAGGGGGATGTTTGGAGGGATGGAATTTGTCTGCCCAGGTAACCACCAAGCACAGTGGAGCTCTGCTTTGCTGGGGATGGCTGAACACCTGCCTGCCTGCCCATGGGAAGTGGTGAAGGAATTCCTTGGCTTGCTTTGCCTGTGTGTGCAGCTCTTCCTTTACCTATTACACTGTCTTTATCTCAATCCCCAAGTTTTTTTTGCTTTTACTCTTGCAATTCTCTCCTTGATCCCGCAGGTGGGGAAGTGAGAGAGAGGCTGTGTGGTACTGAGCTGCCAGCTGGGGTTAAACCACCCCAGCCACACAAACCACACCTCAAAGAACTTCTCTTTCACTTTTAAGGAGTGGATGAGTAATTTTTTAAGCAGCTAAAGTTATCACTACGCTCTCCTTCTTCTTCATGTCCAGCAAGGTCACCAATTGCTACAAGAAAACATAAAAGTGTGTTTCTGGATAAGGCAAACCAAAAAGGAAAAGGTCAGCAACCGTCTACAGAGCAATTTACTGCTCTTCTTACATCAATTGCCCTGGAATATATCCATGGTAATTTTATAATTCATTTTTCCAGGTTCAAGAGAATAAATGCAGATTTTATCACTTAAGCAACATTTTACTTCCCGCCTGAAAACACAGCCAACCTCACTTTTCATATTCAGCTTCTATAAAGAAAAACAAGTTAAAATCAGAAGTGGACCATTTGGTTAGCTGTAATTATCTAGCACTTTATCTGATTAAAGTACTGTGGAATTAGCAACCAAATCTCTCATTATTCCTGCGATAACACGAAGAACCATCATTTTATACAGTCACTCAAACAGGCATATATTTGTAATAGTTGTCCTGGCCATTACAGAAACATGGAATGCAGTTTGGATCAGAATTAGAATCCTTCTCTCTAGTGGCACAAAAATTAAAGACCATTAAATGGGGCATTAATGCTGGGTTTTGTCTTCCTTTAGTCCCTTGTACAATTTACAGCTGAACATACCCTGGCATGATATCAAACAACTCCAAGTCACTGACTTAGGAAGATTTTTGCTTACGTGCATTTAAGTGCTAACAGAAAAATCTCAGGTAAACCTGAAGTAACAGCTTATGGTAACAACACAGTATTTATGCACATCTCCCAATTTCTAGCCCACAATGCAATACTGTACACAGAAAACACACATCAAAACTGCATTTTTATCATGACATTGAACATTTAGGAAAGGAACAGTACGTACACTTTGAAAAAGAGTAACCCGTTTACAACAAATTTTTCTTATTAATGAAACATTCTTATTACTGAAAACATTTATTAAGATAACAATATGTCTCTGTTGTGTATTTTGTCAAAGTAAAAAAAATATCAATAAACCAAACTAAAAACCTCTTACTATTTTTTAAATTACAACTAGTTTTCACTTTTTTTAAAATTCTGATTTCCCTTCAAAAACCAAAGCAACACAAAAGCAAAAAAATCCAGTGAAAAAAATCTGCATCTATAATGTTCACGACATTTAAGACTGTAAACTATGGAGCCGAGATCCTGAGCTTGAGGCACCACGTGATGGCTGAGATGAACTAGAGCCTGCCAGCATCCTCACCTCAGCGCTGCTGCTCTCTGCAGCAGGTAGCACCAACAGCACCGAGCAGCAATTCAGGTAACCACAGTCAGCAGCTGCAACCACGCTGCACACTCTGGCTTTCTGCAGGCTGCCTACATGCACTACAACTGCAGAACTGAGTTCTTTGTAAGAGTCAAGAACTTCAAATATCATTGATTTACCTTGACTATTCCGCTTCAGTTTAGCTCCTAAAAATAAGACAATCATTAAAGCAAAAAGACACTAATAATCCATTTGGCAAAACTCAGTCCAGCTTTAAAGCTGACAGTTAAAAGACTACAAGCACTACTACAGAAGAAAAATAAAGCAAAGTGATTCTAACTTAAAATTAAGAACATCATATTTCTAGTAGCAGTTGCATGCATAGTCTTCCAGAATGTTTCATCTGAAGACCACAGTTCATAAAACTGTCCTACTTGATTTCTTTGAATTTTCTGACCAAAGAGTTGCTTCTCATGTGAACATGCTGATGCTTTCCTTTTCCACATTAGAGGCAGTTGTCTGACATTGGAGCAGGATCTCATTCTCAATTCACACTAAGCAAAGAGCAGCAACTCTACTCAAACCTAACTATGAAAAGTACTCATGTTATTTAAAGTATTTACTTTCCTTAGCTCATACCTACTTGGCTGGAGCCACTGAATTTCTGAGCTAACTCCTCTACTACAGTCTAATTACACCATGGCATTAAAACCTTATCAATTGAAACACCACATTAACAGTTAAGCTACTTCATGCACTTTCAGGTCAAAAGTGCATCATTTCATCAGGTTCAGAATTCTTGGGTCACAACAGATTTCTAATATTTTACCACTGATGAATATGTCTTATTCTTGTGCTTTCCTCTGATTTTTCACTGCTGTGAAAAGGGTTAAGGCTAGTCAAGAACATTCGTTTCCATTGAAATTAACGTAATTTCTAGCACTCGATTTTTACTTTAGGTATACTCCTCAAAGTTATATTCTACAACGAATTGGTGGTCCAGAGATCCAAGCTTTACCCTAAACCTCTGTATTAGTGTACCTGTATTCCAGTAAGTCAAACCTTCTTGCACACTAGCTTGATTAGATCAGGGTTGAGAAGAGTCCCTTCCATTTTCCCTCCCCCTCTGGAATGCAACGTGTTAGTCTCAGTTTAGAAGCGAGATAAACAGACAACTGAAACTATGTCCCGAGCGTGGAATATCCCATGTCCTTCATGACCTAGTCCAATTAGCTATGAGCTTCCTAACAGACATTCATGTGCCACGTTTAACAAACTAAATCACTTTATCTATTTATTTAGACAATGAGTAGACTGCTCATTACAGAGACAAGGCAATATTCACCCAGACTGGTTGAAAAAGAGGGTGCAAATACTGGAATTTGGAGAATATTGGAGAAATATTGCATTAATATAAGCATAAAATAAAAGTACCACGAGATCACCACGGAAAAAGAAAGTTGGTTCTTCTCCTGAAGAAATACTTAGAATGCTTTGCCTTTCACTACAAACGCTGTTGTTTCCCGTCCTTTTAAAACCGGTGAGAAGGGGAAAGCACGAAGGTCCCCAGCCTTTTAATTTTTAAGGGGAAGACGTGGGATGGGCAAAAATCTCCCTCCCTCTTTGCTCTCACCGGATTAGGTAAGAGACAGCAGCCCTCCCGGTAATGTCAGCGAGGGGCACCCAACGGCCCATTCACCCGGGCAGCCGGTTCCTGCGGCGGCC
>VZTZ01020716.1:30220-336384 GCA_013400955.1 Drymodes brunneopygia | reverse complement strand
CCGGGCGGCGGGAGCGCCCCTGCGCTGGCAGCGAGGCTCGGGCACGGCGGCGCCCGCCGGGGCCACGCGGGGCTGTCACAAGGGCTCGGGATTGTGTGCTAAAAAATGAGAGAGCCCGCAGAGTGGCCTCTCGCAGAGAGGCCGGGAACGTCCAGCACGGGGGCATTCTGGTGGTTTTAATGGACTGCTAGAAACAAACCCCTCCTCCGGTCTCTGTTCAAAAGACTTTGCATAATTCAGGTTAGGTCCCGATCCAGCAGTGCCCTAAATACAAATGTAACTTTCAGCATATAAACTGGATGGAATAAATGTAATTACCATTGTGCTTACATATGCTTTGTTGGATTAGGACCATGCTCATCTTCTGAAGCTATTCAGAGGTTTGCCAGAGGAGCGACACTGTTTATGTCATTTTCAGTAAAATATTTAAAAATATGTATTTGCTATCTTATTTCCATTTTTTGAATGACTGAAGCATTTTCTTGGCTAGTTTAATTGATTATCCAGATGGTTCTCAATATCCTCCTCATTCCTTTTGATGACCAGTAAAGCACTTCTTTTTGTATAACATTCCTATGTTGATTCTGCCAAGTCTGCTCCTTTTCAGAGAGTTTCATGATTAATTTTAAGGCAGATTCTCAGAAATACATCACTGTAGTGATGCAGTGCAATATGTACCAAATACATTCTTTAAGAATCCTCCCAAGTATAGATAATATCAATTATTTATTGTCAGAGGATGGCTAACTACAAGAGTTTAACTTCTTTGCACATAATTTCTCCCTGCACACCTTGTAGCTATGCAGTAGTTATTAAGTCTTTTGCTTTAAGTATTCGTGAGGGGAGATACACATGGCAATGACTGCCAACTCATAGTTGGGCTGACTTATTGAATACTTAAAGAGATATGATTAAGTAAAGTATTATTTTTGTCCTGGATAGAAAGGACACAATCCTGAAGCAACATATTTTCAATATTGAAGTTTTTTCCCTACCTTCAATTTTAGTACAGAGTAGGGCTAATCATTTGATGTATTTTTAAACATATGGAGGTCTATTCACCAGTGGGAGCTTCAAGAAAAGATACTATCCTATAGAGAACAAAGGAAAAAAAGCAGCTATAATAGTAGCAGGTAGTATTTTTAGAGATGAGAACCACAATGCTTATCAGTTCCGGTAATCTGTGTGGTTTGTACAAAGTATCTGTGTGGTTAGCACTTCGATCCTGGAAACACACACTTTTGCTAAAAAAAGACAAGTTGACAGTCTCACGGTCCAGTATCAGATGGATGCATTGCTGGTTGGTCAGCATTAAACACCAGAGTACAAACAAACGCTTTCCCCTGGGTGGAACTAGTTTCTTGAGCAGTGGAAACAATTAAACCCACTTTCTAATGGAATTTTCTTCTCTGACCTTGCCACAGGACCCTCCCAATTCATTCCCATGTTCCTGCTCCCCTCTGCAATGCCTCCAGCTTGGCCACCTGCCTTGCCCGCAGTGACAGCGCGGGTCACCCATGCCTGTGGCTGGAGGTGCTCCAGGGGAACTCCCAACACGGCTGCTGTGCTCACACCACTGCTCCCTCAGCCAGCTCGCACCTTCCAGCTCCTGCAGCACGCAGAGTCACCATCAGCACCACCACTTTTCCCAGTTTTGCTCCACTGTTCATCATTACGTTCTGCAAGGAAGGTACAGGAGTCTCAGAGCCTGTGAGACTCGCTGCTCCCTCAGACTGGGGTGTCATTGTCCCGCAGGGTCATGAGTTAGCAGTGGGGGCTGGCTGGAGCAGACCCCGTGGCAAGGTGGCACAGGCTGCATCACTGCAGGAAACGGGGGCTAAAAGGGCTCAAAGATGCATCCTCTACTCCATACTCCTGCTCCAAGGTGGGATCAGCTATGCCTTTGTCCCTTGTCCCTACCAGATGTTTGTTTAAGCAGCTCATAAAAGTCTTCCCACAGCAGAAATGTTTAAACCTCCTGTGATGTTTGCCTGTCATTACATTTACATTGGTTCTCCCCATGATACATAATCTAAATCTCCCATTATCATTTCAGCTCATTCTTGAAACACTTCTGTGAACACTGAAACATTTTTTTCTTCACCTTCCTGTTTTTGAATACTTTCCTCTTCAGTACATTACATCAATTCCTTTCCATCTATAGATCACCACTGCAAGGCCTCTGATCATTCTTGGTTTTGCTCTCTGTATGCTCTGTAACTGCTTCTTTCATTATTTTGACCATAGTTCTGGCAACTGGGCACAGCCGTCCATCTGGGGCCCTTTTAAATGCTGAGTAATAAAAACTGACTCTATGGGGAAGCCATTAAATTAGCAATAATAAATAATAAAATAATTTCAAATAATAATAATTTCAAACTTTCAAACTTTCAATTTCAAAATAATAATTTAGAACTGAAGTCAATAGTTTTAACATCAAGTTTTACTAATTATTTATTTATTTATGGACATTACTTTTGTGTGCATTGTTTACTAGAAATGTACCTTCTGTCAGTGTGGAAGTGTATAACACTACTGTCCTTGAAGTTTTAGACGTATGTAGGCCTATAGTTTAATGGCATTACTGTGTTTCCTTACTTGACAATAACTTCTGTAAGTCTTCAGTTTCATTTTATGTAATAAAATACCATTTTTCTCCTATAAACTTTGGACATTATCCTCATTCTTAAAAGCCCTATTATTTCACATTCATTTAGTAAAAGGGATAAACTGATTCACATTATTTATATGAGTTACTGTAGCATTTCTTTACTGAGTTCATACATTATTAGAGTATACATGAATTTTGATGTGAAAAGTCATTGGTGATTATTTTATGTTTCTGTAAAACCCATTTTTGTTTCACGAATGAAGAAAGTACAAGCAACACATAGCAGCATTCTCTTGAGATGAAACATGATTATCAGTGGATAAATTGGCTGCTCAAATTTTGTGTCTGGGTTTGATTTCTTAGGCAGAAACACTGCTTCTGATCAAAGTAATACTCAGTCCTGGGAGCTAAATGCCTACGCCCTAAGCAAAGCACCCAAATATAAACTCATTTCTAAGCTTGTCTGTAACAACACTGAAGCGAGGAAAAATACACATGCTTAAGTGATTTTTCTACTTACAGCTTTTCAAAGTCTCTAAAAGTAATGAATTCACTTTTACACAGTGTCCTGTTCTGACTACTTTTTTATTACATATCAAAATGAGAACATTGAGCCATTAAGAAAACTGAGTACAGAGTGTCCAACAAAACACACTTATTTTTGAGACTTGCCTAATTGAAGTACTCGATGGTAACAGTACACTAATTAAAAATTAGTGATTACACATATTTCAGAAGGACATCTAAGATCTCTACTAATCTCTTCATTCTGCAGCAGGATGAGTTTGGGAGTGTTAATTTATATTATTCACTGTCCTGGCTGCTAAACATCAGTATTCCCAAACAGTTTATTTAGGGACCTTCTGACAGCAAGAAAGGGAAAGAATAGCATGACCACTTAAAGCAGTTCATTAAAAAATAAATTTGTTTTTACAGAGAAACATTGACAGCTGTTTAATATGTGTACTTGAACTGCACTTTTTGCATAGTAATAAAATTCTGAGCTCACAAGAACTCCACAAAAAAGCAATTTTGGATACATTGAATACCGTCTGATATAAACTGTTGAATTAAACCTAGTTTGTAAGAAAGTAATGAACTTCTCTGAAACACGTGTGATATCCCACTCTTGACCTGCACAGCCTCGTCCATGCACAGGATTGTGGTCACCATTAATTTTATTGATAAATACTTCACGTGACAGAAGACTTGGGGATTTTTTCCTGGAAGGCTGCCTCTAACATCTGCAGTATTCAAGCAATTCCCTCAAATTTGGTTTCCACTAAAATAAGTAAACAATCAAAACTTTCAGTAGTGAGATCTAAAATTTCAGAAGGCAAATGGAATCCCAACTTTAGTATTTTAAATAATAAATGTTTCATTTTGAAGCTCATGTTATGTTAGACTGGTTGGGTTTGATGGTCTTGATGTACCAGCTGAGGTCATTGAGCTCCACAGAAATATTTGTGATCTGCTTATTTCTAGGCAATTATTACTTTGCCGTTTTAGGAGGGAAGCAAGTGACTGTGTGCCAGTGTGGGTGACCATAATTAATGTAAATTCTGTTTTAAAACAAGCTCTGATTTTCAAGGCAGCAGAAGTACACTCAGCCACAGAAAGAGCCAGCCCCAGCATTGCCCTCCTGAGGATCAGTGTGAATCCAAGGAGAGGCTGAGGACCACAGAGTTATTTTGCAAAAATCTGTAACTAGTCATTAGACAAGACAAAATTCCAATCAGCCCTGACCTATTTTAGATTCCAGATAACCAAATTTAAAAGCCTTTAAAACCAATTAAAATCTGAATCATCCAGATCTTGCTATGTCAATATGCAGTCTTCACTTTAATTCTTTTGAGTGAAAAATGAGATGTGTAATTACATAGCACTATATAGCATTGGAGAAATTCATGTAGCATGCAATGCTATGTAGACATCGGTTCATAACTCATTAAGCCAACTACAGCATAAAAACTGATTTTAAAATAGTGAGAAATGTATATAGTAACTTCTCCAGTTTTGAAATTTTCATGTCTGTAAAGTTGAACAAAGGTTTTTTGAGGATTTTCTTTTGGTGAGCTTCTTGGGAGGTTATGGCTGGGTGGAAGAAATCAGTCTTGCACCATGCCATGAAGAACAACAATACTGGCCTGTCATATGTAATTAGAAACAATAGAAAGTAATAAGTCATCCATTAAACAGGTTGTTTTTTTGGTGGATATCTTTTTGTTGTTGTTTTAAATCTGGGACTATTACCAGATGAATCATCTCTGACAGATGATCTCTATACACAAATAATCAGGTGCCAGCTAAAGCCTAAACATTAGATAAAAAGTTCTGTACCAAAGTCAACACATCGTTAGTTTAATACAGAAACAAACAGCAAACAATGTATGCAAACACCTGCAGCTGGCACAAATAAGTGATTTTACTGAGGTACAGTCCCATACCAAGCCCATACATTAAAGGTAGTTGTTCTCTGAATTCTTACAAGTTGTTTCATTATGCTGTTACTCATTGTTCAGGCAAAGAGCCAACATTTTGAGTCTTCCTAAAATGAGAGACCTCTATAGGATTTAGGTATGTCTTTGTCATAAGCCTGTTTATGAAATATGCCATGAACATATTGGAGAGAAAAAGAAAGTGGCATTGCTTCCCTTGCTTACAAATCCCATTTCTGTTTTTGTGAAATACCTCTGACAAAGGCCGATGGCTTCTCTTCAAGTTTTCTGATGAGAAAACACACACTAATCCCCATTTCTGTACTTGCAACCAGTCTCTCAAGGCACATGATTAACACCTTGCTCAGATCCTGCCACGTCTACCATCTCCTACTGGTTCCAGCTCTCTCAGTACACATAAATGTTTCATTGTTCTCCTGCTCAGCCTTTACTTATTGACTGTACTCAGGCCCGTGACCGAGCACAGGCACAAGCATTCTCCAGAAAAGGAGCATTTTGAGAACACCTCCAAAGAAAATGGTCATGCTTCCACTCTTTTTTCCTCTTTTCTTCCTCTGTCCATACAAACTGGGACAAAAAGTCCCCTGGTTTTCATTTTCTGCATGAATCAGTAAGAATGGGAGCACTACTATGGGGAAGCCTGGACAAAGAAGAAAGTTTTGCATTCAGCTTTCATTGAAGGGTGACTGGGCTGTTTTGAATTTTCCTGTTGTTGGTAATTTTTCAGCAGAGTTCTCATGGTCACCAAGGTACAAATGCAGCAAGATCATATAGTACAGTGAGGGTCAACATTATTCCCACTCCTATTTCTGTTTAAAATAGTTTTTAAAAACATCATCAGTGTCAATGAAGACTTATCACCAGAAATACATCAGCAAATCATGTACTGGATGAATATAACACCTTACATTAGGTGTTTTGGGAACAGTGCAAAGTAAGGATATTTATTGTCAGGTATCCTTTGCCATTCAACATTCCTGTTAATTTTACTGGGAGATAGTCCAAGCAGGCACCACAGAGTGTAATGAGGATTATAAAATTGAGGTGGGTGAAGCACTGGAGAAGCTGTCGGCCTCAAAGAAATCTGATTACATGCATTATCCCTGACACTTTTGATTTATCAGAGAAGGGGGAAAATTACAAGAGATAACATTCTGTTTTTCACACCTGAGTACAGAGAAAGCTCGAGGCATTATAATGTTCTTTGATATAAATGCCTAATTCATACTGCACACGTCTTTTTTCCTTCCTACTGTCATTTCATTCACCATTGTGGCACCTCTGTTTCCAGCCTCCCCACAGATTGCTGGTGCTGCACATGAAAGACTTTGAGGCACAGGCTTCTTTTTGTTCAACAAGGCTGTTTTAACAATGTTGTAAGAAAAAGGGAAAAAATAATTAAAACAGTCTGTTTTGCAACAGCATGATTAAAACAATGTAACATGACAAGAAAAGGTTCACCATCCTAATTAGAATGGTGACACTGACCATCAATAATGTCACCACAGTCTTCCCTACTGAAAATGTTGGGGTTTTAATTCCTGTTATTGCCTGTTGGTTTGGGTTTTGGGGATGGATTTTTTTCTCTCAGTTGCATGGAGAGGACAGCTCCCTGGCCGAAGTGAAAGGCTTTTGTAAAATTATTAGACTTGATTCATTAAAGATTAGGCATTTACACCAAAGTAAGCCCAAAATCGAATGTAAAGTCTCTTAGGTAGTTATAAATAAATCCATATTTCTTTTGATTATTTTGCACATTTGCCTAAAATGAAAAGCTCTTGGGAAGATCACACATTTGCAGAGCTGCCTGAGAGAAAATTTATAGCTTGTCAGCTGCATAAAGATATCATCTTCCAAAGTATTTTTGGGTGACATGGTAACAACATTCAATAAGATATTAAACAGAAGTCCTTTGCAAGCTGTGCCTGTGTTCACTGTGATACTGCTAAAAAGTTTATTTCTCTCCAAATAGAAGAAAGCAAGTACATAATTTGCACATCTGCACAGTGAAACACACATCCATTTTCATAATTATGGAGCAAATTGTGTCCTGGCTGGCCCAGCGGGGATAAGGAGAAGCACTGCACAGTGCATTTGTTACCACAGGGATCCTGCAGACAGGATTGGATTCCAGCAGGCACACCCCAGGGAGGCACTTTAAGACATGATAAAATACTACAGCCCTGTCTGCCTGCTTGGCCTTAGCTACAGTACCAGGGAAACCTGCAATAACACCATCTTTTTATTTTGAATAATATGCCACTGAAGCTATAGCACATCAAGCAGAGATCTGGACAGTCTCTTTTTATTTCTTAATAAATTATTGTAACATATGCTTCCTTCAAAATTCTGAAAAGAGTGCTAATGCAAAAATCCCTGGTTTGTTTAGAAGAGATTAAGCTCCAGGACTTTGGAATTTCTTGCTGCAGAGCTATTCTTGCTGTTGGCCATCCTACACATTCAGAAAGTTTGGATGGGTAGTAGGGAAATCTACTGCCATAAAATAAATGGCAATAAAATCAATCCTCTCTGTATGTATTCTAAACTACACTATTCAGGGACAAATCTCAAACAAAGTGACTCCAATAGTTTCAACAAACATGTCCCTTTAGTCATCACATTACAGACAATAATTTTCACAATCAATAAATTTCATCCATGGGCTTCCAATAAATGCTCCTTAGAGTATTACAATGGGAAGGTCTGGAATGTGACCTATCCTGGTAACTAACCACAGTAGAATCTTCTCCAGCTGCACATCAAAGCAGCTGTAAAACTGCTTTTAGCCAGGAATTAGAGTTCATTCAGAAAATCCAACTATTTAACCCTATCAAATTTCTCCTCATTGTTGACTGTAGAGTTCCTACAGGGCTGCATCCAAAGTTTTGGGGTTTTGTTGTGGTTTTTTTGTTGTTGATTTTTGGGCTTTTTTTGAGGCAGAGATAAATTTCAGTATATTCCTGGAAAACAGGGATTAACTTCCTGATTCCAACTACTAAATCTGCCACCTCTCCTCCTTTCTGATTTCATTTTGACAATTTAGTGTCCTTTTACAATGGCTGCTCTATCTGCAATTGTTCTATTCCACTATTCAGGTTCAAATTTTTGAATTGGGCATTGTGTTTTTCAAAGTTGCAAATCTTCCTTTTTCTTTTTAGCTGTGAAGTCCGTTTAGAAACTACTTTAAGCCATGTCCACTTCACCTTTTTTCTCCTTTTTTAGCTGGTGTTTATCATAAGCTCTCAGTTTTATTGTCACCTTCCTGATTGCTGTCTACCATTTAGACATTGAAAAGCAAAAGGGTATCTGGAGTTTCCATCAAGGAGAAGGTACCCCCTGGGAATGAAAAACAACCCCTGGCTGCTGCATCTGCTGAATTCTAATGGAAATGAATTTAATCTAGTTAGAGGATAGACACTGGGGCTTATTAGTGCCAGAGGCCTTCTGAACTGTGTACATGCTTATCATAAATCCTCACAAACTATTTTAAATTTCATTTATCTTTGCAGCTTTCTAGTTCTGTGCCTTTGTTATAACATGGTGCTTAACGAAACCATAACAAAACCCTTCTTACTATGCAAAACCTTTTTCAATGTGATTTTTTTACAGTATAAACTCAAACCAACACAAATAGGTACAGGGTGGTGGGGAAGTTCCTGTTTATGTCAATACCACTAAATACAAGGTCGCAGCAGCCTAAGCTTGTATGTGTCAAGCCCATAACCATGTTTAAAATATTGTCCCCAAAACCCACTTATCCCAAAGAGGATGGTGACAGGACTGTATCCTAGGAAGGAGACAAATCTCTGCACATTATCAATACAAATTAAGCAGGGAGGTTATCAATTGCTGATGGAGGAAAAAGCAACCAATTCTTGGTCTGAGTGAGACCCTTTCCTAAGTTATTTCCAGTTTTTCATATTTTACCTTGAGCTTTGAACTGCATTTGCAGTGACATCAAGATGTAAAGATGTGATCTGACTTAACACAGTTAAAACACTAAACAATAAGTAATTTCAGCCAGTAGGCAAAGAAATGCTGGTCTCTCTGCCTTTCAAACTGATTGCTGTGTGATGGGGTTTTTTGGTTCACCAGCAGAGCCTAGCTTAGACCAAGTGCTGTAATACATATTATTACTCATACAGACAAGTTACAAGGATAATCTAAAAAAAATATCATTTGCTGTTTTGGAGATCTGACAGATGTTATTTCCTACATCAAAAGGATTATGTTATGTATAACATAAACTATGAGTAATGTATGCATTACACTATTTTAGCAGTCTACCAAGTTTCATCTAGACACGCATAACCTGGAAATGCTCTGATACCTCTCCTTTTGCACATATTTAATAAAACATTACCAATCTTCCATATTCTAGGATATCCCAAATTCAGACAATTAACAAGAAAAGCAAAGTAGGACCTGAAATCCTATGTCTCTATTTCCATCAGCAGATTCTGTGCAGCCTGGAGGAAATTGGAATAGCCACTGCACTTCCCAATTGCAATTTTTCTCTTCATGTGGGCATAAACAAGGAGACTGGTATGTTTGATTTGCTCTCCTTGCAGTACCTACAAAAGGACTATGAAAAATCCAACTCCTCATGAAAATAATTCATGGAGTAACCCTTTTGGACAACCAGGACATTAGAATGCTGATGGACACTTCTCCTTCTGATGTCACAGAAGTTACCTACAAGCAAAGCCCCTGGCTAAGATGTACAGACTCAGCCCACACAGCCCTCAGTTTTTGTGATGGAACACTGAATTTAGTTCTTTCTACTATACAGACTGCAACTGGACACTTCTTCAAATTACAAGACACTAAAATATATTTGGTAAAAATCTGCAATTGGATTTTCAGATGTCTTTGATCATAGATCCCTTTACATAGCCTTAATATTATCAATTCCAGTTTTGCACCAGCCTAAATTACATAGGTGATGCTTTGTTTATTAAATGCACCACGCCTATGAATCCTAATCACAAGCCAGGGCTTCAGTGTGCCAGTTGTTCAGTGAATGTAAAGTTAGGAGAACACTCCTGTCCCACACAGACTTTTGTATAAGATGGGGGAGAAATACAGAAAAAAGAAAAAAACAAGCAATATAGGAAGTGGTACAGTATGTGACATCCTGATATTTATCTTTTGTTTTGTAGGCATGGCAAAAAAAGAAGGACAAAAGGTTTGCTGGGAATTGAATGAAAACAACAGATTTGCAGGTTTGCAAAACCCTCTTCTGAAGCATGAGGAGGTGCATAAGAAAAACATGAAATTTGAATTGAGTAGCTAAAAAGGCATCGATCCTACTGTGCTGAGGTTATTGGAAAAAGGATTTAACCATTCAGTACCACTGAGAGTTGGCAGACATTAACAGAGAGGCTGTTAATAGATATAAGAAGGAACATGTTTTGTTTGCTTGGTGCAATATACAGAACAGAAGCAGATGACCTCAGAAAGGGATCATGTTCTCCAAGTCACTGTCTAGGAAGAAAATCCCAATTTTAGCAAGACAGGCATCAGCAGAGGGAAGTATCAGAATGCTCATATATATATGAACATTTACTGTGTTCATACATGTTCATTTACTGTGAAGCACAGATATAGAATCCTAGAAATACAATTGTTTTGGTTTTTTTTCTGCCTGACTTACTGTATTTGTTGAGAAGTACTGAATTATAGTGCTGAGAATCAATCCTCAGTGTGGTTTTGGAAAACATTTCACATTTGACAGCTACAAGTTCAAACAGAAGAATCCCCTGGCATCACCAGTGGCTTACACACAGATTCACTTACACACTCTCCATTTTTCATGAGGTGCCCACATCAGCCATGTAACATCTCTTACAGAGAAATCTTACTGGGTCTTCTTCACTGTTTTTTACTAAGATAAGGCTTCTGTTTCTTGTTCTACCATTTCCTCTTTGTTACTTTCTATCCAGAGGTACAGAAGAATATCTGCTGCATTCATTGTATTGCTCTGCTGGCTGGAAGGAGTAATTTTCATGCTTGATGTATGAAAGACCTTCCTTAACAGAGACCCATTTTAGCAGGAAGATCTTTGTCTGGTTTGGGAGAAGATTAGGATATTTCTTCTGGTGTCTCTCTGGCCTCATGAAGAAACTCTGTGAGGCCTTGCCCATTCCCTGAGTGTCAGCCTGAGTTTCATCTTCCAAAGAAGCAGACCTTCATATGCCTCATGCTTCTGTATAAACAGAATGTATGTAATTGATAAAACCTTATAAAGCTTATAAAAGGCTCTCAAATTCCCATGCTATTAGAATTGTGTGAATGGCAGGAAAGATCTGTACCCTGTTTATGCTGTGGGAGCACAGCCCTTTACTGTCTGCACACCAGACAAGCAGAAAGATCTGGGGAATGAGCATGAAGAGCTGAGCTATTGCCAGCTGGATCTCCCAGGCTAATTCATACACTGCATTTAAAATGAAGAATTTTGTCCCTCTGATGGTGGTGCATTGGTAGAGAAAAAGCTGCATGGATATTCTGCATGCTATGTACAATTTCATGGAGGGAGTGGAAACTGCTCCCATAATTTTTTTGTACAGATCTGCCAGCATTCTGAGCTATAATTCATGAAAAATCTCCCATAGGTTTCAGTAGTTGGTAGAGAAGGACTGAAAGTGTTAAGCTATTTTACAATTTTCCTCAGGAGTTTTGGGCAGTGACCCTGTTTATCCTCCATCAACACGGGTGCAATTTGCCAGGCATCAGATCTTCAAGGAGCTCTCCTGGTACTTGACAATCCTCAGGAAAAATTGTATTGTGTTATATTCCTTCAGTGAAACATGGGCAGGGTGACTGCTCCAAACCTTTTCCATTTCTGGAGAATTTCTAACAAAGCCTGTGTTGGAGTCTCCATAGCTTTAGTGATTTGAGCCTAACAGGCAGACTAATTGCTCAAGCCTTTGAATTTCTCAGCTGGAAAGAGATTGCTACCTGTAATTTAATTGATTAACTCTGCACATACTCTTAATTCCCTACAGGAATGAAGTAAAGGATAAGAAAGGGAATAATATAATTTAAAGCCATGCATTTAAGTGGCTATGAATTAACTTGCTCAGGTACTGCATAATCCATCATATTTTTCTTCTCTTTTGCTCAGTATTTTACTGAAGAACCTGACTAAATAAAAGGGAAACAAGGAAAACTTGTGAAGAAGTAGAAAGGACCACTGACACATATATCTGGATATCACAGCAGGAATTGAAATTCATCATCAACATCCAGGTATTCACTTTACTTTACTAACCTTAATATGGCAGGTTCCAGTCTGGAGAGTTGTGTGTGAGAATCTACACAGTCAGAAGGGACTTTCTAAACCAAAGCAAGATATGGTACAGGATAGAAGAGGGAGAGTGCCTGGTCTGAGACCTCTGTTCAAGGTGATGCAAATCTGCATTAGGCTCATCTCTTGAGGAACAGAGAGCAATGAGAGCATCTTTGCCTCTTGCCTAGAGCGTAACTTAAATGGGAAAGTAATACCCTTAAAAACACAATTGAAGAACTTACAAATGATTAAATAATAAGGTTTTGGACTTCATAACCTGAATGTGGTCTCCTTTCCAGTGACCACAATCTAATTTCATCCACAGTAAGATCTGAAATAATTTCATTATTAGAGACTTAAAATATACTGCACATCTGCAAATTAATCATGGAGAGTGGAGGGAATGTTTTATATACCTCACACGGGAAGATGAGATTATGGTAAATGCAGTCACTTCCCACTCTAGTGAATAGATTCTCCATTTTAACAATCCAGAGTTTTCTGATTCCATTGTGGAACAATGGAACAGCTCACAATACAAATGAGTAACTTCTTGGGTGACTGCTCAGTGGTGTTTCAAAGAACATGTCCATCATACCAACAAATTCATCCCACACATGATGGCCATAACACAAATCTTTAAATATAAGTCAGAGTTTTCCTGTACAGGAACAAAAGGCATCCTCTCCTAAGCCTACAAGGGAGTGTGGGGGGCAGCATCTATCCTGACAAAGACTTTGTGAGTGTTATATTCCTTTCTATCCTCTTTATTTCACTGTCTGTATTGATTTGTTATAATTAACATCCTTCTCTCTCTCTCTGTAATCAAGTGATATGTGAACATCTCATATCCTGTAGTTAATATATCGCTCCATAGTAGGAATTTATAAGATTGCCAATGTTTGTATTACAATCCAGAGTACAGAAAATGCCTGTAAGTGAACTTGCTCTGCCCATGCCTCATCGAAATCTCTGAATCACTTCTCATAGTTCTGATTTTCCCCCAAAATACAACTTGTACATCTCCTGTATTTTTCCAGCATTCTTTTCTCAAGGGGCAGGAGGTATCAAGGGTTCAAACTGTAAGCCAGGATAGATTCAAGTCTGCCATGCAGGAGCACCTAATCTCACAGCACCGTACAAAGCAGGAACATTCAGCTGTGTTATGATACAGATAACCTTGCCCATTGTTTCCCACAGAAAGTACAACGGTTTGTTTAACCCAATTATAACAATATCAAAAGCACATTTCTACATTTTACATGTCAGACTGAAGAATATCGAAATAATAACAATAAAAATGTTCAAGAAAAAAGGCAATTTAATTTTAAAATGTATTTACTGTACTTTGACATGCTCTAGGAAACCGACCATAATAAAAGAACTAAACAGGTTTATTTACACAGTGATATGCTGCCAACAAGTGTTGGATATGAAGGCCAGAAGTCAAGTTCCAATCTTCTGAGTCAAATCCACAATGGAAAACAATGTCACCACTTCACATTTTCTGGAAACATTGTCTGTCATTTTTGCAACCCATTTGTCAGCACTTCATCAAGCTCCTGCCACACCATAATGAACTGCTAGCTACCTCAGATTATTCACTATTATTTATGTAAGATCTTGCACTATTTGGCTGGGTTATTTTGAAGCCTCATTAGCCAAGATTACATCATTAGTGAAGATTTAGCCCTGGCAAGGCTAGGTCCATTAAGAAAGAAAGGCAGAGCTGTTACACTATATAATATTTTGCAAGTTCTATTAGCTATACTTCTACACTTAGTAGAACTAGGATTGGATATTTCAGTGGTAGGACAAGAAAACTGATTACCAACAAACATGCACTCTATGAGCAGTGAAACCAATCAAGTCCAGCCTCTGGGCTGGATTGGAATTTAAGCACTTGTGCCATCTGATCACTTACTGTCACAAATACAATAAGAAAACATCCTACCTTCACCCCTTTGCTAGAAACTGGGCAATGGTGAGGAAGCTGACAATTTGAGCAGCTGGTGAAAGAGGGCAAGGTCTCATCAAACTCATTTAACTGGAAAGAGAAGCAGAGTAAATATCAGGTTCTAATCTAGGTTATTACACTATCAAGATTATTGTTATTCTTGTGAATCAGGATTTAAGAAGGGCAATGATATTTATCAATCTGGATATTAAATGCTTTCCAGCAAGTATGAAGACAATATAAGCTAAAAGTTAGTGATGAGATTGAACATATTAACATAAAATGCTTCATAAATAAATGTATTCAATACATTCTGCTCGTATCACCAACTGCAGACAGCTGTATAATGTGATACACACAGGATAAAAATGAGAATGATGAGAATGCCTGCTATCTTTAACACCCTGTGCTTCCACAGGCCACTGCAGAGGAAGCTTAAAGCCTAGAATTTACTTAGATTTGTTTTTCAGAGATTTTAGGACTTCCAGATGTTCCCAGAACACCTTTAATTTCTCTTGAAATATATATGCCAACTGTGCTTCAATTGCTGCATTATGTTTTGCACCGTTCTTCCCCTGCTGGCCTTGCACTCCCCTCAGAGAACCTGAGCTTAGCCTGCTGCAGCCATTAAACTGATCCTGACCCATGCCAGGGGCCAGAAAAGCTGAATACACAGCCTACTTTAATTTCTTTATACTCAGCTTGTGTAAAAGGTCAGCATGCAGAGCACGGGTGGGTCAGAGCCCACTGACATGGACAGAAATGTTATGCAGGTGCCCAGGGATGGAAGTTTGCACGGGAAGTTGCAATTCCAGTTTATGTACCAGGGAAAGGTCACACACAGCAGAAGTCCCTCCCATTGGTTTGGCTGACCATGAGGCATAGACTGGGTAAAAGATGGTGGAACCACACCTGCTTTCTTCCTCCACTTTGCTTTCAAGAGCAACAGAGTGTAGGAACAGAGAGAACCTGGGCATTGGGATCACTTGTGTGTCTGCATGGCCACACCCCCAAGCTGCATCCTGCTTTCTAAATTCTGTCCCAAATCACAGCAAATCACCCAAATCAGTGCCCATCCCACTTACCATCTTGTCTGAGTAGATCCTGCTCTATATGTTTTACCTTCAGAACTTTAAAATTCTGTATTTCAGCCACCTTCCTTCTCAGCATTTGTTCCAAGGAATATCAGTACAGTTTGCTTCAAAGAAGGGTTATTTATATGATGCCTAATAAATGGCGTATAACATTAGGGTTCTTCCCAATACATTCTTTCTCAGGAACTGATAGATCTCCCTTTATATCTCATTTTGCAGAATATGTCCTGCCCTCTCTAGTACACACATTTATTAATATTTCCTTTTGAACTCACATACTCAGGAGGGAGTTTCCCAAAGGAAGGCCTTCCAAATACTGTTCCATGTCAACTTATGACCCTGAAGCAAACTAGCTGACATGCCAGTATCTTCCAAGGGTGACATATCTATTCCCCTGATATATGAGCACCTTGAACTCAATGCCATGTAGTCCAAATTGCAGAGGTAACTAGATCATGATGCAATTCTGCTGATTTACTGGGATTGCATGGAGGGGTATTTGGTTTATGGAACTCAGTGATGTGTTCATCTCTATTTTGAAATTCTACTGAAGAAAGACAAATCCCCCAAGATTGCCTGATTAGTTCTATGTCTTTCCCCCGCCACTGCCAATACTTTGAGAGATATTAGTTTTAAAACCAAAAATCTGCAGTATGCCATGTAGATGCTACCCCTTCAAAGAGATATGTTTCTTGTACTCTCAATTTTAATACTACTGCCATCTTCTAAATCCCTGCTTTCCTCTGAAATGGTGACCCTTTCCTCCCCTTTCTGTTTCTACCCTATGTAACTTCCTAAGTTACATAGATAAGGACAGAGTATAATTACAGTGCAGGTGTTAGAATCTAGCCTTTTATATATACAGCACTGATGGATAACATCAATATTCAGTAATATCATCTCCTGAGGAACTCAGTAGCACACTTGCAGTCCCACCAAGGTCAGTGAACATGCAGGAAAACAGCATTTGTTCTATAACACAATTGTCCCCACTATGCATAATCAATCATTCTTACAACAGCCTCTCAGTTTTCTTCAAACAAACTTTAGTAGGATTTGCTGATTCTCCAGAAGTCTTACAGATACTGTACAAAACTTTCACTACTGCCAAGTGGTAGAAAAGGTGAAGAAAATTCTGATACCAAAGAAAAGTGCTTTATAGGAAGAAAGTAAGAGCCAATAATCTTTCATTTCAGAAAGCAAAAGCTATAATGGTATAGACTCTTGCAAAATTTTTTCCCCTCTAGCATGAGTTGAAAACATAATTCAGTCAGTGGGGAAGGACCATCAGTATCCCAGCTTTGCTGCTCACAGCAGTAGAGGAAGTGACTGATTTTGACTGTACAGTGGATAAAATTAGGAACACAGGGATCCGAATGTAGAATTTGATTTCTTTTATATTCACTTTAATTTTTTGAATTAAGTCTCTGCTGCAGCAACAGTTAAAAATATTGTTGAGATTAAATTTAGGAAAAGAAGTGTATGTGCATATTTATATTTCTGAGCAATTTTCATGGGGTAATATAAAACAGCTGAAAGCAGGAATTTCTGTGTGAGGCACACATTCCTGTCATTGGTGGTTAAAAACTCAAATCTCATTGGGGCTTTCCTCTGCTGAATTCAAAACACTGTCACTGATGACCCCACTGTTCCTCACCATGGACCAAAAGTCACACACAAATAGGGTTTTAACACGCTCTGCTGGCCAGGTCAAACCCTTTGCAAAGGCATTATGGTATTAGCCTGTCAATTGTTCCTGTATTATTTGTCCAATTTCTGTTAATTCTGCATCAGTACAGGGAAGGGAGAGGACAAGGAAGTGTGAAAAGAGCTGGTGCCATCTGGAGCCCCCCATTTTCACAGAAACTCTAAAAATATTTAAGCTTTTATATGAAAGACATGCTGCCTTATTCTTGTGACAAAACCAGCAGCAAATGCCTTGCTCAGTCACAGAAAGAGAACAACTTGGGTCTGATACCTTTTTCAAAGCAGGTGCAATTACATCTGGTGCAACTGGGCTTTATTCTGTCCAGTTGTCCAAGGACAAAGATCCCATGACTTCTCTGGTCATCTGTTGCAGTGTTTGAACACCCTCACAATGAAAACACTTCCTGTGTAACTGGAATTTACTGTGATCCAGTTTACATGCTTTGTCTCTCATCCTACAGCTCTGCCCCCCTGGGAAGAGTCACCCTCTGCACTTTCATATTAAACACATGAAGAGAGCAATAAGGCTTCCCCTTCACTTTCTCTCCTCCAGGCTCAAATAATCAAATTTTCTCAGCCTCTCCTAGTGTACCATGTACTTCAATCCCCTGGTTATCTTAGTGGTCGTTTGCTGAATTAACTCCAGTATGAAAATGTCTTTCTGGTGCTACAGAGCCATTAAGAAGTGCTCACATACCAGACAGTTGCATCTCAGTTAAACAATTGTAAAGGTTTGAAACTCTCTCAAAAGTAGCCATAAAATATTTTACAAGTGGATCATAAACTGTCATACTTTTGCATTTCATCTGCTCCATATTGCACAAAGCTTTTACACACTACTATATACATTATTCAATATATATCAATACGAGAAGCTGTCAAACTTCTGTTTTCTAAAGTTTTTCTGCTGGAATTAGGAACTGGAATCTAGGACACTTCCTGCGTAAGCTTTACCTTCACTCACAGCACAAAGAAATATTAACAAGGACATTGGGACTTTGAAAAGTGTCACAGCTTGGCTGTCCTAGATTTGAAAAGGAAATGGCAATGCAGTGTCTGCTACATCGAGACTGGCTCCTGGGAGCCAGAGGGAAAGCAGATGAAAAGCAACTTTTTTTTTTTTAATGACAGCACAGGTTTCTAAATTTAAATCTCCAAACAGAGAGATCTTACAGCGATCTTAAAGTGATACCTTAACCCACTTTTAGAAACAATGGTTTTTTTCAAAGTGCTACTCATATATAGAAAAATAACAGCATGGGGATTACATCACCTCAAAAATACATAAGAGGATAACCAAGGATTCTGTGCTTCAAAAAGAAAGTTGGTGCAAAGATCAACCTTCTCTGGGTTAATATTGACAAAAGCCAAATGAACCAAAGTTTCTCCTGCTCCCAGCAAACCTGGCAAAGCACAGCTCCAAAGGGGCACATGCCAACAGAGGGCAGAGGCTGCAGCAGCCTCACGTGAGCAAGGCTGGAGCAAACACTGCTTCATCCCGAGAAAACCCTGCACAGATCCCTCTGTAATCCTGCACCTGCATCTGTCTGAGACCAGCAGAATGCCTGACATTTTCTCCAGCTGATTTCCTACAGCACTCAGAGTATCTCCATAGCTCCAGCAGCCAGCTAGGTCACACACAATAAATAAATAAATCAGGAGCCTGCTAAAATGTGCACTCAGCCAGAAACAGAGCTTTCAAACAGTTTTGTGGGTTTCTTTGTTTTGGGTTTTTTTTAACCAGTGGGTACCTGGAGGCAAATTGGGGACTGAAGATCTCTCCTAAATCCCTTATCAAATTGATGACTAGATTGCTCAGATATATTAGCCTGAGTTGTACACAAGCCACAAAGTCTTTGACCTCATTTAAGCTACTGAAAAAACAGAGACACAAAAATGGCAGTGAAAAACATATTTAAAATTAGACACTGAGCTATTCAGACATCATGTGCTAAATACTGTTTTATTCACTGTCAGGGAGGGAGTGCTGGAATCAGGAAGTTCCATAAGACCTGAAAATGACAGTGGCTTGTGTAGTGAGAAGAAGTGAGAATTCATCCAGTGAGCTCCTCAGTCTGTCTATGGGCAACAAAATTCTTTATGTTTGGTTTTTGCAAGATTCTGTGCAGAGTTTCAGCTCACATGTAAGACTGAGCCCTCTCTGCCCCTGGCAGAGCACCAAGGCTACAGGTTTACAGTGACAAGACTCACAGAACTCCTGCAAACTCCCGGTATGAAAAGTTACAGCTTGGGTAGAAGCAACTGACCTTTGTTGAAAGTCAAAGCAGTGTAAACAGAAGTGTTGTCTTTCCATTACAAGTACTTGCATGACTTGGGCAATCCCCTGAACTGAGGAATTCAGGCACCTTTACAAAATACAGGGAAGCAAGACTATAGCTGGAAATGACTTGACTTGCAAAGAATCTCTGACTGTTGGTTCTTTTTCCATTTGAACTTAAGGAAACAATCAGAAAGGTTGCAACTTGCACCATTTTGTGCAGTGGTTCAGGAACAACCAGCTCTCCTGATTCTCTTTGTCACCAATAATGTTGTAGGATTTTCTGCCATGGAATTGCCAGGCAGCTGTCACATTCAAATCTCACTATTGTAGCAGTTGGTGTTGTTTTCTTTAGCTTATATTTAGTGCTTGTTTGCATTCTTGTTTTCTACCCTTAACTTTTGGGGAATAAAATGTTAGTGGCATATGTAATATTCCAAACTTTTGCTATGGATGCTGATCAATATGATTGGTGGAGCTTCTATACCATATAATGGGGAAATCAGTGAAAAAATGGGTACACTACTTTGGAAACTTAGCCTATTATACCTCCAAATAACCTGAAAAAGGCTTAGAAATAAAAATACTGAAATGAATTCATAGGAGGAAATGGGCAGGGAAGAATCTGTTCCTTTTCAATACAACATTTAGGAAGAGACAAAATAAATACAGCACAATCTGAGTCATTTAGATGCCAAGAAAAAGGACCAACTATGTTTAAAATAAGTGATTTATTATGGTTTATATAGTCCATGTATGCACCCACATCCCCTCCAAGGATCTGGATACCAAAGTTTCATGGACCTTCACCTACTACAAACTGGGAAGGAGGCCAAGAACAACCTTTCCACTTGCTTTGATGGCTGTGTTTTCTATCAAGCCATGGAAAATTGCAGAGGGACAGTCAAAAAGTGAATGTATTTCTGTGCTTCAGATATCTGGACTGATTATTTTTGTAAACAAAATCTCAAGGAAAGCCCCTCATAGGACCCATGGCAAGGGATATTCATACAGTTGATGCACATGGAGTGGGTATTGTATCCATGTTCTGCACAACCCACATTGCAATACCATAAAATGTTTAAAGATATTGTAAAAGCTCCAATATGGAGCCCTTTGCATTAATATTTACTACTTGATTTCTGAGCATTTTTATATTTTCTCTTTCTTGCTGGTTAGCAAATATTCCACAATTCCCCCAAATGCTGGAATTCTGACATCTGAGCAAATGTGTCAGAGGTTGGCCTGCTCCACCAGCTGGCTCTGAAGGATCCCTCTGGCCCTCTGAGATAGTTCAGGCACAGGGTCTTAGGACCACACCTATAGCATTCAGTATTTAGAAAGATAGTGAAACATATACTGCTTCAAATGATTTAAAAATTTTATTTAGATCTAGCAGAGAACATGTAGAATATCTGTGCCTTATGAACGGGAAGCCAGAGTAGAAGTGAAATATCTTAAATCATCACAATGACAACAGGCATTGATGTTTTGACAACTGATTAATGCCAAAAATGCAGTTCCAGGCCCAGGGGAAGTAGGTGAGAGCATGCAGGATTTGAGCCCCAAACCCAAGCAGCTGCACAGCAGGAACTGCACACCTTACAAGGATGTAACAGTGCTTCATCAAACCTGAGGTAGGTAACACCTTCCACAAGTGGAAAATTTACTGAGTTAATCTTTGTAATCTGTAAGTTATTGGCATGTGGTAATTTTACAAATTGAAATGCAATTATTTGATTTCCTTAACACCAAGTACTGCAAAATTGCAGGGAATCAGGGAAGAAAATGAATGCTGAAAGCCAGAGAAGGTGAATGCAGGCTGGAGTGTTTGTGCTCAGTTGGAGCTCTCCCCACCCACCTCCTTGCTGCCCCAAAGGCTTTTATTGCACATGGGAACAGCCTCCCATGTTGTTTATAAATTGCAAAATAAATATGACTTGACCATGAAACTTAAATTCAATCAAGAAGGCCCATCACTTTGAAGCTATATCTCAGGAATTAAATTTGTTCACTAACTAATCAACAATATTGATGTCCTTCATGGTTACTGATGCTCATAGACAAAACCATAAATATTATGCTTATCAGGGGATTTTTTTTTCATGGATTAATGACAGCGTTGCTGTTTGATTTGGTGTTTGGTACCTCAAAAGGAGATGCTTGGTACTTTCTTGGCTTGGTCATAAAGGTCCAAATTCATTTACTTCTGAAGAAAATAAATCAGACATTTGTGAAAGGCTAGCAAAGCAGCTTAACATATTTCTGTTATGATATCAAATGGCAAAACCCAGAAATCAATTCAGAGTGAAAACTTCCACTACTCTGAATTAGAAATTATTTTACTGCCATGTCTTTGCAAAGTGATTCCTGAAAGGGTTTTGTACACCTCTCTTGCAAATCCTGTGATTATTACACTGCAGCAGCATCTGCACGTGAACCTGAATTTAATTTTCAATTTTTTTTTCTTATGATTCTTAGTATTAAAGGGCACTTACTGGGTCTCAATTAGTTGGACTGATGGTAATTTTTATCTCATAAGAGTAATGCAAATGAAGTATTCAAACCTCCAGATACCTATTGCAGTGCATTGGAGAGAGGCCAGCTTTCACTCACAATGTTCTTTGACTAAATTGAATCCATATGTTTACATGGAATAAAATATTACAAATGTCTCCCAGGGGCAGCCAATCATTATTGAGTGCTTTAATATCCTAAACCAAAAATTCTTTAAGGTGACAACTAACCTTTATCCAGAAAGATACTTCTGTTCATTTCACCTTTTTTTTTTCCCCAATAATGCAGGGTGTATTATCCTAATTTAATTCCAACTTGTCATCAAAAAAAAACTTATCTGGGTTAATTCTGAAAAAGTTGTACAACAAACCATTTGTGAAAGCAGTAATAACTCAGTTCAAAACATATGGTTCCAATTTTGTTTTTCCTTTCCCCCCACCATAAATGTAACTTAGTTGTTGCAGTTTTATTTTTGCAACACATAAATCTGATATCTTTGAGAGAGAGATCTAGACATAAAAGAAAAGCTATATTTACATTTTAAAACTGCTTCAGTTGCCCACCATTTTGTCCCCATAACAATATAGCCCTTTTCAACAGGGTATCAGCTCTTGAAATTCATAGAGAGGCCACTATTTAACAGGAAATTCCTGGAAAGACATTTCATCTTTACATTTCTTGGGAAAAATTACTTGACACTGTCTAAACAAACAGAGTTTACTTGTGCCTGCAGCTTATACACACACAAATCTAAATTCTAGATTTCACAGAAATCAGTGTGAAGTTGATCTGTGAGAACTCAACAGCAGGTCAGGAAACTATTAATTTTCAATATATTCAAGCATACAGCAAGGTAGTGTGAGATTCCCACTTGGATTTCAGCTTCCTTCTTGATTTACTTCACTAGGAACTTGCAACATGCAGAAAGTAAACTTATTGTCCATTTTGGTACTAGAAAGTATTTTGATAATTAAAAATGTATATTACATTTTCTTACAGGTTTTATTTTTATTTCTACTTCTTAAATGCACTTACCAACTTGTCTCTGCCCTGGTCCCAATAGAGGCCTGGTTCCTGTCCTTGAAGGCTGAGGATGACCATTCCAATCCTATGCAGAAATCTTGTCCTGAAGTGCCACTGGGCATTTAGTAGGAAAATGCCTTCATTATTAAGATTCCACGCACAAATTTCTTTCTTCCTCAAAACTTCTCTGTGACAAAACTCATCTCCCTTCCCTGTCTCAGTCGTTGCAACCGTTTTGCATGCAGGGAATCTTCTGCCTCCCAATTTACCAGGCATATTTACCACATAAAAGTGGTAAAATGTGGCTTTATCATAGACTAGAAGCATGTCCCAGAGACTTCAAGAGAAAGAAGTTTTGTAACCAGGAAAACTGTTTATGTTACATGTCTGTTAAAATGCAATACATCGATAGAAAAGCTGAAATTCTACGTAAGGCACAGATGTTTATGGAACATCTTTGTCTGTCCATAAATGTTGTAAAGAGTTACTGCTAAGTTCAAAGAATGCTCAGCAACATCAGATAGACTGGAGAGTTTTACCATCCCTAAAACAAGAGATGGAAATATCTGGGACTTGTTAAAGGCTTTCAGTGCATTTGTCATGTGAAGAGACAATGGAACATGCAAAAATGCATCGGCTGAAGCTCTTAAGTACTATCCACAGAGAAATACTTGTGGGACTAACCCACCAGACATGCAAAGACCAAGCCAACAAAAACACAGATGGTGAAGCCCTTTTCAGATCCTATCTGGTGTCAAAGGCAGGAGAAGGTATCGAATTAATTTTGCAACCTAAAAGTACGTGCGGAATCCAAATTCCTCGATCTCCTTTGCAACAGCATTTAAGCACACTAAAACAGGCAATGATGAAAGAGGGAGACTTTCTAGTCTTGCTTTTGGGTTTGCTACCAAGGACTTCCCTCAGAACTCCCCCAGGGTAAGAGGCTGGCAAACCTGCTGGCCCACAGACACGCATATGGCTGCTCCCTTCTCTTCTCCTTGAATTCCATACCAGTTACTGCAACGAGATACTGAGCTTGTCAACACAAAAATGTCCAGTGTTAAACTGACATACACAGAGATGGCACAGAGAGGATTCTTCCCTCCTCTACACTGATGGGTGGTGTGGCTCAAAATATTCCACATTTATACCATTTGGAGAGCAAGGTTTAGGCCCATGTTTTATTTTGAAGCCAGACTTGTGGCACTCGCTGGCTGACAGAAAAGCAGCAGCTTACAGGAAGGAATTCTGACCCTACAGAGAGAACTGCAGTACACAAATCTATAAAAACTGGATTACAGTTCACTCCTTGCAGGCCCCTCTCCTCCCCTGAGGATCCTAGCCCATTAGTTTAAGGGGGTTATGCACTCAGGTTCCCTATGTATTTCCATGGAAGCTTTTAGTTATTTTAGACCTGTTGCAAAACTGTAGTCAGAGACAGATAATACCACTCCTTTTAAATTGCAGCTATTGCTTGCTTCCAAATTATCAAATCTGGTTTCAAGCATCATATCTTTTAAATAAAGTAACAGGATCTGTCCTACCATTTTTTCCCCAATAGCTTCACATTGTAAAGCAATCAAAGGAAGGGTGCTTAAAGCACAAGGTATCCATGCCAAACCTTGGTGTTTAAATAATTTTCATTCATATTTAGTTCCAGAGAATAATTTATAGCATCATTGAAATGTTTCACTTTGAAACTTAGAGTTGCAAAGGAACAGGGTGCTGACTATACTTAGGGTCTGCAGGTGCTGCAGAATAAAAGTAACAGGATTGTAGCACACACATACCTGCACTTTCACACATGAAAAAATTTTACAGCTACTCACAACTGAACTGAAAATATGAAATAAATAGTAAAAAGGGCAAAGCAGACAATTTCTGCCTTTGCTACTAATGACACTCATCTGTATGACGGACAAAACATATTTGGAATTAAACTATTCACCTATGATCTGACATCTGTGCTTTTGCTGAGTCACATCATATAACATTTATATCTTATGTTGATTCTGGATTTGTCTGTATTTATGCAGGTGCTTCAGTAGGAAAAAGAGCTTAATCTTTTTAGAGCAAAATATTTTATCCTGACCATTAATTCTTGGTACCTTTAATCCTGAGGGAGATGAGAAAAGAGAGCTTATTTTAGCTTTCCAGTATAGATAAGCACTTGCAGCCTGTAAACAAAACAAGAACAGTAAATGATGAGTAATTTTAAATTAATCTTTAAGGAGCAGATATTAAACAAAATTCCTGACCACTCCAGAGGTTCTTGATCTGTCCAAGTAGGAAACAAGACATTCCCAGCCATCCCTTCACTGTGGGCTCAGGCCACAACAATTAACCAGCAAGGATGATCAAGGGCCAGCCCCTGAATCTGTGGCCTGGTCTGCCTTAGTTTGCTTGGACAGACCAAAACCCAGTCTATTTTCTCTCCCCCTTTAGCCTATATTTTCTTTTACATATTTTAGGATATTTTCAGTCAGCTCAGACATCCTCCTCCTGCCATGGAAGTTTACTTCAACAAAAAAGCAACAGTTGGTAGCCTCCTACTTAGATTGTACTTGAAAACATGCTTGTAGCTGTAAACTTCTACATTCCTTTTAGCTGGAGCTCTTTTGGGGTTATTGTTATGCCTAGTACTTCTTGGAGAGCATATTTTCCAGCTGTCACTAAGGAAAAATATCTGGAGGTTAGACCATCTAGCAGTGTTTTCATTACCACACAGAAACTAGCGGGGAAAAAGCAAAGAATTTATTAAAAAAAATTTAAAATGGCATATTTGGGCACACACTTGCATGCAAATTAAATATGAAAATGCTGATACCAGCAGAAAATCAGCTTTACCACTAGGACACTTAGGCTTATATAAAAATTAAGAATATCAGATGGATTTGACTGTAAAACCCAAAGTTCTGATTTCCAGAATGATTTGCAGTCTTTGCTGGGTCAGATCCTGAAACAACCAAAGAGCTGTGATTTTCTTAGGACCTCTGAGCATATTTTCTCTGCTTTCATCTACCATGACAGTGTCTGAATATTTTCTATGTTAGAATTAGTAAAGTCCAAAGCATATTCTATAAAAATTTTTGCCATGACTCTGTCTTGAGAAACGAAATGTTTGAGACACCTTTACTTTAAAAATATAATTTTTTTCCCCTCAAAATAATTGTTTGTTGCTGTCTGGGTTTTCTTGGGCTGAAGCTGGTATCCAGATGTAATTCCAGCAGTAAGAAGAGTTTTTCCATGAAGACAATTTGCAGAAGTTCCCAAAGATGTTCAGTGCCTGGGTTTAATCTGCCCTGGAAGCATGTTTCTAAGCCAGAACCACTTAAATGAAAAAAACTTTATCCAGTACTTTGTGATCTACATTGTCCCATGGGAACACAGCTGTTGTCTTAGCATTTCAGAGACTGAAATTCCATCCTCAGTGTAGCTGTGGTTTGATCTATTAACTACTGTGCCTTGTCACCAAATGAATGAAAAAACTTTGAAAGACAAGATGTTATGCAAATTTAATCCATGTAACAGCAACACTATTTAGCCAAGCATTACCACTGGAGAAATCCATATTTCACTAAGTGTGGCTGCCACAATATATGGAGCTCTGAATTTGGCTCAGGGACAATCTGAACAGCCCCATCAGTTACAAAAGACACGATAAAGAACAATTCAAGCACAGGACTGCTGACAGAAGACGCATCTAGAGAACATGTTTAGTGTGTGCAGTCCTCTTGAGAAGGAAATCACGCTGGTGAATAACAGCCACACAAGAGGCAAACTTCCTGTTGGTACAGAGCAGAGCTGCCACCAGGGAGGAATCAGTGTCACAGCCAGTTTGAACTTAAAATAACAAAGTGTGTTAAAAAGAAGAGGAAACAAGTTCAGATGCAAACACCCTGACACAGTGAGTGCTTCAGGGCCTGAACAAAGAACATTGCTGTAAGGTCCCTACGAGTCTCTAATGAAATCACTGGAACTCATCTGCAGAGCTCTCCCAGATGGTCCTTCCTGGCCTGGCAGTGCAGGAGCTGCTCAGTGGCAGCAGAGATAAGGCTCAGAACCTGTGTTAAGATAACTGGGCAGCTACAGTAGCATGTCACTCATTGGGAATTCCCTGGAGGATCCCCCTGAGCCAGTTCCATGTCAGATACTGTCACTGTACAAAAAGGACCAGCACACCCTCTTGCAGATGGATGGGATGGGATGGGATGGGATGGGGATGGGGATGGGGATGGGCAGAGGGGCTTCCTGGGAGACACAGGGAAGGGAGCTCCCCCCAGAGCCCCAAACAAAGGAGAAGCAGGTAGGTACAGAAGAAGCATTATTTTCAGAATGTGCATCTTTATTTGTGGTCCTTTATATAAAGCCTTATGAACAGAAACAGAGATTAATTCAGTGTGAGAATAGCTCAAGACAAATATACACTCTACCTCCACTCCATTCAGAGAGGAAGCAGAAAATGCCCCTAAACCTGGGCCAGTAAAGAACACCTAGTTTCCCTAAATGAAGCACTTGAAATGGCTACAAAAAGTTTCTGTGCATTATTTTTCAGTGAGGAAAGACCTCTGACTTTCCTCAGAACCTCCTCTTCTGCCTGTTACCATGTCTTACAGCATTAATTTTGTGTTGCTCACAGGCTCCTTTCAGGCAGGGTCTGTCCCCATCACACAGTTTAGCTCCCAGTAGGCTGCTATGGATAAATACTGGCACACTCTTGAAACAACCCAAAATCTCATCCCCATAGTGACCACATGAGGATTTCCTACTCTTGAACAGACTGTTTATAAATTTAAACTTTATCCAACCATCTGGTAAGATTTTGAGAGTCAAATTCAAATGAATAGTCTTTTACAGAATTTTATAGAGACGGAATTATGCAATTTTAAAGTTTCATTCAAACGAGGCAGTGATTACTCAAATGAGGAAATGGTATAAATGCATATTGAGAGAAAACTAATACCAAGATTGTATAGTAGAAGGAAAAACTCCAGAACTTTCATCTATCAAAATAAAAATATTTAGAAATATTATAATTATCATCTTGTATTTGCTACTACCACAACATGTAATATGTTGTACTTTGAATTTCAAAACTTGGAGCTAAACTGAAGCTACTCCATCCTTAAAACCAAAACTGAATTTGCCCAAGTGAAAGTTTTAGAATTTAACTCATGAAGAATTACTTGTTTGGTAGTATAAGGGGAAAAAAAATTCCCAGTAAGTATAATACATCTTGCAAAAATTCTTTCAAAGGCTTCCTAATTGAACTTGCTTCGGCTCACATGTATTTTTTTTAATAGCATGCAAACATTTGAAAGCCAATAGGAACACCGTGTCTCTGTACATTTTGCTTCTTCAGAATTAACAACAATACTTATTGAAAAGATAGTTTCTGATTTAGAAGTGGGGCCTTTTTAAATAGTACTCTTACAAAAAGCTAAACCAAGACACAACTTGATTTCTTGTTCAACCACTTTCAGAAAGCCTGCAGAGCCAACATAGAAAAGGTTCTAACTCTGAAGAGAAGGTGTTTTTAATCCTTTTAATGAGGCAGCAGTAATTGCCTTCGGGGCTCTCTTCAATCAGCAATACGCTGCCACGCTTGCTGCTCTGCTGGGAAGCTGTGAAGTGCATCCTTCCTTCTCCCAGGGCCCTAATGATTGCTTCCTCCGGTGCCCACAGCCCGTTCTGATTTCCTTTAGAGAGCGTGTCAGGGTGGGATGCTGTTCCACACCCATTGCCCTGTGCAGCTGAGGGGCCACACTGTGCTAGGAGAGGGCTCTGGAGCCTTCCATGGGCCCTTGAAGCTGTGCTGTGACTGCTGCTGCCCACAAAAGCTTAATCACCTGTGAATTCAGCAGCAATTTTTACACACCCAGAGCTAAACAATGAATAGCTATTCAGAGAACACAAACATATTCAGAGCCTGCAAATCTGTGCTAAAAGTGTAAATTCCCTGAAGTCTTCTCTGCCCTGGCTCCACAAGCACAGAATTAGAAAGACAGGAGGTCAGTTTTGAGTGAGTCAACACTTGCTGCAGCTTTTTATCACTCAAAACTAGGCCATCTACTTGCTCTGGATGGGAATTTTTAAAATAAACCCATTTCTGTGCAACTTACTCTAGACACTTCTGTTAAGACCTAAACATTTCTAAACAGCAAGAACTGCATCCTAAATCCTGCTTCAAAACAAAGCAGACCAGTCTGAACCCCTGTACTGACAATGCTGTGCACAGTGTTAACTCGAGCTGAACTTTCCTAGAACAGAGGGATCTTTGAAATCACTTCTGGCATTTGTCTCAGAAATGAGAATATTTGCATGAACAATCGTTTTGGAGCTGCCACTGCAATGTATTAACTGGAGAAACTACTCTTACCATATCCAGCTCTGCAACCCTACACACTGACCTTTCCAGCAAAGAAATCATACAGAAAGTATAAAACCAGCCTGAGCTGGCCAAGAATTGCACAGAAGCGTATTCAGGAGCTCACAACTTTTGTCATCTCTGGCAACCAAGTACTGTGCAAGTTAGCTGAGCACATTCAAAACCTGATGTCGTTGTGCAGTCCAGCCCTCTCAGGGAGTTTTCTCCTTCTTCAGGCTAGGAATGCAACTTTAAACAAAACGACATAGCTGAGTTGTGCTCCCACATCGCCATTTAAAAATAAATGTACAACTGACTTTTGGTAAACTCATTTTCAAAACTTTTCTGTTGATTGGTATGTATTAATCCCTCAGATAAATACTATTCTGAGATTATAACCATTTACATAATTATTCGTAATTAGCAGGGCTATCTGTGTACTAGTTGTTATCTAGGACTTTCTGTTGATTACATGTATGCTACAAAGCTGATCTCAAAAATAGAAGCTTCCATTTAATCTCTTCTGCATTACACAGAAATATTTGGCACTTGTTCATAATACATTAGCTTCTAAGTAACATAATAATAGAGCTAGCTGTCTGACTCAGGGCTATTTCTGAAGCTGCTAATTTGATTTTTTTCCAATAAACAGAAAACTTTCCCCATTATGTTACTTTTCTGCCTGCAATGAATTATCCCAGATTGCTGCATAACTAGATAACCTGATAAGACAAATTTTGTTTGTTTCATATAACCTTCCTTCAAAGTATCCACCACATGCCATGATGAATGTAAAGTGATTTTTTAATAAACATACTTTATACTTTTGACTGATTTATACAGCAGTAATACATCTTAGGTAGCAAAGGAGGAGGTGTGTATGCTCAGGGGGCTGCACTGACACAAATCTACAGACAGGGCATGCTGACAGCTGGGCAGCTGGACACTCAGGGACATGTTGATATGAGCTCACTGAATGGCTGTAGCTGGTCTAGATTAATATTACTCTTACAAATATATTTACTCAGTCTACAGAAAGACTTTTACCCCATAGCTAAGGAAAAAAAAATCCAGTTTCGCAGTCATTAATATTGGTGTCCATAAAAAATGCTAGTATAGCATATAAATATTCTAATATCAATAACATGTTCCTAGTTTAATTCACAATTGTAAGATAATTCTAGAGCTGCACACATTCTGTTCCCTTCTGGCCTTGCTCCTGGGCTCAATGGAACAGTTTCAAGGAGAGATGAGCGGAAATTTTTTCGTTTCATGCCTAAAGAGCCAGACAAACAGAACTGAAGGCTTTTAAAGGAGTAAAACTGAAAATATCTTGTTCAGTAAGTCTTGCCCATGGAAACTTATTTGACATTTCGCAATTTCAGATATAGATTTTGGTTTCATGATTACCCTTTCCAGACCCTTTCAGAACATGAAAGGCTGAATTTGAAGCTGAATTAATATAACTTTAATTGTTTTGACTTAAAGAACTGAACCAGCAATCATACACAATTTAGTGAATGTGTTGCTATACAACAGTCTTGACCCCACATTTCTCTCAGTTAAAAACTCTGAAATTAATGTGGATTTTGCCAGTGAGAATGCACTTTACCTCCCATCCCCACCCCTAAACTGTCAAAGATCAAATAACTCCAGAGTTAGTAGCTCATTAAATAACAAAGATTGCATAAACAGAATATTTGATTGGTTCCAGTTTCTCACAGATGAAACTCTAGGGCTACTTAGTGGAGAACAGCCAGATTGTATGCAGGAACTCGTACTGTGCCTTTTAGGTAGCCTCAAATTATAAATGTGCAGTTCCTCATAAAAGATTTAACTGTTATGAATAACCTCTAAACATAGGCCCTGATTTATATTCAGCTGATATTACAAATGCATTTCAATAATAAAATCCAAACTAATCTGCGAATTTACTTCCATTTGCCCATCTCATATCTCAGGTTTTTTTTGCTACAACTAAACTGACTTTTCAAAATATGAATCTGAACAATTCCTGCTGGAGGTTTGGTGTTATTTTTATCAGCCCCTTAGGGGGTTAAAAGAAGTGGATTCTGAAATACAGTTTTCCTTCCACTCACATCCAAACTGAACATAGTGAGTCCAAGAGATGTAAATGAAAATATTCTGGTACTGTGATGGATCCAATAATCATCTCCTTGGGTGTCAGAGAATCCACTAGACAAAAACAGCAGCCCCTCTGATTACTACCTCATTGGGGACAATCCAGATATTGGGAAAGGAAATTCATTTGTGAAATGAAACAGTAGAACGATGGTGACAATGGTAGTGGCAGCAGAGGAACAACAGAGAGAGTAAAACTTGAGAAACAATTTTCCTGCAGTGAGCACTTTCCATTAAAAACCTTTCCCTGTTATTATTGCTGGCAGAGTCCAGTTTCTGAGGACAGTAGGTTAAAAATGCATAAATATATGACAACTTATATTTGTGCAACATTTATGAAGCTTTCAGTTCTGCTGTCCATACTGCTTCTTCAGTGAATGAGGACTTCAGCAATGAGAATTAGAATTCTTAGTAATTTCCTCAAAAAACTTAAACTAGTGTTATTTAAATCAACACCTTTCTTAGTTTCACCTTTCGTATCTGCTTTCATGGAAGGAAAGCAAGTAATGACTGCTACAGACATCTTAATAACAGATTTCATGTGGTCTCATGTAAGTCATTCTGACTGCTGTTGTCTGAAATAACAGTATCACATCTTCATCCCCAAAGTTATTTTCAGAAAGACCAATCATCTGCAATTACAGCTGACAATGATGTGAGATGCATATGTAACTTCAGCTCTTTCCAAGTCACCAGTTCATGACTGATGAGCACTCAGAGAACCTCCACGTTTGTAAGAAGCTGAGAACATTTTCCTTGCTGGGCACGAGGATTCAGTGGGGCACTTCAGTGACAGGAGGGAAAGAACATTAGATTGCCCACTTCTAATTCTCAAAGACTTAATTTACACAATTTTTCCTACATTTTTGATTTTTGTCCTAGAAACTGCAAGGCAAAATAGTAAGATAAACATCTATGTCAGCTTATGCTGCACGAGCCCTCACACTGACCCCAAGGACCCTACATATAAAGCTGCCCAGGGGAGGACCTGGATTGCAACACACAAATGCCACCCATCAGCTGCCCTGGAATTCTCACCAGGCTGGCAGGGAGATCCATACATTTCTGTGAGGACAGAAACATGCACACAGCAATCAAGCATCTGGAGATGGGCAGCGTATGTTATGAAGGGAGGAGAAGAATAATAGATGGAAGTTTCTCGTTAGAGCAAGAAGAATGCGTGCCCCCAGGCTGCAATAAAGAACAAGACATCCCCACTCCCATTGTCCTTACGTAACCACTGCAGCCATCCCCACAGACAACATCTTTGTGGCATTAATGCCATGCTCTGCAGGCCTCCCTCTCCCAGCTACACAGACTAAACATTCTAGCTGCAGGTTTGGTCACCTGTGATTTCAAATATAGCTCATGTAAGAAAAATGAAGCTCTCAGAAACCAGCCTATTTGTGTTAAGGCCTCCAAGAAGTGCTTAGTTGGCATAATTCAATTTCTTCAGTGTTGTATCAACAAGAATTCTGCTAATAAAATACAAAGTAGCCTTCATGGTATGAAAAAAAAAAGGAATTTATAAATGATTCATTATTTTCTAAAAGTGCCCATATACAGAGAGATAAAAGGCAAAAAAGTCTCTTGTAGAAAGTTTTCTTTTAAGAGTCAGGGCACCATTATTTCAGTAATTGTGTAGAAATCTGGAAGCAGTTTTTTGTTGTAGAAAATCTCTTATGAAAAAGGTCCTTTCAGGCTGGGAAGGGAGTGCTGGATTATAAGCCATGTTATGCAAGCCTGCTGCTCCAGAAGCCAAAACCCTGCCCCATCAATTGCATAACCAGCTCCAAGGGAGATCTTTACGGAGGAGTCTCGATGGAAATTCAGCAAGTTACCAGCCTTCCACAGGCAATAAACAAGGCATTTACTGTCTCTTGGCATTGACTGGAGCCAATTGTGCACAATTTGATTTTTTTTCCCCCCCTTCTCATTTCACAGCGTAAACAAAGAAACAACTTACAAAAAACCTGACACTGGGCAGACTGTCTCCTGTTGACACCATTCTGATCTGGGAATCATATTGCCCCTTTGAAATGCTGAACAAGCCTGTAGGCTGCTGGTACAGTTCTGAAAGGAAGTAGGAGAGGCAAAAGCAAAACAAGATGCTCTGCAATGGAATGCACTAAAGAAAACCAAATATTTTAACCAATATTTAAATTCCTCTAATGTGGGACAAAACCTTCAGATCTCACTCTTAACAACTGAAGCCACTACAAAAAAAAAAAATCAGGGCTGATCTATATAGACATGAAAAAATGTTGTGCTCCCCTACAGATCAAGAGACACCTTACACATTTATTTACCATGTTTGTGTTGTACTATTGTATTCTCTCTAGATTGTAGCTCAGTCCTGTTACAGGGCATGCCAAACTTTTGCCAGGTTCATACAGAGCAACAGAGCTGAAAAAACAGCACAACTTCCATTTCCCATGTAAATCTGCTTTGTCTTGAGTATTAATATTTTTCTTCGTTTGTCAGTGCTGCACTCCCAGAGCCTTCTGCACATGTACTGTTCTCATCTTTACTGGTCTGTGCACTGATTTAACATGCTGTTATTTTTCCTTATAGTAAAAGGCAAAAGGAGAGAGAAAGATCCCAAGTCTAAGTCTTGAGAGCCCATTGGGCTGGGCAAGTCTGGTCAGGGGATTACATTTTCCATAGCCAAAACCACACAAAGGACATATGAATACTGTAGTTTCTGTGCACTTCCCCCTCTTCCTTATTTCTTTTTCGTTTGTCCTTTCAGTATCATTCAGCTTGGAGAGGATGACTGGAGGTTTCATTCAGACCTCAAGCTTAGATTCATAACATTAAAATTGATGAAGTTTGCAATCAGCACCAATCCCCCTTTCTCTCTACAATCAGATTGCACAACAAAGATGTTTGAGCAGCCTATCCTAGATATCTTTAAGATTCCTTCAATTATCCTCATCATGGCTCAATGTGGAGTTTATTATAAACAACTAGATAACCAAATGCAAAGATAAAAATTGAGATTAATAGTGAATTAAAAGAAGCAATATTACATGTGATACCCAAGGCAAAAGCCAATTACAAGAACTGTCATTTCTGAGTATCTACGATGCAAAGCAGCTCTGGATAGGTAACTTTTTTCCCTTCACAGTTAATTTTCTTATTAAATTAGTCAGAGCATCATGATCTTATCTTGGACACACAGAGAATTCCCTTTACTTTGCAATTTTATTAAGTTGACTACAGGCATTTTTTCCCAGTTGCTTAAAATCCAGCTGCTTTGTTTTGAGATGTTAAAATTCCCCCTGAAAGACTATTTTGACCATACATGTTCCCATAGTGTTCTAAAAAGTCTCTTTGAACACTGACGAAATTAAGTAATGCATGATGGAACTTAGCAAAGTAAGGCCTTTTCAGCCATCACCTTGGCCCTCACATTGTTTTCTAATTAGTGATGTTTGAACCTGTGCCAAACAACACACCCTTAGCTAAGCATCCGTTAAAACAGTAAATTATTCAGGTTGTGCAATCCCTTTTAACTCTGTCAAGCCAAATAAATATTGCCTGGACATTATGGAGACACTTGGGGAAACCAAACTGAAATGTGCTCATAATATATAACCTGAGCTGTTTTCAATTAATAATAAAAGCTTCTAGCAGAGGGGTAGTGCTCCAAAAGCACTTGCTTTCCTTTGACATCAATGGGAAGGAGCCAATTAGGCACTTCTGAAAATTCCATTGGAATATATCTGAATATTCAGTTACCAGAAATATATTTATAGCCAGAATTTTCAATGACCTAGAGTGGTCTGGATAAACTGCGTATTTACAATCCATTGTGGTAGCTAATGCTGTGGATTATACTTTTAAGAAGAGACATACATCTTCTGAAGCCAAGGATACCCAGATGTATTCCCTCCATGACTTTAAAGAAGTCAATAGAGATTATCCCAGTGTAATATATAAATTACTCATGTTTTTGATAAAAAGCATTGTATTCCCAGGAAACAAAAGACATTAGGGCAGATTTATACAGATACAATACAGTCAGACAACATCATAAATAAGGAATCTGTGGATCTTATTTTTAATCTGCAATATGACTTTCAACCTAATTATCTCCACAAGCTCAGCTACATAGGCTGAGTTTATTTTCCATCCAGGCACTTTCAGTGAAACAAAAGAAGTTCCAGTTGCATCTACGTACAGACAGGATTTGCTTAATGGTTACAGTCCAGGTAACTCCCCAAGGTTTAGTTATTTATTATTAAATAGATATTAATAAATGATTGCAAATATAGGGTTTTACTTAAGCTCAAGTATGTTTTTAATGATCTCTGGCAGTGATTAAGAAGCAATTTGAATTAGGTAGATTAATCATAGTTTTAAACTCCTAAGGGTAGCTAGCAGGTAGAATTTGTCAGAGAACATTGTGTGGTTGTCACCAGCTACAACTTATTTTGTTGCAAGTGCTGCTAGTCTTCACAAAACCCTGACAGGGTCAGTTTTCCATTCAGTTATAAAGATTAGATCACAACAAGTAAGATTGTGTAATTTATAGGGGACAATACCAGTGGTTAAAACAACTGTATTTTACCCTACGTGTACAAGAGCATTTCATTTATTATATATAAAAATATATATGACATACATATATATGAGATATATGTATATAACATATTCTGTTTGGAAAAGGACAATTATTTTAAATACTAATTAAAGGACTAAAAGCAGGCTGCCAATAGATTTTTAACATACTCCCAACACCTGCAGGTTACCAGATGATCTGTTCTGGGATCCTGCTGTTTATACTTGTGTAGGCAATCTAAAGAGTTGTGCAAAATCTTTACTGTCAATCACTTCACAGGATGTTCAGGTTCCAATAATGATGTTAAACACATGGTTTGATGGTCACATTGAATATTCATAACACTCACTGCATTACAAGATATGTAGGAAGGAAGAAGGAAGGACACAAAAATGTATGGTTAAGACAGAAGCCGTCCTGAAAAGCAGCAATTCACAGGAAGACCTGGGGGTCATTGCTACTAACACAGTGCAGCTCTTTGTGCAGCCTTCTAGTTCAAAGGGTCTGCAAGACCCACATCAATAATTTTATTACTTCAGCAGTTCTTTACAATGGATTTTTGCATATTTGTAAACAACAATATCAAGTAGAAACAATACTCAACATCTGAAAATGTTTGGAAAGACAGCCTCTCTTCAACTATGAAAATATTTTGGAAAGCTTATAGCACAACAGTGACACAGCAGGAAAGAGGTTAACAAACCTCAGTTTTGTCAAAGAAAATGTTGATAGGTGAAAATTTCTAAGCATAGGTATTTGCACATTGGAAAAAGTGCTTTTCAGTTCTGCTGAAAAACAGAAATAGCTGCAAGAAAAACTCAGTATTTCCTACCAGTGAGGTTCCACTGTTTTTGATAAGCATTTTTATCAGCGTGGGTGGCTGAAGGAACCCTCACCCAGCCACTTACTGATCATTAGATGGGTCATCATGGCATGCTCTCTCCTAATTCTCTATTAGCATTTAATCTCCCAGGATGCAAAAAGCTGGACCCCAGGTCAACCATCCAGATTATTAGGTGAACTACAATTGCCTGTCATCCACATGTCAGGTTATACAATCTACTGACTGCTTGGCTATAAACTCTATGGAAATGCAATATAATTCTATTTATTAACTACACAACAACATGAGACTAATTATGAACACAGCAGAATGCTCGTGGCTTCTGCAGAAGCAGACACAGAGATTCCTTGAATCGCAAACATGAAGAATTTAAAAAGGTATTACTGATTTACAATTAAATATATGTAATGAAGGAGCTGGAGTTAAAAAAAGAAGTCAAAAATTTACTTGGTATTCAATAAAAACAATTAAGTTTTTATATCAAGGCATTATTTTGCTTCAGGATATATGTGAAATGATAGTTCTTAAACACACAATAGGAATATACACCCTAAACCAACTTACAACATATGGACCCAAAGAATATAAATACTGCATCCTTTCATTCCCCATATTCATTAAGAATGTAACATATGTCCATGACTCTGCCAAGAAAATCTGCATTTAGTGCTAAAGAATGCACATTGAATAAGGTCTAATAAATGAACACCAATATCTCTACCAGGTTCAAACAGAATTCACCAAGAAGTTGTGAAATTAATTATTCGCAGTTTTTCTTCCACTTGCAGTTTCAAAGCTGCAAAATTCAAGCCCATCCATGCTTTCAGTGGGTTTATTTACATTTCTTAACATGATCTTCATAGAAGGGTTAGTGTGATCAAGATTATTCTGTTGAATTTAATGTTTTGCATAATGAAATGCATGGCATATTATTTCCTATAAATCTCAAATGTGCAGAACTACAGATAAAATAGGTTAATATATGTTGACATCACCTGCACAATAAGGATATTCCCAAGATATATGCACCTTATATTCTCTTTGTTTTGACCAACAGTAGCACATTCAAGCACAATTTTTTAATAAAGCAACTCATTATATTATTAAACTGCCAGACCAGACTTTCAGCAGATGGAGTTAATTAACAAATGTAGTGCACTTCGACAGGCAAAGAACGTCTAAAAAAGTCAGAGTTAAAAACAGGATGGTAATACATGGAACATTGATCAATTCCATACCATTTGCTAATTGTGTTAGTGTAAAGAGATCTTGTCTTCCCCAGATTTACCTTGATAAGTAAACAAGCGTATAATCTGTGAAATTTATACTCACTGTGCTGAGAAACCCCAATGGCTTTCTGCTGGAAACCTTTGCATGGGCTGTTTCCTGTTGACTTGTTCTGCTTAGGTATCTAGCTAGTTTTCCTTGGCAGGATGTTCTGTTGCCAAAAGACTGGAATGTTGAGGCTCTTACACTGACACGCAGGTTTTCTATGTGTGTGATCTCCCCGTTTTACACGTCCTGGCTGTTCTGAAAATGCCAAATGAAACGGAAATGCTGCAGAGGAAGATTATTTTGTTCCCACAAAACGAATGAGAGGTGTTTTGTGTCTGCAACTGTGTGCACCAACTAATGTATGCACAGAAAAACATGCAAAGATGATCCTGCCAAAACCCGCTGCGGTTTAATTGTTCCTGCACAGAAACACATCACACTTCTCAATACAAGTTTTGCTCCACCAACTTCCTTAAAGAGTTTCAGAAACCATTTCCGCAATCACATCCAAATATGCACTTCCATAGATTAAAATCACAATAAGAAAGCTCTTCAGTATTTTCAAATTATAAGCTTAGCTTGAAAAATTTCAGTTTGACCCCCCTGACAATGTTACAGCTTGATTGGTGTGTCCAAACTGGGCAAAACCACTTTAGAGACTTGAATGCATCCAGAGGGACTTAAGACAGGCTGGTGGCTTGAGTCAGCACAAAACTTCTGAAATTCAACCAGGACAAGAGCAGGGTCCTACATTTGGGGTGGAACAACCCTGTGGAAGAACACAGAGTGAGGAGTGAGGCTGAGCAGCTGTGCTGGGAAGGAGCTGGATCCTGGTTCCCAGCAAGCCAAACAAACCCCCAGTGTGCTCCAGCAGCCGGGATGGCCCCAGCACCCCGGGCTGTGCTGGAAGGAACAGGCTGCAGATCCAAGGAAGGGATTGTCCCCCCTGGACCTGGCACTTGTTAAAGCCAGAACAAAGAGCCCTGGCACAGCTGGGAGCAGCAAGGCCTTTGGGGAGACTGGGCAGCAGCTCCCCAGCACCCACAGGGAGCAGATCAAGGAGACAGGAGCAGGCTCCTCACAGCAACGTGTGGTGCAAGGATGAGAGATAAAACACCAGTTGAATCAAGAGAGAGGCAGATTGATTCAAGGACAGAAACCTTTGGGTCATGAGCACACCCAGGCAGTGGAACAAGGGGCCTTGTCTCAGTTCTTGGAGGTTTTCAAGAGCCAGCAGGGTGGCTCTGAGCAGGCTGATCTTGTAGCTGACCCTGCTTTCAGTAAGAGCCTGGACCAGGTGATGTCCTGAGGTCCTTCCTGACTCAAATTAATCTGGGATTGTATTGCCTTAGTAAGCAAAATTGGGCCCTATCTTGCACTAGTTGTTAGCCAAATGCAACAGCAGGGACAATAAAAGAAATTTAAGATCTTTTATTGAACATGCTTAAAATTCACAAAAGCGTTCACTACAGAGCATATAAGGAACACGAGCACTGATAAAGCCAAAGCAAATGAAAAAGTCCCCCACTAATATTCCTTTTTTTTTTTTTTTTCAAAAGGAGGAATAAGCATACTAAGTGCTGACTTTGCTACTTGGAAAAACAGGAGCATTTAGACATGATATTGTGATATTCATGGAAAAAGAATTTTCATCTCAAAATTCTAATATCTACACATGAGGGAATCCTTTTCTTCTGTCCCTCTCTTCAAAATATCTTGGGGTCTGCTACACAAGATTGGAGCCTTATTTTTGCTCCAATCACAGTAGATTTTCACAGTTACTGTGTTTATGGGGAATCTTGAATCCTAATTTGCATATATACAGCTATAAAATCTACCAATACAGAAGGATCTCTAAGACCACACTGCATTTTGTTTACATAGATACATCACTATTCAAGGACTCTGCATAAGCATTTGAAGTTAAGAAATGTAAGTTACTGTAGGTGGGGACAAAAAATATCCGAGTAATTTTTTTTATGCTTAGAACTTTACAAACACTGAACAACTATGGATCTTTAGATGGCTGCCTTGATTCTACAAATGAAATTCTATTCTATTTTCTAATTCAAAACCTTATGTTTGCCACAGAGTGGGCAAACAGTGGGCCAAACAGAACTAATGTACAGAATCACAGCTAACATCAGCCTCTTCAATAATACATTTAGTGGAAAAAGTTCAGCCATGGAGACAATTTTCTCCAAACTTTAAAAAATCAAACAAGCACATAGTCCTGTTAAGGTCAGCTGAATAACATCTGTGGAACTGGAAAGATGGTCTATGATATTCAAGTATAATTTTAGAGTATTTAGTAGACATTGTTAATGAAATTTATAAGATTATAAGCTTCCTAAATAGCAGTTTCACTGTCATATGGATTATTTCCAAAGACTGTCTTTGTGCCAGGATTTTTCTTTAATTCCTGAGCTATTTTTTTGAGGGAAAACAGTTCCAGTAAATAGATTACAATGGGAACTGAGCATCCTGGCTCAAATATTGAAATCTGATACTGACTGCCCAGGTATTGTGCAGTTTTCCCCAGTGAACACTTCAGTTTACCCCACAGACAAACCAGCTGGGCAGGTTCTGGGCACTACAATGAATGACTTTTCCAGACCATATGCTCCTTGCAAGACCATATGCCCTTTATGACAGCCCCAGATTAACCCAGTTTGTGTGAACTCAAACCCCACACATGGCACCTTTGTAGGCAATAGGAATAACTGAGTCCCCTTCTCTCTCAAAGAAAAAACATCCCCCACAAAAACCCCCAAACCTACCCCCTCCAAAATGCACCTGCCACCAAAGAATAAGACATGCCCACCCAAAAAGTAAGCTCATGCAAAACTTTTTTTTTTTTTAAGCGTAATATATTTTCATGACAAAGAGAAAGAAAGATATTTACTTCTTTTTATTCCAGGTGAAGCAAAGTCAAGAGTGGATTTGCTAGAAGGATTTGCCTTATTAAACTAGTTAAAACATAAACCCCCCTATAAGGACATTTACAAATTAAACCCAAACTGTAGACCAGTTATGATGCCTCTAGAATTCAGAGAAACATGCCTGTCTGCAACTTGTTTCATCTTCAGATCCACAAGCAATTTTGTTCCATGAATGAAATAAGTGGTATGTTCAATATTCCATTTGTGAGTGCATTGGCTCTTGCAACTTAATTAAATGCCTCACTAACTTCACACATCCAAGCATTTCTGCATGGCTGCCTCATATTAAACAATTCACAAGAAACAGAAAATATCACAAAACACTTCTGTAATCAGATATGGCATTGTACTATAAATTATTCTCGTGTTATAGAATCTGTGCTAATAAATACAGAGGCAGCTGGTAGAGAAGCCTTTATGGTTAAATGGACCATCATCTCTTTATCACTGGCTAAGCAGAGGGGAATTCCTAAGGAGACAAACACTTGTAAGAAGCTTACCTCCCAACTGCCACGCCAGGCAGATTAACAGTGTTGTCAATCACACCAGATCACCACCACTGTTCCCTCACTTTTATCCAAGCATTCTGTCACTTGCTGGTTTTGTATTTTAAACCCACAACAGCTTATTCTAGTGGAAGGAATTCCCCCATGGCAGGGGGCTGGAAGTGGATGATCTTTGTGGCCCTTCCATCCCTAACTATACTAAAAAAAAACCAAAACCAAAACCCAATACCTAAAAAAAATAACAAGAAAAAACCCCACCAAAAATTTTGCTTGCGTACCAATGCTTCAAGGAAGGAACACAAACATTTATGCTGACTTTTGTATTGAACAGCAGGTGCAGGAGTTATGGTGGAGGATGAACATGAGCCTGGAAACCACCAGCTAAAGAAAAGCTCTTGAGGGACAGGGAGATAGATCTTCTTGTCAAGCTCCCTTTCAGGCCAAGAGGATTCTGACTTCACATTAATGTGAGATCAAGGCATCAATACATTTAATGTGCCAAAGCCATGCAGAATGGCTCTGGCATCCTTCAGATAAAAATGCTCTTTCTGCTTTGGAAAAGTGACATCATGTGCCAGGTTTGGACAAAACCAGCCACTTTGATGTACACTGAACTTCCTATGAAAGCATTTTGAGGTCGGTCTCTGCAACAAGATCCTGAACTCACTGCCTTTAATGCCAGCAAGTGACAACTATGGGTCCTGATGCTCAGTATCTCAGGACTCACAGCTTTCTTAGGGGCTCATTTGTTTAAGCACCAAACACATGATGAACCCTCTAGACACAATCTCTGCCTGCACCAACAATTGTAATGAAACCCGTGCAGCCTTCCCCACATACTCCAAAATTCCAACTGCTCATTCACATGCAGCTGCTTTGTGTTTGTATCTCCAGCTTTGAGCCTCTCTCCTGAGACCCTTTCCATCTTCATGGAAGCAAGTTTAACAGTGATCAGAACTGGAACTGCTCCCAGCTTAGCAAGTCTTCAGTTTCACTGGTGTTTCCCCTCCTCTCAGAATTCCACAGATCTTACAAAAAACTGTAGCCACCTTTGGGGCAGTTTCCATGGAAATGCTGCACTGCCACGTGGCTGCAGTTGTGCATTTCCTGTGGCATATGACACACTGCTCCAGATGGTGCTAAGGGCATGGGACCTAAAACACATTTACCTCCCACTGCAAATCTACGTCTGATTTCCTTTCTGGGGCTATCACATTTTGGTGATACTCTATGAAGACAAAATATGAGCTTTTCAAAAATGTAAGTGCTTAGGTGCTGAAGTCACACTTCACTTGAAGCACTGTGGTCTTTCAGAAGTATTTATGTACCTATGCATTTCTGAAAATGCCACAGAGCTCTTTTCTGTATCTTTAGGCCCCCAACTGTCCTGTAAAGCTCTGAGTATCTTCTAGAACAAAACCTGCCTTGTTAAAACAATAAAAAACCCCAAAATATTACTCTAATTTACTCTGAATTTGCAGATCATGTGGCATAGCAAAACCTTAATTCAGGTGGGTCTGTCAGGTGTTTCTGTAGTATCAGTTACCCATCATTTCAGTATATACTGTGTTCACCTGAGAGCTAAATTGCCTTGTCTGCAGAGCCTTGCTTTGGGAGTCCAGGGGGAGTGGGATATCACAGGCGTCTTCAATATGGTGCCTGCTGAGAGCTCTGGGGACCAACCTGGTTGAAAGGGAAGACAGAGAAGGCTGCAGGCACCACAGTGTGTGGCATATATATATACACACACATATATATGTACATATACCTCATTTCTTCCAAGAGACACGCAACAGAAAATGTGCAGTAGCCTAGAGTGTCAGATCAGTTAGTAGAACACAAAACTCTCAGAAAGGCTGTTAATTCAGATCAAATGTTAGAAAGTGTAAAATTTTAAGCCTGTTGAACCTGTACTTTGCAGTAGGATATGACTCAATACCCAGCCCTTTCCACAATTACAGTCTGCACAGAGTGAGACAGTAACACTGCCTGTGATACTTTAATAAGATGTTATAACTCACAAACAGAGTCTTTTCTGAAATTTAAACACAGTTTTCAAATAGACTGTCAGAATTTTACTCATGGTATAGAACTTGCTCCCTACACCCACCCAGTGTGTTTCAGAGGCTCTGGATGTTGCTGATCATATTCCTCACCCTTCTGCACACCGATATCTGATCAGCCCTCCTGCACTCACTAACCATGAGACAATCTGAAACAAGATTCTAATGGACAGATTTTGTGCTTGTTTCACCCAGCAAGAAACTGGAAACCAATGTTCATAACTTCAATTTTTCATACTTATAAAAGACCCCACTTTCATAGCAGGGTGTAGGACTACTGATTTTATTGTGTCAGAACAGCACACAGCCTCTCCTGTTTGTTTGATACCAAACAAGGCTCCTCCTTGCCCACCAGCCTGCCTTCTTTCATTTAGCTGAATTCCTCTTGCCTGTGTTTCTGTATGTTTACAGCATTAGGAGATATCATGCTAATGAAACTTTTTCAAAGTACACCTAGCTCTTATTTTATAGGAGGAAGAGAATATGTGCTTGCAGTACTAGTATTAATCCATAACCACCACAGCATAGTAACAAGAAGGTATCACATATACCTTAGAAAGGGGAAAAAAGAACCAGACTATTTCTGTCTCTGCCCCTGCAGCACTGACTAACCTCTGGGCAGATACTTCAATTTAAGGCAGACTCCCATTAAATTCTTTTCACTGTGCATCCCTCACCATTGGTGCATTATGAGCCAAATAAAAGACAAGCAAGAGCCCATCAGTGAGGAAAGAAAAAAAGGGTTATAATATTTTTACAGAAACATTATGAACTTATTTAAGCTGTGTTATTATTTGTATATAATTAAATATTATATTAAAAGAAATCATAACCTCCCTTCCCAAATGGCTCCTCAAGCAGCAATTACATTCACCTCCTACCAGAAACATTTGAATAATGTCCCAGAAAGGCCCTGAGACTAAATCCACCAGATGGGATATCCTGGGCTTTTGCATGAATTATTTCAATTCATCATCATTTGGAAGACTCATAGCTGCTGTAATATTGGAAAGCTTAATTTGATTTCCATTTACAAAGCAGGGCTTTGATGGATGCTGTAAAACAAAGGATAACAATCTAGCCACTATATCTTTATCTTCTCTGCATTTTTGTTGACAGCACAGAACCAAGGGCTCAGACTCATGACCTACAAGAGTTTAACCCCTGTGCCAGCTGTGACAACAGAGAAACCAGCACACAGCATCCAGCAAGAGCAGCTGCAGTGAATATCCTGCAATCACCTCCAATGACATTTTAGGCCACTACAACAACTACTGCTTATGAATCAACACCCTAAATAATTTTTAGTCAAAATTAATGCATTGAATGAGTTAATACAAAAATAATCACGTGCACACACTGAGTTGATAGAGACTCTGCAAATCAATTTCATGATCACCCTAGCATTGTCTTAAACCATTTCATTTCTAGTGCTTATGAATTTTCTTATTCATGTACTCAAAAGTCTGTTTCTGGCTCAAGTCTGGAAGGCAAACACATCTGAACATTGGGAAGCTGTGTGTTGATGTTATATATTTCACAAGAAGTTACATTCAGCCCAGGAAATTTCTCTTTAGATTAGGTGTGAACAGCTGATAGACACACAGGCCAAGAGAATAAAAATTTGGTTAAAAGTTAAAATATGGCGAGTCCTGTTTTCCTAATGTAGAGAATCCTTGGGTAGTTACAAATGTGACAGAAAACATTAATTTATTCCCAGTGAATGCCAAATATTACTATTTTAATGTCCCTTCACTTCAGAATGTCAAGAATGCCCTTATCCATATTCTTGGTGTTCTGCCAGTAGATCTGGCAAAAGACTCTGATGTGCCTCTTTTAATTCAAGGCCCTCTGCTGTGAAGATCTCCCACACAAAGTATTTATAAACCACAGTGTACCTCCTCCTTCTTCTCACAGAAAATATTCCCAGACGTTCACGCTCTGCCTTTTAGATATTCGCAATTTCCTTCTCCGCAAAACACACCATGTTTGGATTCAGGGTTGCAGGAGTGCTCCTCACAGAAAGGAGTCACAATCTGAGCGGTTTCCGAATCGTTCAGAGCTGTTCTCTGTTTGGATTCAGGGTTGCAGGAGTGCTCCTCACAGAAAGGAGTCACAATCTGAGCGGTTTCAGAGTCGTTCAGAGCTGTTTGCTCCGTTTGGAATCAGGCTGCCCGAGTGCTCCTCACAGAAAGGAGTCCCACACTGAGCGCTTTCGAATCGTTCAGAGCTGTTTGCTCCCAGGTCACTGTCCCAGTGAAAGGGCGGCTCCTGCCTCTGCCTCTGGATCTGCTTTGCCCCTCACCGAGCGCTCAGCAGCCAGCTCCCTCATGCTCCGAGGGAAGGCTCTGTGATGACTTGTCTGATTTTTAATGCAATACCTCAAAATCTCGGAATTTATCTTATTTGTTTATTTATTAGGATATAATTTCTCCTGCACCGATATACTAACTCCTGGCAATTAGAAACTGGTCAAACAGCAGACTTCTGGCCGCAGTTCTGAATTCAAGCAACTCGTATCAAAGGTAAATATATTACCACCAATTCCACTTGCCTATCAACCATAAAGTACCAGCAAACCAGAGGACGGTCCCTGAGCCGAGAAGCAGACGGAGCCTCTCAGCCAGCAGGAAGGACACCGATAAACACCAGGATGACAGGACCCGAGTGAGGCTGTGGCCCGAGGCGGGGCCGAAGCGCACCCGGGCCGTGCCCAGCGCCCGCCCGGGACAGCGGCGCCACCTCCTGTCCCCTCCTGTCCCCGCGGGGACAGCGCCGGGACCAGCCCGGAGCGGGACATCCGCACAGCCCCAGCACATTGAACCGCCCGCTTTGTCCACCTAAGTTTATCTTAAAATTAACAACAGTAAGACTCAATACGTTGAATATCGCATGCTAATTCAACACCCAGGGAGAAAAATTATACTTGACTTTGGATTTGAATCACAATTATTCCAATAATTAGTGAAAAATGATAATAAAATAAAACTTAATTGATATATTTCAGCGGAACTCTGATGTCTTTGGACTGTTGTTTCCATTTAATTAAAAATATGTAATATTTTAGGTCTCTTGTGTACACTTAAAATATCATTCCTGAAAGAGTTAAAAATACTCAAGTGGAGACTGAAAAGGGGACCCAATGCATTCAAACCCAGTTTCTTCTTACAAAATGCTTCCTTTGAATTATCTATTTAAAATTATATAATGCAATCTGACAGAACTTAGCAAGCCACAAGGCAGATAGCAAAAACTTGGGATTGTCATACACAGCTCACCAGAGTTTGAACAGTACAATAGAACCACATTCTAAACATAAATACATATAATAGGTAAAAAATGTACAAATCTAAAATCCAGCTGTTTTTTAAAAGTCATTGTCTATACCATCTACTTGAGCACTGCAGTATTTCCACTGTATGCACACAGTTACATACCAACATATACAAAACTGGTAAATTTATGTACAAAATTGAGCACAAACAGTAGCAGTCAGGGACGCTAGGAATAGTCTGAACATCATGAATTACACTGTTGTAAGGCACTTGGGTTTCCATTCTGTGATAAAAAAGAGAAACTGAACACATCAGAAAAACACCCACTTATATAACCAGACTCCTCCAAATACCAGACACCAGATTAGGTCTTGGAATCTGCAAAGTCATTATTATTCTAAACTGTATTTATGAAAATAACAGGTCTTATATATGAATTATAGTAGAGCTACAACCTTTCCAATAAAACAGAGCCATCCAGAACATAAACCAGGCCCAGATCTAAAAATAGCTTTTAATGCAGCTACACAGAATTCTAGCAAGAAAGGCATTCATATCAAACACAGCCTGCAAGCTTGCAAAACAGAAGGAAACACTGCCAGTATTAGAAAGACACTGTGTGAGTCACTGTTTGTCATGGAACTTTCACAGGCACTCTCTCTCTGGTTCAGAAATGCTCTTCCAAAACACGAGCTACCCTAATATGGCACTGAGACAGGAAGGAAAACAGCAGCACTAGCACCGACTATAGGGACTCATCCGAGCTTTGCTTGGTTACAGCTGCAATAAAATTGTTCACATTACATGCTCTTAAAATGTAAGAGAAAAAAAACTCCTTTCAACAGCAAACAGTTGTATTTGTCACAGAAATCCTGCACTTGGCCTCAAGCCAGGAATCAGTCTCAGGACTTTACCCCTTTAAAGGGAGGGAGAGGGGAATGCTGGATCACTCACACGTAAGGGAAAGTCCCTGTTATTTTCCACTCAAAACGCTGCTTCAAGTCATGTTTCTGCAGCAACCAAAGGTTGTGTAGCACGAGGCATGCTTTAGAAACAGACTTTGGAGAAAAAGAGTACCCAGCCCTTTGCTCCTGTGACAGGACTTGAGGCTTGAAGCTGAGTTGGGGGGATTCAGGCTAGATCAGGAAAAGGCCCCAGAGGGTGGTTGGGCACTGAACAGGCTCCCCAGGACAGTGGGCACAGCAGAGAAGTGTTTGGACAACACTCTCAGACACAGAGTGGGAGTGCTGAAGTGCCCTGGGCAGGGCCAGGAGTTGGACGGGATGATCCCTGTGGGTCCCTTCCAACTCAGCACATTCTGTGATCCCGTGAAATAAAGATTACAATATATTTATATCCCCATACCAGCACCTAAAAAGTGAAAACAACATATGCAACCAGGGATATACCTACAGAAAAGAAGACAAGTTCTTCAGGGAGCATGTTCATACATGTACACAGGCCCCAGGCAGTGCAAGGGAGCTGGTGATTTATTCTCTTACTATTTATTAAAACGATACCAACTGCAGTCAGTGATAACAGCTTTAGGAACCTGCCTAAGTTTTTATGGGGTTAGAACTTGGAGATTACATAACACTTCATAGGTAAGAACTACTTCTTGGCAAACAGCTGCTTAAAAGGACTCTACCCACCTGAACAGCAAATTTCCCACACAGTTATACAGAATAAAAAATAATTAAGATTTGTCTGTTTGGATGTAGAAACATTAAAAGCCTTCATCCTCACCTGTATTTTAGAGAAGCTGTAATTAGTTTTCCTAAAACATTTTGTTCTTGCTGCAATTCTCTATCAGGTTGCTTGTGTTAAGGGAAGAGCAGAACTTTGCCTTCTGTTTCTGACTTCACAAAACGTGTGAAAGGACCATGCAAAAAGACAAGTCTTTCAAAACCCCCAGTTCCTCAGTATATTTCCGCTCTCTTGCATTTCAGCAACTGGAGAGAAAGCCATTAATGCTTTAGGCTAAGGCTCAGTACATCAGAAGCTGAACGTGGGCTCTGGAGCCTATGTTTTCTTTATGCTCCAATTTGATTTTATTCACGTGAACACTTGACACCAGAGACTGGCTAAAAGAAAGGAGTAACAGACTTAAGTGTGTACAGAGATACAGACACACAGCAACCTTAACTTTGCTCTGCTCTTGAAAGTGGTCCTATTGGTCAGCTTTGATAAATTATCTTCCTTTTTTCTCCTTACTTTTGGGATAGACCCCAGAAGAGATGTAAAGGGGTGGAGCTGACTGCAGCTGTAACTCTGCAGAAACAAGCTATTTCTATATAGACAGCATCACATTCTGTTAACACCACACTATCCACACTAAGAACAGGCAAGGCAAAGACAAGCAGGTGTCAGTGCAATTGTTGAAGATATTAAAACTATTCTGAAAGAATACTGATGGTCAAGATAATTTCCAATTTAAAAACCAGTGTATATTTCAGATCTTTTAAAGCATTCAAAAGACCCTGTCCCGATGGGAGCTGTGCATTTATACTTTCCCCTCTAACGATCCCGCACAGCATTTCCAGCCTGAAAGAGCAAATGGATTTTCCCGGATTTTCACGCCCTTGCCGGGGATCCTCACAGGCGCACGGCCGCCACCTGCTGGCAGCTGCTCCCACTCGCGGCTCTCCAACTGACAGAATTCTGCCTTCCAGGAAAACGGTTTTTGTAAAAAGTACTAACACACTGCTCAAAAGGGAGCACTGCCACTGTGCTTTAATAAGCAATTCAGGTGAAGCAGAAGATTTGGGGGTTTTTTTCATAGAAAATATTACTACAAATCTGTAGTAGCAGCAGTTTTTAATTTACCAAAACCTGGCATCTATTAGCAACAGAACATACACAAAAATGTCTTTGTTCATACAAATAAAATTAGGTTTTTAATATTCACAAAGTAACATAAAAGAGCGACATTTTTCTTCACATTGATAGTCATTAGTCAGAGCAGTTGTGATATAAAAGCTGTGTAAGCATTCAGTCAAGCACCATAGCAGACAGTGCATTAAGATCTCTCATGAATGGATGATTAGCTAGTATTTGATCAATCTTCTGTCTTTGATCATAGCCAGGAAAAATTTTGATAAGGGCTTCTCTTAGCTGGACTGTTTCTGAGGCAGATCTCTGTGGTGGAACTGCAGGAGAAGGCTCTGTGTTTTCTTGCCAGGGAAGCCGCGGGGACAAGTGATCATTGTGCACTCTGCCTCCAGGCTGCCAACTGCTGCTGCTCGCTGCAGGGAGGAAGAAAGGTGTCCCAGAAGAATATTGTCCACTGCTCTGTAAAGCCTTCTGTGTTGACCAAGAATCTCTGTGGAACAAAATAAAAACTTTTATTAAATTAAGCTAAAGGAGATGCTAACTGCAGCTCTCTGTACAAGAGAGAGAAAAGAGAAATATATATAACTTAAAACTTCCCTGCTGCTCAGCTAGTTACTGACTGGAATCAAATGACAAGCATTCCTCCAAAGTGAAACAAAACAGGAGGTGTAACAGTTCTCAATCTGAATCTGGCACAGCTAACAACATTAATATCACCCAGGAATAGCCTCAATATGCTGTGAGTACTTTACTTGGCAGATTACAGCAACAGTCAAAGACTGTTTTATGAGGGTATAGATAAAAAGATACATTGAACATAAGTACAGTGACGTGGAACATGTGAAAATGCTGACTGACCAAAGGGGCCTCCACAACTGCTTCACAATACTGTTCCTCATCTACTTTTGCTCTTGACTGAGCTATGTTCACATTTAGATCAGGGCCTTGTTTCCCTTGTATGGTATCCTTAACACAATGAAGTAGTTTTAGCAGTCTCAGGATTTGAATACTCTTCCTTAATTATTGAGATTTCATTTCAGACTTTAAAAAGTTTTTGCTACTCTGTACACTGCTAACACTACAATATTTAAAGTTCAGTCTACTTCAGGTGCCAGCAGATACCAGAGAAATGTGAAGTGGAACTCATGTTACAGTCTAGTTTCCTATCACCAAGGGAAACAGTATCTAAATTACAGTGCTCTATTTTAAAAGCATTTGGGTTATGACACCTCCCCTTAGTGCAGAAAGGTTTTCTAAATGCTGAAGATCCTTCTAGTTTCTGATCTTGTTCCTGGTGCCATTTATGCTTTCTGCGTAATTTAATTCATGTAGAAAAGTCACAGGGAAGGAACAAAATTAACTCTGCACTGGCAGCTTTTCTCAGTCCTACCTGCCCCCGCCCTCCCCCAAAACTCCAACCCCAAACCAAACACCAAAGCCTAGTTCCAGTTCCGAGTTTACAGATTAAGAAATCAAGCTCTTCTATGGTCTTCTCAAAAGACCCTCCATTTCTACAATCATCACACTCTCCTCCCTCAGAACACTCTGTTTTCATTTTATTTCTCTCAGACACAGGCAGGTAAAACACAGTGTTCCAAATAACATCTCAGAGGTTTTGTACTAGAGCTTGAATACTCAGCATTTCCTTCTGCAGTTCTAACACTGCACTTGCTTTTTTAATGTCAAAACACTTATTTTCAACTCAGCTTGTAATCTATGGTATATAAATGTTGCACTTTGTTCAAATGTTTCCAACAGATAAGATTCTTCCTTATTCTTTGTAATAATCCTTAAGCATAGCTTGCCTTTTCTATTACCAATATTTCAGTTGCCTCACTTGTTTTTAAAAGCCCTCTCAGAATTATTAGGATTTCTAATTCCTAAACTCCTGAAAGAACAGCAGATTATCATCTTGTGCAAAAGAGGAAACTAATTCTCAAATCTTAGCAGTTTGTGCAAAGCAAATTCATATGTGCACATTTAAAAAGAACATTAATCTTAAATGAACAATATATGCTCATTAATATTTATAATCATTAATCAAATACAAACTGATTTAATAACAATGCCTCAAAAATTGTTTTGACAACAGTAAGGTACCCTCAACCACGAGGTGAAGTGTCTCCCCTGTGACAAAAAAACCTGAGTGCAGAGTGTTTGTAGCACCTATTGTCCCACTATGAAGAAGAGACCAACCAAGGTGTCTTAGATAACATCAGTGTAATTAACAACACATACCCACATGCCTGGCACCTCTGGGGGCTGTTAACACACCCATGCATGAAAGCCACCACAGTCAAATCTCAGAAGAAGCTTTTGTCATACTTATCTTAGTTCTCACAGATCTTGATTACAGCCAAATGTCACCAGCAGTTTCTGAACGAACTGAAGTAACAGGAAAAATGTGGGGTTTTTTTGTTAAACTGCTACAAGCTACATTGTTCCTGCTTAACTTTACTGTGCTTTATAGGTGTGTGAGTGAACCAGGAGTACAGTTTATTTCAAATGTGAAATAATTGTGTGAAACGAAAGTGAAAACGGCGTTTATACCTAGAACAGCCTTCACTTCGAAGGAAGTCATCTAATCTGGGTCCATTTCTTCCCAAAGGATCATCAGGAACCATAAATATGTCACCAGCAAAAGTGTACTGGAGCAACCTGCAAGAGAGTTCTTTTAAATAACAAGGTATTAAACCCTTGTTGTCCTTCACCTTTGTAGCACAGGACAAATTTCCTTAGAGTAGACACCACATCAGGAGTCCCTGTAGATTAATTAGTAAACCCAGCTGAGATACAACAAGCATTCCCTGTCAAAATAATTCAATGGGAGCTGTTAACTCTTCCTATTACACTGCAGAACAGGGAGCTTTGCTTTTATTTTTTTGACAGCAACTGTTTTATGATAGAAATTTTGCAACAAGACCACAGTGGAATTTTCTGAAGATTTTTTGGTTATTCTAACTCCCCTTCCTTGCAAGGATCTTCAGTTATGTAGCTAAAATGCCTGTGGTAGCAGAAAGCCACACAACTAGCAAATACAGCATTAAATGTTTACAGTTAAGACACAAAGCTTTTTTTCTGGAATCACTTTGGGACAGATAGAAATCTGCATTGAAAAAACAAAATAGTTCAATTGAAATTTGTCCGCAAGAAGATTTGGTACAGTGGAATTTCCCCAGAAGTAAAACCAATAGCAGATGTTAAGATAAGCTCTTAAAAAACCACAGACTCGAGATGACATGCCAAGTACTCTCGCTAAAGTTCTGTAGGAGAACAGAACCTGACTTGGGTAGAATTCACTCAAGAAATGATGTAAATGCCTACATGATTAGCCAGCATCAACTCCATGGTCTCCCAGCTATATCGTGAGAAGCCAGGGCAAGTTTTTAGTTACTTATTTCATTAGACCTATACTGACCCCAGCCACTGTAACAGATGTACCCTCAGAAGATGTCAGGGACACGGAGGGATTAGTGGGGAATTTCCCTAACAGAAGATCACACCTTAACAGTAAAAATAATCTGATTTAACTGAAAGGGGGAAAAAAAATCCCAAACACCCATACCCAACAAAATAAAGAAACAAGAAGAAAGAAACTCCACAAGATGAAGCAGGGATATTTGAGAACTAAGTGACTCATCTAAACCCAAAGAACAACAATTGAAGGGAAATGGCTACATGGATATGCTCTAAGTGCTCATTTTGTCAGCTGTGCCGTATCTGTCTCACTTGAGTGAAGAGTGATTGACTCTGAACAAGTAAAAGTGACACTGTACATCCTCATCAGTTATTGTGCCTCCTTGAAAAAATGAACTTTCAAATAGGAGAGGCTGTGAAAGTGGGCTGCTCTAGCAAGGCCTAACACCCACCTTCAGAAGTGACACAGGTGTGCTGTTACACCAAGCTCCTGCCTGTGTGAGCAATTAACACATACATGACACAACAGATGAGTAACAGGGATATTGGACTACTCAGCACATGACTCTAAGGCCATGAATCACCACAGTGAATCACAGAGTACTGTATTTGAATCTACCAGAATTGCATGACAGATTAATTAAAGATAGCAAAATCCCACATGTAGGTAGAGTGCTTGCAACTGCAAGGACAGACATCCTTTTATGATTTCACAGAAATTCAATAATTACCTTTTTTGAATAATTTCTCTCCAGGCAAATGATTCTGACACAAATTCTCTGAAGTTATCATTAGTCACAATAACACCTCCAGTTCTAACAGCAAGGTGTAATAAAAATCTGTAAAATTAATTTCAAAGATCACTAAGATAGTTTGTTCTGCTGAAAACAATCCAAAGATCTGGAAAACTAAGCATTTCATCATACAAAAGTAATCTATTTGCATGAAAACAAGCACCTTGATTACCAGGATATTGTTCTGTTTTTACCCACTTTAAATTTACAACAATGTTTTGGGTAGCATGCATTTATTTAATGCAGCAAAGTCTTCATGGGAGGTTTTCTTCCCCATTAAAAAACCCAAACGAACAAACCCACACAAGTAAAACTCCCCAAACCCCTTGGATCTAAATATTTGCAGAGGTAAATGGCTTGCTTTATGGAACAGTACAGTATTTATTACACAATCCAACACAAACTCATTTCCATACACTTTTTTGCTTTGCATTAATGTCTGTGTTCTGCAAGTCAGTGTTCCGCATGTTAGCTGTTTGCTCTGTCAACACTTCTTAAAAACATTTCTGTTAAATAAATTATGACAAAACATAACTACTGATTTATTAAGAAAAAAACATGTGTGCTTTCTTTTGTAACCTCTCCGAAAATATGTTTCATGCCATTTGAAACTATTTCAGCCACAAGATGATGGATGGTGTCCTTTTAAAGGAAAGTGCATGCTTTTAACAAAAGTGCAAATACGTTATCATAACACTTATTTCCACAGTAATCTCAACTGTAAATACTGCACTGCCAGAGCAATTCTTAGGAAAGGCTGGGTGTATATAAAACATTAGTGAAGTCTTAGGAAACTCCCACAACAGAAACTCCTAAAGCTTACTGTGTCTTGTTCACTGACAGATGATCCCCACACTGCAAGGTTGATCTTCAGTACTCAAATGAACTTGGAAGTTCACTTGCTTAACATTGTTACAAATACAGTGCTCCAAACACACAGCAATGTCTGTGTGCCAATATGGCAGCAAGAAGAAAATGGAGCTATGTAATATCTGATCAGTAGCTGATTATGCCCCAAGCATAAAAGGCAACTCGGGGACAGAGTGATGACCAGGAAAGAATAAAAACATTACTGGAAGTTTAATTTCTTCAGACTGCCTTTTTTTTTTTTCTTAATTGCCATGAGAATTTGTAGGTCCCCATGACTTTCTGAATACATACGAGTGTTTCCTACAACACTGAAATAACGTAACAGATGTAGAGCTCAGTCTTAAGTTGGACACATAGCTCTGTCTAGAGAGGTTGCAGAACTAGTGATTAGAACTGCTCATGAAACCTTAAGCTTTCACAACCATTAGTCAGATGTTTAAAAATACTTTAGAACTACATATATTCTGTACCTGTCATCATGAGCAGCAATTCTGGCTCCTAAAACCATCCTTGCAGGGGTTAAAGACAATATTCCAACATCCTCGAGCTGTGTTAAGAAATTCTGCTCTGTTAAAACATGATTTGACAATTAGTCTGAGATGTAATTAGCAAAGAAGATCAGCTATTTTTATACCAATTAAGCTATAGAAATGACATTGATAGCTGAAGAATTGCTCATACTATAAAAATGAGGAAGAAGAGATCAAAACTAGAAATTAAAGAGCAAACAAAAACCAACCCAAAAAGGCCTCCACTGATGCCACACCTGCTAGCCTACACAACATTTCAGGGTCTCTCACAGTATATAGAAACCCAATTGCTCATGCTGAGCAGCCAAACTGCTTCTGCTCAACATTTGATGAAGCATTCCTTCTCCATTTATTCTTCATGGAAGTATCCAAAGAAATAGTTCAGTTTGGTTTCATTAAGGAAACATTAGGAAATGTCCCTCACCTGTAATGGAAGGGTCACGTCTTGTTCTCCACTGCGGAACGAACACAGTAATATTTCTGTGGCCACGTTTCCAAAAGTAGTCAACAGCTATTGCAATTCCTCGACAGGAGAAGAATTTCCTCAGACCATGACTGAGGGTGAAACAAAAAGAAGGGAGATTAAATTCACTAGGATTTTACTTCCACGACAACAAAGAAAATGGAACAAAACCTTGCAAAGCGAAGCTGGAAATGCCACATAGAGCCTCAGGAAAAGAAAAGGCAGATGGGTGTTACAGATGAGGAATCTTCTAAATGGAAAGAACTCTCCAGCAAAAGAAGAGAACGGATACATCCCTTTGCAACTTTACAGCTCAGTCTTCTTTCAGTTTCTTGGGCACAACAATGACGGAGTAATCAGAAGTGGGTTTAGCTTTAAAAGAGGCAAATAATGATGGTTTCTGAACTCTGTTGAGTATAAATGAAAACTGTAAGAATCCAATATTGCAGTAGTTCAAAATACAGTCCCCTACTGCAAAATAGTTGGGGTTGGTGGAACCTTTGGTTCAATGGAATAGCAAGAATTATATCTGAGCAGCTCTCTGGTAATTATCAGGGCCTCCTCTCAATTTCAACAGTCTGAGCTATTGTTCTGAAGCAAAATAATGAAATTTCTTTGAAAAAATATTTTCAAAACATTGTATTTTGGCATTAATATTTTTTCTTCATTTAAAAATGTAAGATGTTCATTATCTGTTTTTACAACTCCCTTAAGTGACTTTCCAGAAAAATCAGCAACTGCCTAAAATGAGGGGACACAAAGATTTGAATTTATGACCTTGTGAGGCTCTTCAAAACTGGAATTATCCCAATGACCCTATTTACCTATTTAACACACAGCACAACTAACTGCCTAACCAGACTCCAGCATTTTCACATAGGCTACACTTAGACTAAACAAAGATATAATTCCCTAGAAAAGACACACTGACTGAGCACTGATGGCATGAACAGCCAAAGCATTTCTTGCAAAATAGTGTATAATCTATGTTTTGAATTAATGTCAAATCACTACAAAGTACTTTTAACAATAGGTGAGCAAGTGGTATTCCTTTTTTAAAACCAGCCACCCAAATAATATGCAATACCCTAATAGTAAGCCCTGTTAGTTTTGAACAAAATCTTATCTTTAAACCCTAGTTTCATCTACCAAGAAATCTTCCTAACACAATGATCTTCAAAAGATTTCCATGGAAATACTTTACAATGAAACTCAGCCTTTAGTACCATTCATTTATCCTTTTCCAGTTTCGTAAATTCTTTTAAAAATACATTTAGGAAAATTTAAATCTGTTAAAGATATCTGAATTTGGAGAGGAAATCTTTATGTAGAAAGGTAGAAAAACGAATAAGCCATACCTGAAATATAAAAGGCAAAAAAAATCTGACTTACTAACAGAATTTCCAGAGAAAAAAAATACTATGCCACACTTACCCTTAATAAAATTAAGCATTCTTGGTGTCAAGAACAGTCAAATAAAGGAAGGCAATTTTCATGGAAGAGTTACTCTTTGTAAATCTTATGGGACATAAACTTAAAATGCAGTCATCATTCCACTAATTTAATTTAGGTATCCTATTCATTAAATGGGAAAACTATTAAATATGAATTGATGGTTCTCAACTGGACTTCAAGAAATGCAAAGGTCTCAACATTCATGTTAAAATTTATGTCTTCTCTGCTTGCTCATCCTCCTGTTTTAGAGCTCTAAGTTGGCTAAACTACACAGTGTACCATTTTTAAGTGTTTTGAAGCTTAGAAAAGCAACTCTTAAATAAAATAAAAACAAATTAAAAATGAAAGCAAGCCAACTTTATCAAATAACATGTAGAATTAGCTGAAATATGAAAAAAAATGTCACTGTTAAGCTAAAAGAAATATGAAATGCTTTAACTGAAGGGACAGCACATCACCACAGCAAGGTGGTCTTTTCAAGACATCCAGACTCCATCTGTTCTCCAAATGCCATTGCAAATGCTGGTTTTGCCTGTTCCAGTTTGTTTAAATCCTGTAAAGACCCTACAAAGGTATTTCCTACTCTAAACAAAAGATGATCATAAACAACACAAAGCTAAGAGGAGGTTGCCTTCAGGGACATGTAACATTTTCCCTTTGGTTTGTAACTAAAGTAAATACTGCTGGAAAAGAGTGGTTTGGCTTCTTAAAGAAACACTGTCAAAGGTATTGCCAAAGGCAAGGTTTGACATGAATTTGTGAAAATACAGCTTCACAGAGTTCTGTGGCAACATTCACTCTTGTGAACTTGTGAAGAGTAAGCTCATTATTTACTGCACAGGTTAAGGCACACAAAGATCAAATTAGAATCAACTTAGAATGATTTGCACAGAAGCCAGGAATGCAGAAGGGGGTGAGGGTGCAAAGCATATGGGTGCAAAGATAAGGGTGCAAAAGGGTTTATCAGCACTTAATCATCGAGTACTTTAACATTTACAAAGCAATTCCATAGGGTTCACTACAGCTGCAACAAGGACTTAACTGTAGATTTGAGGCAGTAACATTCATACCATAATCAATCCACACACATACAGGTACACAATGTGAACACCTAACTCTCTGTGCCTAAAGGTACCCATCAATAAATTCCATGCAGCGTCAGTGAAATGCTCATGCCAAGGCCCTTTGCATTTCCCAACAGGCAAGGGTCATATCTCAGGAAGTGTGGACAGGTGTGTGGGAGCTTTTTTTGTCGGGAACAGATTTGAATATCACAAAGGTGAGGATCTGTGAGCTCTGAGCAGTGTCCCACTCGAGGGAGATGCTGGCCCAGCTGCTGAGCCCCAGGAGAGCTCAGAGGACCTCACTCAGGACTGCTGACATGGGGCTGCAGGATGATTGACTCTGGCCAGCAGGAAGTTTCACCCGGCCATAACTCAGTAACTCCTGGGCTTTCTTCCCCAAAGTACAAGAACAAAGGTGCCCCTCCACCTGGGCTATGATCAGGTAAGTCATTCACCAAGGTTTCAGAGGATCATTGCTTATCCTTTGTTTCCCGCCTTATTTGGCAGCTGATGTTTCTGATTGGATGCACCACCACAAGTACACATTATTTACAAACTATTCTAGCAAGATATAATTCCATTCAATTGTTCTTTCATTCTGAGTTTCTTCCACATTATAATCAAATTTAAATTACCCAACAACTGGATATTGCAGTCTGCCCTTAAAGGCCTGTTTCCAGCATACAAAACCAGGTAATTTTTAAAAATACTTCTTAGTAGTTAGGGTAAACTGGGCATTCTCTCATTCCACAAGCACCCTGAGACAATGTGATAACAACATATCAATGTGCTGCACATGTCATGAAAAGATTCTACAGCTTTTGCAGTTTTCCCAGACTTAAGACATGAGGCAAGCAATGATTCAGAAACCCAAATAGCATTAGTCTAAGCATGTGGGTGATGCATTAATACCCACACACCCATCAAAAAACCAAACCCCAGAAAACTCAGAAGTCAAAAGAGCCCTGAACCAGCACAGGTATGGAAGGAATTCTAGAGGCATTGAGAAGTAAAACTGAGAACACTTTGAAGCCACTTTGCAAACAACTCTTCACTTCAAGAAATGCAAGAAAATAATGAGGCTTTATGTAGCCAGAGGGAAGCTCTAGAATACCTACATGATCAAACCAACAGGCCCCCAAGCATTGATTATTCAGTAGGATATCTGAGTATCTCAATGGTTCTGCCATTTTGAGGCAGCTCCTTTACGTTTCATAACCAGTTTTCATTTGGTTGAGTAGAAGGCACCAGGTGTTATATAACCTTTTTGGGCATTGTGTGTCAATAGCACCCAGCTGCTATGCCCTAATCCAACGTGGGGTGTGCGCAGGGCAATCCACTGGGGTGCATGAAGGAAATATTCGAACCTCAGTAATGCACAAGATACAGTTGGTAAATACACACATATACACTTGCAAAAAATAACAAGCTCCAAGCACTCATGTGCAATGCTGTTAGAGGAGAAATATGTCCCTACCAGGTGAGAGGCTCCACTTTAAAACTACAAGAGCACAAAAAAACCCCCAAACCCAAACCACTTAAGTTGACAATAATTTAACCTCATTGTTAGGCACTGGCAAAGCAAATTAAACTTCATGCATAATACTGACTGCAACAGAGCAAAGCTTGCCCTGAGATTACTTCTGCCTGAAGTGTTACATTGAGCTGAACACTGGTGATTCAAATCAGGTTACTTACTCTGAAATGGCTTAACTGTGTGTACATGCACACCAAAAACCTAACTAGCAAAAAACTTTACACATGCCATTGCAACCTCTTAGCTCCCATTTCATCTGAAAGTTCATTGCACTGTTAATAAGAGAAAGCTGAAAAGAACAATACTTACGAAATTGCAACATTGCTTCCATCAATAATTATGTGTTTCAAATACGGTTTTCCAGGTTCATTNTGATTAGAACTGCTCATGAAACCTTAAGCTTTCACAACCATTAGTCAGATGTTTAAAAATACTTTAGAACTACATATATTCTGTACCTGTCATCATGAGCAGCAATTCTGGCTCCTAAAACCATCCTTGCAGGGGTTAAAGACAATATTCCAACATCCTCGAGCTGTGTTAAGAAATTCTGCTCTGTTAAAACATGATTTGACAATTAGTCTGAGATGTAATTAGCAAAGAAGATCAGCTATTTTTATACCAATTAAGCTATAGAAATGACATTGATAGCTGAAGAATTGCTCATACTATAAAAATGAGGAAGAAGAGATCAAAACTAGAAATTAAAGAGCAAACAAAAACCAACCCAAAAAGGCCTCCACTGATGCCACACCTGCTAGCCTACACAACATTTCAGGGTCTCTCACAGTATATAGAAACCCAATTGCTCATGCTGAGCAGCCAAACTGCTTCTGCTCAACATTTGATGAAGCATTCCTTCTCCATTTATTCTTCATGGAAGTATCCAAAGAAATAGTTCAGTTTGGTTTCATTAAGGAAACATTAGGAAATGTCCCTCACCTGTAATGGAAGGGTCACGTCTTGTTCTCCACTGCGGAACGAACACAGTAATATTTCTGTGGCCACGTTTCCAAAAGTAGTCAACAGCTATTGCAATTCCTCGACAGGAGAAGAATTTCCTCAGACCATGACTGAGGGTGAAACAAAAAGAAGGGAGATTAAATTCACTAGGATTTTACTTCCACGACAACAAAGAAAATGGAACAAAACCTTGCAAAGCGAAGCTGGAAATGCCACATAGAGCCTCAGGAAAAGAAAAGGCAGATGGGTGTTACAGATGAGGAATCTTCTAAATGGAAAGAACTCTCCAGCAAAAGAAGAGAACGGATACATCCCTTTGCAACTTTACAGCTCAGTCTTCTTTCAGTTTCTTGGGCACAACAATGACGGAGTAATCAGAAGTGGGTTTAGCTTTAAAAGAGGCAAATAATGATGGTTTCTGAACTCTGTTGAGTATAAATGAAAACTGTAAGAATCCAATATTGCAGTAGTTCAAAATACAGTCCCCTACTGCAAAATAGTTGGGGTTGGTGGAACCTTTGGTTCAATGGAATAGCAAGAATTATATCTGAGCAGCTCTCTGGTAATTATCAGGGCCTCCTCTCAATTTCAACAGTCTGAGCTATTGTTCTGAAGCAAAATAATGAAATTTCTTTGAAAAAATATTTTCAAAACATTGTATTTTGGCATTAATATTTTTTCTTCATTTAAAAATGTAAGATGTTCATTATCTGTTTTTACAACTCCCTTAAGTGACTTTCCAGAAAAATCAGCAACTGCCTAAAATGAGGGGACACAAAGATTTGAATTTATGACCTTGTGAGGCTCTTCAAAACTGGAATTATCCCAATGACCCTATTTACCTATTTAACACACAGCACAACTAACTGCCTAACCAGACTCCAGCATTTTCACATAGGCTACACTTAGACTAAACAAAGATATAATTCCCTAGAAAAGACACACTGACTGAGCACTGATGGCATGAACAGCCAAAGCATTTCTTGCAAAATAGTGTATAATCTATGTTTTGAATTAATGTCAAATCACTACAAAGTACTTTTAACAATAGGTGAGCAAGTGGTATTCCTTTTTTAAAACCAGCCACCCAAATAATATGCAATACCCTAATAGTAAGCCCTGTTAGTTTTGAACAAAATCTTATCTTTAAACCCTAGTTTCATCTACCAAGAAATCTTCCTAACACAATGATCTTCAAAAGATTTCCATGGAAATACTTTACAATGAAACTCAGCCTTTAGTACCATTCATTTATCCTTTTCCAGTTTCGTAAATTCTTTTAAAAATACATTTAGGAAAATTTAAATCTGTTAAAGATATCTGAATTTGGAGAGGAAATCTTTATGTAGAAAGGTAGAAAAACGAATAAGCCATACCTGAAATATAAAAGGCAAAAAAAATCTGACTTACTAACAGAATTTCCAGAGAAAAAAAATACTATGCCACACTTACCCTTAATAAAATTAAGCATTCTTGGTGTCAAGAACAGTCAAATAAAGGAAGGCAATTTTCATGGAAGAGTTACTCTTTGTAAATCTTATGGGACATAAACTTAAAATGCAGTCATCATTCCACTAATTTAATTTAGGTATCCTATTCATTAAATGGGAAAACTATTAAATATGAATTGATGGTTCTCAACTGGACTTCAAGAAATGCAAAGGTCTCAACATTCATGTTAAAATTTATGTCTTCTCTGCTTGCTCATCCTCCTGTTTTAGAGCTCTAAGTTGGCTAAACTACACAGTGTACCATTTTTAAGTGTTTTGAAGCTTAGAAAAGCAACTCTTAAATAAAATAAAAACAAATTAAAAATGAAAGCAAGCCAACTTTATCAAATAACATGTAGAATTAGCTGAAATATGAAAAAAAATGTCACTGTTAAGCTAAAAGAAATATGAAATGCTTTAACTGAAGGGACAGCACATCACCACAGCAAGGTGGTCTTTTCAAGACATCCAGACTCCATCTGTTCTCCAAATGCCATTGCAAATGCTGGTTTTGCCTGTTCCAGTTTGTTTAAATCCTGTAAAGACCCTACAAAGGTATTTCCTACTCTAAACAAAAGATGATCATAAACAACACAAAGCTAAGAGGAGGTTGCCTTCAGGGACATGTAACATTTTCCCTTTGGTTTGTAACTAAAGTAAATACTGCTGGAAAAGAGTGGTTTGGCTTCTTAAAGAAACACTGTCAAAGGTATTGCCAAAGGCAAGGTTTGACATGAATTTGTGAAAATACAGCTTCACAGAGTTCTGTGGCAACATTCACTCTTGTGAACTTGTGAAGAGTAAGCTCATTATTTACTGCACAGGTTAAGGCACACAAAGATCAAATTAGAATCAACTTAGAATGATTTGCACAGAAGCCAGGAATGCAGAAGGGGGTGAGGGTGCAAAGCATATGGGTGCAAAGATAAGGGTGCAAAAGGGTTTATCAGCACTTAATCATCGAGTACTTTAACATTTACAAAGCAATTCCATAGGGTTCACTACAGCTGCAACAAGGACTTAACTGTAGATTTGAGGCAGTAACATTCATACCATAATCAATCCACACACATACAGGTACACAATGTGAACACCTAACTCTCTGTGCCTAAAGGTACCCATCAATAAATTCCATGCAGCGTCAGTGAAATGCTCATGCCAAGGCCCTTTGCATTTCCCAACAGGCAAGGGTCATATCTCAGGAAGTGTGGACAGGTGTGTGGGAGCTTTTTTTGTCGGGAACAGATTTGAATATCACAAAGGTGAGGATCTGTGAGCTCTGAGCAGTGTCCCACTCGAGGGAGATGCTGGCCCAGCTGCTGAGCCCCAGGAGAGCTCAGAGGACCTCACTCAGGACTGCTGACATGGGGCTGCAGGATGATTGACTCTGGCCAGCAGGAAGTTTCACCCGGCCATAACTCAGTAACTCCTGGGCTTTCTTCCCCAAAGTACAAGAACAAAGGTGCCCCTCCACCTGGGCTATGATCAGGTAAGTCATTCACCAAGGTTTCAGAGGATCATTGCTTATCCTTTGTTTCCCGCCTTATTTGGCAGCTGATGTTTCTGATTGGATGCACCACCACAAGTACACATTATTTACAAACTATTCTAGCAAGATATAATTCCATTCAATTGTTCTTTCATTCTGAGTTTCTTCCACATTATAATCAAATTTAAATTACCCAACAACTGGATATTGCAGTCTGCCCTTAAAGGCCTGTTTCCAGCATACAAAACCAGGTAATTTTTAAAAATACTTCTTAGTAGTTAGGGTAAACTGGGCATTCTCTCATTCCACAAGCACCCTGAGACAATGTGATAACAACATATCAATGTGCTGCACATGTCATGAAAAGATTCTACAGCTTTTGCAGTTTTCCCAGACTTAAGACATGAGGCAAGCAATGATTCAGAAACCCAAATAGCATTAGTCTAAGCATGTGGGTGATGCATTAATACCCACACACCCATCAAAAAACCAAACCCCAGAAAACTCAGAAGTCAAAAGAGCCCTGAACCAGCACAGGTATGGAAGGAATTCTAGAGGCATTGAGAAGTAAAACTGAGAACACTTTGAAGCCACTTTGCAAACAACTCTTCACTTCAAGAAATGCAAGAAAATAATGAGGCTTTATGTAGCCAGAGGGAAGCTCTAGAATACCTACATGATCAAACCAACAGGCCCCCAAGCATTGATTATTCAGTAGGATATCTGAGTATCTCAATGGTTCTGCCATTTTGAGGCAGCTCCTTTACGTTTCATAACCAGTTTTCATTTGGTTGAGTAGAAGGCACCAGGTGTTATATAACCTTTTTGGGCATTGTGTGTCAATAGCACCCAGCTGCTATGCCCTAATCCAACGTGGGGTGTGCGCAGGGCAATCCACTGGGGTGCATGAAGGAAATATTCGAACCTCAGTAATGCACAAGATACAGTTGGTAAATACACACATATACACTTGCAAAAAATAACAAGCTCCAAGCACTCATGTGCAATGCTGTTAGAGGAGAAATATGTCCCTACCAGGTGAGAGGCTCCACTTTAAAACTACAAGAGCACAAAAAAACCCCCAAACCCAAACCACTTAAGTTGACAATAATTTAACCTCATTGTTAGGCACTGGCAAAGCAAATTAAACTTCATGCATAATACTGACTGCAACAGAGCAAAGCTTGCCCTGAGATTACTTCTGCCTGAAGTGTTACATTGAGCTGAACACTGGTGATTCAAATCAGGTTACTTACTCTGAAATGGCTTAACTGTGTGTACATGCACACCAAAAACCTAACTAGCAAAAAACTTTACACATGCCATTGCAACCTCTTAGCTCCCATTTCATCTGAAAGTTCATTGCACTGTTAATAAGAGAAAGCTGAAAAGAACAATACTTACGAAATTGCAACATTGCTTCCATCAATAATTATGTGTTTCAAATACGGTTTTCCAGGTTCATTTATCAACTCCAGTCTGTATGGCTTCTTCAGAGAGTCCAAAAATCTTTGAACTCCCGTAACTGAATGATCTGGATGTGGTCCCACTGTGTCCCTATCCAGATTTGAAGGATGTTTTTGTGAAGACAGTAACCGGTCTGGGGCAGGATTGTCACAATGTGAGCTTTGGGAAAGGCGCTGGGGGAGAGGCCTCGCTTGGGAGGAGCTGCAGTGTCCCAGCTGCTCCTCAGAACCAGGGTGGCTGTTCTGTACAGCTGAGGACCCTGCAGATTTTTGCTGAAATGAAGTTTTACTCTTACTTGAGATATCCTGCACATCTGAACTCCCTCTGGCTACGAAGTCAACGTCTTCTAGAGCTCCAGCTTGCACAGTGCTGCAAGTTACTCCACCATCAGTTTCTATATTGCCTGACCTTGAGTTGAGATTCTTACCAAGGCCATAAACATCTCTCTGTTTATAGCATAAAACTGAATTTTTGCCGGGAGGGGAAGCAGATTTGCATACCAATCTATGCATTTTATCTTCTGCACCAACTTGTGTGTCTGGAGCACCTCTTACTTCGTGATACTCATTTTTTGTCTCCTTTAAAGTACAACTGGATTTAAGTGGACTTTTATTCCCAGAAATGCCTTTGTCTTCTAGCTTTTGTGAATTATTTACATTATTTCCTAAAGGAAGATTGACAGTTTTAGGCTTTTGAGACGACTGTTCGTGTTCCTTTTTAAACTTTAAATTTTCTTTTTCAATTTCTTCTAGCAATATTAATGGTTCCACAGATTGTCCTAGGATACCAATAACTTTTTCTACAATATTTTGAGAATACCCCATCGTTCTGAAAAAGTTCACAAGAATCTTATATTCCATTTCTTCAGTGAGAGCATCACCTTCTTTAACGCAATAGGTAGGACCATCTGATTCATTGCAGCTATCCAAAACCAAATCAATAACTGCATCAGTGTCTGAAGGATTCTTGTATGAAGCAGATTTCCCTTGCTGATCATTTTCCAAAGAGAAATGCTTTTTAGGGAGTCTTTCCTCCTCATCAGAAGACCTTCTTTTACATGACTGCCTCTCTTTAGAGGCCACTGCCTCTAAGAGAGGGTCCTTTATGGGAACAAATGTTGTTTCAGGAGCATCAGAAAACGCTGTGTCCATTTGCTTTGTAAGCTCAGTTACAGGTGTGCCAGCACTGCTTCTTGCCTCCTCCCCATCTGCCCTTCCATCTCTCTTTGCAGCAATGACTTTGGAGGTGCTGCTCTGTCCAGGCTGCAGTGGGCTTTCAGAGCCTGTGAGATCTATGATATCAATCTGCCGTCCAGAAACAGCAGTTTGGGTGAGAGCTAGGAGCTCTCTTTTTAGTGCACTAGGCAAAATCAGTAAATCCATTGTGTACTTATCTGCATGTGCTTCCACAAATTGTCTGAACTGCTTTTTAATCTCCGATTCATTGTCATTTAATAAGTTTTCATTATTCTCAAAAAGCTTCACAAACTGCTGCACATGACTTTGAGCCATAACGACAGCTTCTGCACCCCCTTTAATACTGAGCAGTCCCATTTCCAGCACTGTTACATCAGCACAGGTATCCTGAATGAGACTGTTGAGAAACAGGCTCTGTGCACCAACAAAGATGCAGTGCATGTCCTTTGGGTAGTACTCCTTTTCTTCTAGCTCAGGTTCACACAGTCCCTTGATGTACTCCTAAGAGGAGAAAGAGAACAGAGTGAATAGTTGTGAAAACCTAATATACCCAGTTGGTTCTTATTAGGTCAGTAAGGGACAGGTACGTTAGAAAAGAAAGCAAACTTAGCATAAGGAATGTGAGAAAGTAAACACTGCCAGTAAACAGGACAATAGAAATAAAACACCAATATCTAAAATGGTTTTTAAATAGATCTCAAAGAAGTCCCTCTTTTATATCCTCTTGTTTATACTTGATAGTAACAGATTACTTAATTTGTAGATCAAACAGTTTAAAAGACTGTGAAAAGAGATTTATTTTCCCATCTCCATTCTTTGGTTGAAGAGAACTCTTCATAAGCCAATGCCTTTCACTAGAGTTCTAACTAGTCCATAAATATGAACTTCTAAAAACAGTTTCTAAAGTACATTTCCTAAGACTTATCACACCAGCAGCCATCCTATGCTTTTGTTACTGACTGAGAAAACTCCAGAATCCAGACACTTCCGTGTTCCTGAAGGTCAGGTTTTTCAAAGATTAAAAAAGTAAAATTCCCAATGCTATTTCTGCCACTTGGAAGTTACTACAGGCAAATTCACTACACTACCTTGTTTTAAACGTGTCAAAAGTTCAAAACTCTGTCAATACAGTATACTACTTATTCTTTCAGATAGCATTATTTTTCCCAAACTGCCTCTTCCTATGCTTAAAATTCTTTAATATAGTGGAACCAGCTTCTAATATGCAGTCACTGTATTTGCAGAATCCCAAGTATACCACGTTTTCTAATCTATATTTACTCTCAAACATTAATTGTTTAAAATGGATCTGAGAAGCACTACAAGGTAATGAGTAACGTAACACCACTTCCTATCACCTCGAGTTACATCATCACAGTACCAAGGCAGGCTGTCTCAGGAGCGTATCAGCACAAACTGCTTCCGCAGCAAAACCCACAGGGCTACTCTCCACGCCTTACTCATCATATGACCGCTTCTGCAGAGCAACAAGGTAACAACAGAACTGGTGAAAAGGATTTTCTAAATCTGGGGACTTCGTTTTTAACTAAGCGGCACTGGAGAACGTATACATTACATGCGACTGATGAATTAAAACACGAATTGCTGTCGCCAAACCTTTCAACCGGAAAGAAAGATGAGCAATTGTACTTTCTAGTCAACAATTCCTCCAGACAGTGTCTGAAAACTGCTCTACCTCCAAAAGAAATCAAATTTCTCATACCCTTTAAAATATTAAGAGTAGAAAACATTTTTTATCTTGTTAGGAAAAGCAGCAATTAGAAAACTGAAATCTTGTGCTGCTTATTTCTTGTGCTTTAATTTCCTGGAAAAAAGGGGAGTTGCACTGCAGATGCCTGGAGAACAATAGCTACCTGTAACAGTTTCTGGGTTCTCTGAGCCCAGGCAAATTGGTTTAGAGTAAATTTCAGAGTCAAATAATTCAAACCCCTATATATTCATAGTATTTTCCTTCCAAGTAATTGTAAGAACGTGCATTACATGTCGAGGAACACGTGCACTCACAGTTAAGAAATCAAGTTTTTGAAAGCAGGCTGCCAGGTCTGAAATCAGACACAAAACACATGCTCCAGCTCCCCACTAACATCCAAGCGTAGTTAAACAGATCAACCAACGCCCACAAATCGAGATTTTGGGTTTGAAAGGGACCTTCAGCCTCGCTACTGCTCACACCAGAATTCTCATCACATGACTCAAACAGCTGTACTTGCCAAGTTCACTATGAGTAATATAAATTTCAGCATTACTGCTGAGAAACTCCCCCCCAAAGGTTAGATTAGTTGTGCCAGACATTTAACTCGTGTGAAGACACTTCACAGCAACTGCTGTCCCCTCTGAGACACAACCCGCGCAAGGAGGTCTCTTAACGCCTTAGAGCTGGGTTAAAAAGAGAACTGTCTGCTCCGGACTGGTGAAGCTGTTCAGGCCTGACAACTTTTACATGAAGGAAGTACTAGCCGCGTTAAGTTTTAGTGAGAGCTTTGATAACGAGCTACTAAATGCCACAGAATAAGCGAAATCTGTAAGGCAAAACATGGCAACGCCCAAACAACTCCGAGGAATTTCTCGACTTTGGGAGGAAGAAGGAAAGTGAAACATTTTAATCTCGCTTTAAAACAAAACTCGGCCCCTCCTCACCGCTGTTACCCCTCAGCCGCGGGCTGGACTATTTCATAATGCGGTGCCCATGAACTCTGCGCTTCTCAGCTGAGTTGTTTCGCTTTATTCCCTACGCTTATGTCAACACGGCCGGAGACTCCCTGGAACCGGGCACACACCCACCTGCCAAGGCAACGCCGCTTGCGTTTCCTCCTGGGGCACTCGGCTTTTTCCCCACCCTTTCTTCCTCCAGCCCGCGGCCCTGGCCGTGCCCGGCCGGCGGGGCCTCTCCGCACGCAAACCCCGCGACCCCCGCGCCCCGCCCGGCCCCGCACCTTGGCGCTGCTCACGGCCTTCGTGCAGCCCTCCAGCTGCACCCAGATCCTGGCACTGGCGTTGGGCGGCGTCAGCGCGGGCCGCCAGTCCCCCTGCGCCCCCAGCACGGCCAGCCGCACCTCGAACAAGCCCTCGATGCGGCCCCGGCTGCGCTCCAGGAGGCGGCTCTTCTCGGCGGGGACGGTGAACTCATCCACCTTGGGCCCCGGCGCGGAGCCGTGCGGTGTCCGGCGGGCCGCCATCAGCGCGGGGCGCGCATTCCCATCGCAGTAGGAACAGCGGGAGTAGGAACAGCGGGAACAACAACAACACCGGGAACCGCCGCACCGACCGCCTGCGTCATCGGCCCGCNCTCCTCTCCAGGCTGAGCAGGCCCGGCTCCCTCAGCCTTTCCTCGTGAGAGAGATGCTCCAGTCCCTTGATCAGCTTTGTCACCCTCCGCAGGCCCCGCTCCAGGAACGGCCTTCTCCAGCAGCGACGCGTCTCCGGTGCTGAGGAGCGCGGAACGGCTCAGAACCCTCAGGCACGGCCTCCCCGCCCCGCCTCCCGGTCCTTCTGTCCCCGCCTCCCGGTCCTTCTGTCCCGCCTCCCGGTCGCTCTCCGCCCCTCGGCTCCCCTCATGCCTGTCTGTGTGTGCCGGGAGGATGCGAGCGCTCTCCGCAGCCCTTATCGCCCGGCACAGCCCCACGGAGGGGCCGCTCCCCGCCCCGCGGCCTGTCTGCCTGGCAGGGAAACCTTGGTTTAAGACGCTCTTGAGTCAGCCAGGCCTGGTATTGTCTTCTTGGATTTCATTTAAAAAGGAATGCAAACTTTAGCCTTTCTGATGGCAGGGGACAGAAGTGTAGCTCCCGTCCCCAGATCTTTAGCTCTGATAGCTCAGAAAATATAGAGGGCACATTTTTACTTAAAGCCCTCCACCCCCAAACTGTTAATGAGACGTGAAGGATAAGATTAGTTATTGAAAAGTAGCTCTGGTGCTGCTGCTGACTTTTGAGTGCCTGGAGGTGACAATACGGACCAGTTGTACAAAGGAGTAAATGTCTCCTTTCATACCATCCCAGACACAGGTTAGTATCTTCCAAGTTCCGCTTGGAACTATTTGGTTCCATCTTGTTTTGGCCATCTCTTTAGCATCACTGAGGAGTTAGATTTTAGCAGCTGTTCATTAAATACAGCCTCCAAAGGGAGAACAAATATTTTATTGTTGTGCATTTAAATGTACATATTTTGTTTTAATCTACTTGTATGTCACACTAGGAAAGGATTAATACAAAAACATGGAATATCATTTTCATAAAGCTGCTTGTATCCTTGATTAGAACTTTTAAACCAAATAACAGTTTACAGTTCTTAGCCCGTAGAAAAATCCTGTTGAAGCTTACATCCAGGTATTACTGTATACACTTTCCTATGTGAATTTGAAGTCAGTATTTGAGCCAAATAAAATATTTGTCTGTGGCAGTGGTAAAATGGAAAAAAATTACATCTGTGTACACAGGCTGCATTTACACACAAACACTCTGCACAGGACAGAATTTTGACAGGGAATGTCATATTCAAGAAAGATGCTTCCCTGAAGTACTTTCTTGGAGACAATTTTTTTGTTGTTTTTGTTGTTTAGATATTTGCATTTTGCTTTCACGTTAAATTGTTACAGGGTTCACACAAAAGAATGCAATCTAACATTTAGCGAGGCAATTTCTGAGGTGATTGGTGCCATCCGCTGTTAAAATGCAGCCACTGCAGTCAACGTTGCTTTCAGCTATTATTACTTACAAACGACATTGTAAGCAAGGAACCTTATAATAAAAATTAAATTGCCATCATTTTGGGACACAAAGTAGCATTAAAAAGCTGAAAGAAAATTGACTTCTGCCATGTCAGTTCAGCCTTTTGGAATATCTCGTATTAAAGAAGGTTTACTGACTTCTAAATGGTGTGGATAATGCTTGGTGCTGTGGATATTTTCTTATCTGTTTTGCCATGCTGCATGTTATAAAACATGGTTTCACTACTGGATTTATTGTATCTGTATAATTCTAGATATATTCTTGCTAAATCTGTATTCAAATGCATTATAATGGTCTGACACTGCTCTCAGGGAGGTCATTGTGAGTGTGAGTGGTTGTGGTTCTGTGACCCAGCCTGTTGATATTAGGCAGTACCTGACATTGTGTATTAGGTTACAGTAGTGTGTATTCTCCATGGGCTGTTCGGGGCTGGGTGGGGCAGTGTTCCTCAGCCATCCTTGATGGCCCCAGGGCGGGACTTCCAATGGGCCAGCTGGTGGAGCAGGGCCAAGTGAGGTACCTGGCAATCTTTCCTGTTGATGGGCCATTAGCAGGGAGGGTCTCACGAAGTCCTCTCTGTTAATGGGCCATTGAGCTCCACTGATGGATTGCACCATTCCCATTGTGAGATGCCCCGCCCGGGGTGGGAACCAAGCATCCCCATTCTGAATATAATTTAGACCCTGAAACAGCACAGAGCAGCTTTTCCACCAGACCTTCAGAGAACTGCTTCAACAGAGCCACATCTATCCCTGGACTGCTACCAACACCCTGACCAACAAATAGGGTGTCAGGTTGTATCCTGACTCTATCAGCGTTTTTGTACCAATTGCATGTATTTTAATTTTCCTATTAAATTGTAGTTCTGACTTCAAGCGTCTCACTAATTTGCTTTCAAACCACAACACATTGTAACATTCAAGACAAACTAAAGCCCATTTGAAGTGGATAAACAATGCTATTGAAAATGTTTACTAATGATTACATACATGGGACAATTATTAAAGCAAGGTGGAATTTTCTTCCTGCATTGTTGTGATGCAGAATAGAAAAAAAATATAGTATTTTTACCCTTTTTTTGTTTTGGAACTGCAGCCTCAACTTAATCTTCCTCCTACTTAGGAGAAATTTCAAGCCTTTTGCCATAAGCACAAATGCAGGTGTACAAACCCCAGATGTGAGCTGGGTTGAGAACACTGGAAATTCTCCGACATTTACAAAAGGCTGCTTACAAAGTGGATTTGTCATGGAAGAATGATTTTGCTTTCCTCCTATGGGCTTTTGCAGTAAAATATCCAAAGTGACAGGCTCTGTTTAGTTGAAGGGGAAACTTTACCTTCCTGGATCTTTGGTTGCATCTTGTAAGTTTATTTTAGAGATGGAAAAGTGCAGTGTTTTGCTGATAGCAGTCGAAGGAATTTGACACACCCAATGCCTGGTCTTGCTTTTCTACTTGGCACAGCAGTGGGATATATTAGAGAATTTTCTGAATGTGTGTCATTGCCAAGTTCATTATTTGTATTACTGTTGGGGAAATACTGTAATGTGTAAATAGAAGTGGGTTTTTTTCATGTTTCACAACAGCTTGCTTCAGCTGCCTTGTGCAACATCTTGCTCTTTATTAGAATTTCTGCAATTGAAAATTGGTTGTGTGAACGATTTTATGAAACATCCTTGAAGCAGGAGCTGTACTGGTTGAAACAACCAGGAAACCAAATTCTCAAACTGTATTTCAGACCCATGCTGAGTAAATGAGCTATGGAGTCTATGAATGCACTTTACAGATGGTGCTCTGATCCTCAGTATTATGGTCTTCAGTGGGGTTATTTGCATGCATAAATTTAAATATTTATTTGTTTGCAGGATGTGGACTTAAAATACTAAGATATAGGAAGTATAATGCATGAACATGAATAACAAAACCTTAATTTGCAGTCATAACACAAATAGTAAGAATTCTAAGAATGAAACTTCATATAAATTCTTTATATTCCAGAAGGAAATATAGAGAAATAATGTGACTAGAGCTCTCAAGTTTTGTGTGTAATATAGTCCTAAAACTTAAGGCAACCTCGAATTCTCATTAGGAAATTTTGGTACATTTTGAGAAAAAAGCCAAAAATGGTTTGAAATGAAATTATTTAAAATGCTTTATAGAGACAAACTTCTACATCTTGTTCAAGTCCCCAGTTATGCTGTGGCAGATATTTACATGTGCTTGAAGCCCTGGTGACCAAGAAGGTGATTAAGAAGGTTTCCCTTTTGGAGAATTTGTTGTAATGGTGCCATCTTAATGAGCCTATAGATCATCAACTTTAGTATCAAGAGGCAAACTTTTTGAAAATGATCCAAGGTTTATGTTCTGTAATTAGTAGTTTCTATAAACGAAACTTATTCTGTCCCTTAATTTTAGAATTAATTACTTTTCTCAATTCCAATTTCCTTTCAAAATAACCTGTAGAAAATAATTGAGTCTTTTTAAAAGGAAGAAAAGATAAAAGCACTGCCATTACAAATGCATCAGTTGTTGAGAGTGGATAGTATTTTTTTTCAAGTAATGGACTCTGCATTTGGTTTTTGAGGCTTTTTGAGTATGTTGGCTCAAGTTTCTTAATTAGTTACAAAAAGCTGCAGGTGTATTGGCAAAGACTGTTATTTAGCCTGGGAAATGTTCCAGGAGACAGTTTTGTGGGTTTTTATTTTTTGTAATGTAAATATTTAGCTATATTATTACCAGTAATTTTAAAGGTTCCACACTGTGTGACTACTGTGTATTTAAACATTGCAGCTTCACTTGGATAACTGACAAAACAAATGATAATCTAAGAGTATAATCTTTATTGTGAGAGGGGATTGAACATTACTGAATTACTTGCAGAAATGACAAGTGTTATCTGAAGGGGTGTCAGCACCATGCAGGTGGCTCTGAGCAATGCAGAAATGCTGCAAAAAGTGAGCCATGCTCAAGTGCCATTCTAAGTTAGTTTAAAATAGAATAAATACTTTATCAAAGTTTCTGCAGCTGAAAAAATTAAAGCAGTATTCTTGCTGATCTTGCTAAAACCTAGGGATTTTATAAAGCTCTTTCAAGTAATTTTTTAATAGGTTATCAAAAGTTAGACTCTTGAGTGTCATTAAGGTTTTATGACTCTTGCAGCCAGATGTTTGTTTTTTTTTTTTTTAATTTTCATGAACATTTTGCTACTGCTCTGACTACAGGAATTTAATTCTCTCTTTTTTTTCTGTAAAGCACTAGGTGTGGTTAATTGCTGAGCAAAGTTCTTGTGTGTGCTGTACCTGTTAAGTAGCTGAGTGCTAATAGAATAGAACCTTACCGCTGATTTCTGTCTGTTCTGGGCGGGTTAGTTCAGTTTCAGAGTGGGTGGGAAGTTGCACCAGTAGCTGACAGGTACAAGGGTTACAGTGAGCTGTGAAGATGTGCTTACAATGGTTTTTAATGCTTTTAAAAGATGCAGCCTGTAGTAAACCTTACTGTGGGTGATTTGCTTTTTGTTTTTCTCTTTATATTTGTACAAAGCAGGATGAGAATAGGTATAGAAACTTCTGTGTTTGAATGATGTCAGTTTGCAGATAACTTGAACAAAATCTAACTGTTAGAAGGTTAAGACCAAGATAAATTAATATCATCTGAATGTATGGTCCTATGGACTTCAGTTTGACTGCTGAGCAGTCTAAATGCTGAATTACCTCAGTAAGGTTTTACAGAATCTGGTCCTAAATTTTAGTATTATTTTAATGTTTGAATCAGTATGGTGATATTTGGGTTGTATTTTCTTATATGGAACAATATTTTTTCTTCAATTACAGATGAGAGTTCCCTCTGAATACTCCAAGTTTTTTAAACTTTTTTTTATGCACAGTAAGCACAGACTTCCTGTGCATAGATTGATTTCTAGCCAGTCAAAGTGTGTGAAGGTGTTTCTGATATATTTACTCTGTAACTGATCCTCTCTTGAGAGGTGTATGAGAACACTACAGTCAAAATTTGAACTAACAGACTTCCTGTGAGAATAAGGCTTAATATAATTCTACTAAAACCAGTGGAATTATTAATCATCTGATGGAAATCAGAATATTTCCAACAATTTCAGTAAAATTTTAGTTACACCAACTGGACGTGCTAGGCTTCTGTAATAGTGGTGAAAAAAGCAAATTAAGCTGACTCTCTTTACATAAAGCACAATAATGCATTTACATTTGATTCCAGTGTATTTTATTGCATGTCTCAGAGCAAAAGCAGTTCAGTTAAATATCAGCGGAGGGCTTTTTCTAGACAGAGACCTCTGGAAATTGCTTCAACCCTTTCACATTTAGAAAGCATATTTAGAGAAATGGGATGCCTCCATTTATGTGCTTGGTTTCACAGTGGTAGAAAAACAGTAAAATGTTTTCAGGATGATACCATTCCATTTCAGCTTATTCCACTACAAGTAATAGTATTTTATTGTAGAGTCCTAAATCAATATCTAGGTAAAATAAGTTGGAGGTAATTTGCTTTATATGACTGATAAGAATTTTCAAACATCTGTCAGTCATGTTACCCACTTTTTCATACTGCTGTTCTGTCAGTCTCCAGCCTTCTCCAGACTATGAAATCCTTAAACAACACTTCCATCATGCATGTAGAAATACATGTAAGTCAGGACTATCCTTAATTGCGTTTGAGCTGTATTTGAGCACAGTTAAATGCAATTTTGCCTTGGAAATAAGATGTAATAATTCAAATTCCCTTCCTGGACAATGCCTACTCTTGATGGGTTAAAAATCATCTCCTTTGACCTAGAACATGATATATGTATTTAAATCTACTTCTAAATCCATTTAATCCATAGAGATTTATATTAGGTGAGGATTAGAAGAGCATGGCTGTGTTAGTCAAGGGAGTACTGTGAGGGCTAAACTTCCTGCTAGAAACCATCAACAGCAAAAAGAGAAAAAGCTGGGATGGGACCTGAAGATATGCTCTTGGGATAACATAGTACATATGTTTATGGCAAATAATCTTACAAATTTGAATAGAATTTATATTTTGCTAAACCTCATCACTGAGCCTATCTTGGATCCAGTTCATTTTGAAAGAGCAAACCATCATGAACATTTTTTTCCTTTTATTGATGAGTTGTGAAGTTACCATAAATGAGCAGAAATGGTTCTAACAAAATGTTTCCCAAAATACAGGTGCTGCAATTTCAATTTTGTATGCTCTGACAATGAACGAGAAAATGTTTTAATTTCTCACACTCTACTGAAGAAGCATCCTCATAAGAATCAGGTAAAAGTGTTCCTCCTGTATCAGTGTTTCATTGTGCTTTGAGCTGTAAGTCACCAGTGCAAAGTCACAGTAGTATTGTTTGATTAACATCACACAGGGTAAAATTTGTGATAAAACAGGACCTAAAAAGCATGCCTGTTCATGCCAGCTCATTAACTTTGCTTACTGATTTAGTTTTGGTTATTTTTGTGGCATAAGAATCTGAGAACTGCAGCCATTTCACTCTGCAAGCCTTGAACAAAGGTAGGTGATAGCAGTTTTAAGATTGGCTATGTTTAAGAATTGTCACAAGGGTGCTGAAGGTCAGATCAAAGGCAACAATGTACCCAATAATATTTATATAGTTTACTTTGAAATAGAGAAGTTCAGTGTGTTCAATACCTTTAAGAATTTGGGGTTTATTTTTCACTTACACTGGTGGAAATCAAGAGTTAACGATATTGATATCATTGGGTCTATTGTGACTTAAAAGCAGAACAAATGAGACACTGGTAAAAGCTGTTCAGTATCTGAGCTCTCTTTCTCTGAAAAGTGTTTCAAACAACAACCTTATTGCTTTACCTGCCCATCAGGAAATCCATTACAACGTCTGTGAAACCAGAACCGTAAAACTGGGTTAGAAATTGAGCTGTGCTCTTCCACAACGCCAAGGCATGGTATGGGCTTTGTTAGCTTTTAATGAATTGTGTCACACTGCTACCAGACAGCAAACACAATCCTATCAACGTTGCTGTTTGAAAAATATCATTGCTATATGAAAGTTATTTGAAGTTTGATGCAATCAGAAATGCATGAAGACAAAAAAATGGAATTGAATCTTCATACTTTCTTCACCAAAATGTGTAACTCCTGAGAAACTTAGATTCCATATCCTCTCTAGCTGTTTGTGTTCCTGAGAGTATCCTCTACAAGGAAAGGCCCTTCATATATTTTAATTAAAGTCCAGAGAAGAAATAAATTGTCCTTGGCATATGTCATGCTAATGAGCACTAGTTAGTTTGAAAATACATGTTCATTGGTTTTACATGATAATTCCCTATGAACCAAAACATTGTGTTAATACAGAAACATTTTCTGGGAGCAGTAGGGGGCATCATTTCCCTTTTGTAATTCTTCAGAGACATTAACCTGGTGCATTATGTGTGCAAACGGAATTTTTGTTTTGTTTATGGCATTAATCCTGGGGTTAAGGTTGGCCTATGGTGAGCAATAATAAGTTTAACCTTTGGCTTTGTGCAATAAGATGTAATTTATTATTTTTAGACTCTTTGTAAGTGCCATTGCCCTCACTTCTGCTTAAAATAAATTGAGACAAGTGAGCATTTGATATCAGTGATCTTTACATGCAAGACATAAATCCAATTTACTTATTATCTGAGCTTAGTTCTTTAGCCTCTGATTATGTCTTTTAAACAGTGCAAGCATTTTTCGTTTGTTTGATTTATTAGTCAATTTTTGTAGTTCATAGAATCTTTGGTCTGTCACATGGATTTTAAACCAGTAAACATAAATCCTTGAATGTCCAAGTGCATAGAAAATTTATGAAATGAGGAAACAAAGCAAGCAAGATATAAATATGCATAATATTTACTTGCAAAGTAACTGAGATCAGGAAAGCATTTAAAATTTAATTTCCAAAGGAAATTTAAGATGATTAAACAACTAGCAGCATATAAATACATTGTTTTTGTAGCCATTGCCTTCACTTATAATGTGTATGTTATTTAAAATTTTTTTATAATTGTAAGTGAAACCTTTTAAACTTTTTTCTTTTATTTTTTAAATGCTGGTCTTTAATTTGCATTGAATGTTTGTGTTGCCTTTTGCTTTGTAAGTGAAGAACAAATTTATAGCAAGTTTGCTACTCTTCATGCTCTTCAAGCAAAAAAAAAATTGCTTTTTAATTCTGTGTACTATGAGTATTTTCTCCATGTGGAGAAAGTGCTGACTTAACAAATATTTTTGAGTGGGGTGTGAGTTATATGCTGATTTCATAAATTATTTGGTTCAGGATAATTCAGGTAGAATGATTCAGGCTCATGATGCTTGGTAAGACCAGAACACTGAATCTCTCCCCTGTCTCAGGCTTTATATTTTGGTCTTGGGACCTGTGTTTATCCTAGCAATAATCATAAAAAAATATTTTTCAGCATATGTGGAGCATATACAAGTTAAAGGGCAGAAAAGCTTGAAGAGAAACAAAAGTTATGTAATGCTATTTTGGAAGGGTACTGATGTTTGGTAGGAATCTAAAACAGGTTTTTCAGTCTGGATTTAATAGTTTTGAATAAAAAAGGAATTTATACCACATAGTTGAAGAAGCACAAACCATTTATACACCCTTCCCATGAAAGCATATATAGCAAATATGTGTGTAGTTGCATCATTTGCATGGCAGGACTGCCCATGATCACTTTCTTTGGCCTTCATAGCACCAAGGGTTAATTTAATGGTAGTTTCAGTCTTGCCCCTAAATTTAAATGTTTGACAACTGAAGAGACTGCCAGTGTCTGTAATATGTGCTGCTATTTGAATTTTCTCCAGTTTGTTTGATGTAAGTTGTCTTTTGGCTGAGCTTGCTCACTGTAAAAGAGCACTCAGAGGATGAGCTCAGCTCCTGCTGGCTTGTTACAGGTAAGAGATGTGCAGATATTACAAATCTAACAGTAACAGCTGTATCTCATGACACACAATACACAGTGATGGATTGTCAGGGTAATTAGATTCAATATAATCTTAGAAGAGTAATTTTGAAAATCTTCCTGCAGCATGACTTTCACAGATATACTTTGTAATTTCCCTTAAGTTTTAGTTATTTTATGTAATGAACATGTAATAGTAAGAATTGAAGACACCATCATTTATGCTAATTTCATACACTGCAGCACTGTTGAGTAGAATGTGCTTAAATATGAATTGAGGAGGAAGAAATTATTCTAGTGACACAGAAAAAGGAAAGAAGAAAGGAAGTGCTTTTTTTTTTCAAATGTCACGCATATGACATTAAAAAAAGGCAATTTATTTTTTAATAGCTGGGCTGTTGTGTTTGAGAACACAAAAACTGAGTGAGAACTGAGGGGTGTGCTCCTTGTTGGTGAACCAATAAAATGTATTGCACTAAGCTGTTATTCACACTGTAACTCCTCATATAAAATATTTGCAATAAATACCAATTTCTAAGACTGGTAATCCTCCTCACAGGGTTAGAGCATCAAGGGATGGTAACTTCCACTTGCAGCAAAAGTATATTCTTCAGCTAATGATAATAAATTATCACTTTGGATGTTGATCAGTTGTTAAAGAGGATCTCTTTTCGTGCAGCAACCATTTCCCCCAGAATTTTGAATATCTAATGTTTTCAGAACTGTTGTGTTTGGAAATTCCTGTCTAGAAGTTGAAATTCTCCTAGAAGGGATAGAAAATGCAAGGATACTACTTGTCACTTAAAGCCATTAGCCTGCCCCTGGAAGTGGCACAGATAAGAGGTATATACTGCAAAATGTCATAGTCCCCAGTTTGCAGCCATCCTCAGGATAAGTCAAGATGCCTTTTCCTCTGTCCTATTTGCAGCTATTAATATTTAATGTGAAGTTATGATACAACAATATAGGACAAAATCCCAGGACTCTTCCCCAGACGGATATTTCTCCTGACTGCCGCGAGCAGATCATCTTGAGTGCCATCACCTGGCCCGTGCAGGACACCAGGGGACCATGCCCAGTCACCCGGGATTTATAAAAGGCAGTTCCTGCTTAAGTAACTTGCTCTCCTTCTGTGACAAGGTGACCCACTTAGTGGATGAGGGAAAGGCTGTGGATCTTGTCTACCTGGACTTAGGCAAAGTGTTTGACACAATTTCCCATAGAACTGTCCTGGAGAAACTGGCTGCTCGTGACTTGGATGGGTGCCCTGTTTGCTGGGTAAAAACTGACTGCAGTGTTGAGACCAGTCCTGTTTAATATCTGTATCAATGATCTGGACAAGGGGTTCAAGTGCACCTTCAGCCCCTTTGCAGGTGACACCAAGTTGGGCAGCAGTGTTGATGTGCTGGAGGGTAGAAAGGCTCTGCAGGCTGTGAAATGTAGCTCTAAGTTCTGAATATACAACCTAATTATTCATGTATGTTCCTTTGTGCCCTTTCATATAGAAGTTGCAATGACAGAATATGTAGAAATTTTTCCTATCAGCATGGGAAAAAAAGCTTCATTACTTGTCAGAGCCAGCAGGTATGAAGGTCTGTCACAAGACTCTCCATTTTACTAAGCAGAAATCTTTTTCCACTGAATGGATAGCAATTCTGACAGCTCTTCTAGGTTCATATCAAGTAATGCAGAGTATTTTCTTTCTTTCTGTGCTCAACAGTATTGGGATCTTCATTCTGTCTTCCTTTCCTGGTGAGTTTTTCCTTACTTATAGCAGGGTTTTTAGGTCAGAAGAATGGTTAGCCTTTAAAAATCGAGGGTTAAAGTTTGGGGAGAGAGAAGGTTGTGGCTCATGTGGAGAAGAGAAGCACTTTGGTAGCTAAAGATGAATTAAAGTCTCACAGCAGGGAGCTGCTGCTGACCTGTTACCTCAATCATTCCAGAGCTTTTCTGGGGTGGACATTTGCTCCATCTGCAGCTGAGTCATTGGTGTACCTGAATTGATACAGCTTCTGGTACAGGTACTTTGCAGGAGTGAAATGATTCAAAAAAGAATAAATTCTGTTGCAATTAGAATATTTGCTTGTCCACACTAGAAATATGTGTTGGTGCAGCTGCTATCAGTGGCTTTTTATTGGGGCATATTCCCTTTTATAGACAGACTTAAACGATGAAGAAATTCAGTGGGAAACTATAAAGTGAATGAAGATTTCCTCTCACTCAAATAAAAGTGAAAGGCTGAGAATTGTTTCAAAATTATCTTGTGTGGGAGACGCTGCATAATTGTGGTGGTTTATTCTTCCCTCTAAAATCTGCACTGCTTTGGCCAGTGGCCAGTAGAAGAATTGCATTCTGACAGTTTTGCCTTTTTATAATCCTATCAAATACTCTTAACTACCCAATTAAGGCAGTTTCTCTTCCACTAACATGATTTTCCCCCTTGTATTTTCTGTCAAGACTTTTTTTCCCTGGGTTTAAATACTTGAATTACTGCTTCAAAACGACAGTTGAACATTTTTAGGTACGCCAAGATCACTTCAGGTGATTTTTTTCTGATAGGTTGTTATGACTTAAGGGCTCTACAGATCCTAAGCAGTGGCATCTGAATGAAGTTTCAGTGCTTGTGGAGTCTGGCGGTGGGTTTCTATGTGTTGTCTTTTCTCTCTATTCTTTTTGTAACAAAAAAAATATTTCTGGGAATTTTCAAGGAGTACAGTACACTTCATTTTTAGTTGTCAGGATAGCTGACAGTTTATTATGGTACCATGAATAAATTATTTCAGGGCTCACACTTAAAACAAAGGCAGAAAGACTTTCTTTTTTCTTTTTTTTTTTTAAAGCTGACATTTTGAATTTATATTAAGCATAGTATCACCTGGATACACACTGCATGAAAATGTAGACTATTCATAATGAATTATTAACCCAAAGCTTTTACCCTTTTTTAGATGCACTGGAGATGCTCCACAGGATACTACAGGAATATGAATGTGGGAGAGAATAGGGGGTTTCTAATAAGAGGTATAGCAGGCTACAGTACCAGTGCATGTCATTGTTCAGAAGCTATTTTCCATAAGAGAAAGTTTTTTATTACTGGGTGTTGTGCAGAGACCTCTGAATATATCATTAGAAGCACAGTAATTTATGGATTTACTTTAGGTAACCTCCTCATATCTAGGTTAACTGCATAGTCAGGATTGTAGTTTAAATGTAGTCAATGAAACTCTAACCCAATTAGCAACTGAATTTAATGCACATTTTTAATAATGATATTTAAAATGTCTATGTTTAATCTTGTCTCAGTTCTGTTTGAAGAGTTGACAGTCTCCATGTAACACTGCAAGACTTTTTGGAACAGTCAGCTGTTTTTTCAAAATGAAATAAAGATAAAATTCTTCAGCCTAAGGTTTGGTGAACATAGATGTTGGTGGCTTGAAAATAGCAAAAGGGTACAGGCAAAACCTTTCTAAATAAAAATTGCTAAGTTTGTCTTGTGTTCTTCGATTCATTTGTATTGGATGAATAACTGAAAAGCATCAAGACAAATATTACAACTGGAGGAAGGCTGCTATTGATTTCTGTGGATTTTGAATCATATTCTCAGGGTCATATTACCGATTGTCAGAAAGTGTAGGATATTATGGGCATGAGCTTTTTTTTCCACTGTAGTCCTAGAATATGAAAATATATGGAATTTTATAATCAGCAAGCTTAATAAAAGACCATGACCTGAATGTTTTGAGAAGACTTTTGTCTCTTTTCTACTTTTTGAATATATTTGTTTTAATGACAAGACCTTATTAAAAAAAAAAGTAAAAAGTCAAAATTACCCAAGTAACTGAGGAAAAATTAGTTAATCCTTAGATATAATCCTTAGATAGTTAATATACAAGCCTCAAACCCGCCAGTTAGTTGGCATGCACAGTGGGAAAAATGAAGTTTAGAGTGGGCTAAAGTATGAAAAAAAATATGCTGGTGACATTTGCTCTCCTTGTGGTCATTTTCCCAATTACTTTTGACTTCCAAGGCATCTTACCTGGTTGCTGCTCAGTAACTTTCTTAGCTAGTGGAGAGCTGCAATCTTCTCTATATGTGCCTACAAGATAACGGTTTTATTTGAAAACATTTAGGATGTGAAACGATGCTGTCCCTCTGACTCTCACCATCTCTGGGGAGATTCAACTTTGTATCTTTAAATAATCACCCCAATGTTTCTTCCTTTACCTTCTTTCATTTTTGGCTGACATTTTCCTCCTTGGATTAGTTAGTTTTCTCTCTTTAACTTTTATTTAATTGTAGTACTTAGAAGTAGCGATTTCTGAGGGACAGTGCTATCTGACCTGTAATTCTTTTAAGATCAGGCTGAAGTCCAGCATACAGCATTACAAACAGGGATAGAAACATAGTGCTAATGCTGCATAGCAGTATCAAGAGGTGCAATGAGGGCAGATATTCCTTTAAAAATCCTCCCACAAATAACTAAAATATTTTCTTCTTTCAAACAAAATTTTCCCTTTCTAAAAAAGGAAGCTTGAAGATTCAGTTGAACTACTATTTGCTTAACACTGAGCACTAAATTAAGCTCAGAAAAATCTGTTTTGGTCTTCTCTAGTCCAGGATGTTTGAACAGTGACCAGCAGAATCACTCTCTCAGCATTCTCTGATGTTGTCATTCTTTATAGCAAACAGCACTGTTTAAAAGGTTCTGGACTTCACAGATTCTTGTAATCCTTCTTCTGTACTTTCATGACATTATGAAGGTCTGTTTTATTTGTCTTTCTAGCTGCAAGATCTTGAAATTGATTTTAAGGAATTATTTTACTTGTTGAGATAGCTGGGATGAATTTGACCTCTAGTTTGACAGGCTTCATTTGGCTAAAGTATGGGATATGCTTATGGTTCTTCAGCTGGAGTCAAAAAAGTCATAGGAAGGTCCATAGCTGCATTGAAGAATTTCAATAAATGTGAAAATGAGTTTGAAAATAAAACATGAAAGAATTAGAACAGTGCCCATTTTTAGCTTTTAACTGTAATCCTCTGCACAGAAACTTGAATTTCTGCAGACCAGAAGAATTAATAGCTATTTTTATTTTGTAATTCTAATGTAACTAGCCAGGAGGTAGTTAAAAATCTGTGTGTGTCTTGTGCTTATAGACCTATGATTCCTGATTTCCATGGATGTTCATAATTTTTAAGAAAGCAGATATATATGTATTATATATTTTTAAAAAAAGCAGCAGGAATTTCTCCCTGTGAAAGTTCAAAATGGACTTATTACTGATCCGAGTGAAGGGAAATTAATTTCCCTTTATTAACAGAACCACCATTACTGTTATGGTGCAGAAGACAGTAATTAAAATACAGTTAATATCAGCCACCCTCGTTTTGAAGCTGCCTCAGTTTGCAGCCTGGGGGTAAGCCAGGTAATTAAGTTTGGCTGGAGCACTGAAGGGAAGATACATCTTACTAGCTAAAAACCCAGAATGGTTTGGACAGTACTGGCACAGGGGGAGGCTCCCATGAGCTCCCAGAGGGCTGTTTGTGGCCCCCAGTGGCTGCACTACTCATAGTGATTTAATTTCATTAAACACTAGAGCTGAGTTTTTTACATGTCAAACTGGTCATTCTCCAGGATGTCAGCCCATCCTACAAAAGCAATGTCTCTGCATTCAAGAACCTGGCTGGCATGCCTCTGATTGCAAAAACATCCAACTTGTTGCAAGATCAGGCAATAAAGAGGAGTCACTTCAGGTGAATAAAAGCGGCAATTTGAATGATCTGTAGATGGACTGGGAATGGAAGATAGAGGAGTATGAGCAGATAGGGTAAAGCTGGCCTTGGAAAGACAAGGTCTGTCTTGTGGTAAGACAAGCACATGATCCTAATTCCACAGGAAGTTGCATGAAGTACTCATCTCCGAGGCTTAAATTTTGTGGAACTTGATATTTACAGGGGAGATAAAAACATGACCAAAACATTCACACTTCCAAAAATTTGTGGATATATTTGTCTCCTCAACGACTGTGCAAGAGTTTAAGTGTACATTTCCAGTGTGACTGTCAGTGTCAATCCTGTTATTTTAGTTCTGCCTGTTACATTCCAGTGTTTCCTGCATCATAGCTATCATGTAACTTACGGTAGAAATATATGTATATATACATAAGTGTATTGATTGGCATAAATTCCTCATTTACTGACTGGTGTAAATTAAACTGAGTCTACTTTGAGAATTATCATCCCTAATAAGATCAGCAGGGCTGTATAACAGGGATTTTTTCAGACTCCAGAAGACATCATGGTAATAGCAAAACAGTGTAGGTTACTCCATTACTTCAGAATCCCTATATTTTAGTACTATTTTCACCACAGTTTTGTTCAGCCTTCCACTTGGAATATTCTGTTAGGTGGTGTGAAACACTGTGTCTTCTAACTGAAACCAGTTAACACATCTGATGCATGCCTATCTTGTTGAAGAAAAACTTGTCTTTTCTTTCTTGTGAAAAAGAACAGAAATAAGCCCTGGCTTCCTGGGCAACAAGTCTTCTCAATAAAAGAACTCCTATTGCCTATGAACACATCTGAGGTTTTGCTGAGAGCATTCTGGCTGCCACATTTTTCTGTACTCACTGTGCTGTCAGTGAGATACTTTGTTAAAAAGTTCTTTGGGACACTCTGTCCTCAAAGAAGAATGATACAGAACCAAATTCTGCTTTATTTGTTTTATATAGAAAAGAAACATATCCATGTGCTCACCGTGATTTTACAGTTATCTATTTTTAAATCTATTTGTAGGACAATTAGAAGTGACATGATTCATAAATTCAAAACTGAAAGAATGGTTGCATGGAGCAGGAAAGGGACAGGCTTGTCTGCCAGGGTTTCACTGAAATATAGCCAGCTCTCAGACTGTTCCTACCAGAGAAAGAATTCAGTGTAAATTGAGGTGATAAAAATGAAAAGTATAAAGAAGAAAATCATGTCCAGTTATACTCTACTGGTTAAAATTAGGTGCAAATTTACTTTACTGTTTTGGAATTTAGCTCCATGCTAAAGAATGGCTGCTATCTCTATTGATTTTGGGAATGACCTAAAGAATTACAAATCCAAGTCAGACTCTAGCTGTACTCAGAGTGAAAGCGAGAGGATGATAGGATATGCCTGTTACAAACTTAGCACAACAGGTGTTTTTTTGAGTTCACAGACCAGTTATTTGTGATGTGGAGCCACAGCAATTGCTGTGCAATTTCTCAGTTGGTTCCCCTCTCTCCCTCCCCATGTACTCTGTCGTTCTCCTCTGGTTCCCACACAGCTGATAACTATTCACCAGCTCAAGGGGGACAGTTCTGAATCTGTCTGGAACACAACTTAGAAGCAACAGAAGAAAAACTGAGGACAATCTTCCAGCATCAAGTTGATTGCAATGATTGGATCAGAAATGAAGAGGAATAACGAAAGCAGTCATAACAGTGTGCCACAGAGCCATCAGAAAGTTTAAAGTGCAAGAAACACAGAAAACTCAGAAAGGAAATGCATCATTTAATTAGAATGGAAATAACTCTTGTTTGCATTTTTGAGTCAAATTGCTTATATGAAGCACAAGACTGGTAGTCACTAAGAAGCTTTTGGCCAGTTTCTTGTCTTTCTCACATGCTTTACACAGGCGGAAGTTGAATTATTTTAGTTGAGTCACTTTCAGAGCTGTGTATTTTCCAAAAGACAGAGAGCATTAAAAATGCTTGAAATAAAACTTAGAATGGCTTTTTGCTACAAAGATTGTGATGAGATAATTTTTTCACCGTTGAATGTCTTACTTTTAGTGTTCATCTTGGTTTACTTTGTGACTAGCTTCTGACTTTTTTATTTTAAGAAGAAAAATGTGCATATTTTACATAGAAGAAGAAACAGAAGTGAAATTCAAGTGAAGCTCTTCAACTAACCCATTACCAGTTGACCAAGACTTGGTGAGAGGCTGGCAACTGGAAATACATATTATGAGCTGAGAAATAAAATGTGAACTGCATTTATCAAATTTTCACCCTTCGTTTTTGATTTGCTATTTTCAGATATTTATTGTTCCAGTATTTTTCAAAATTCTTTCTCCCCTAAAGCAATTCAGTTTTTTATTGTCTGTATATCTGCAAATCCGACAAACACTAAGAACTACCTAAACTTTGCTGCCAAGTGTTCTTTCAAGCTCAGTTATGTCCAGTGTTATTTACCTTCAAATGGCAAAGCCCTTGAATGAGATTTAGCATGAAAGTCACCAGAAGAAGGCACCTGAGTTCCCTGTTGCATTGAAGGTGTGTGAAGGATACACGTGGGAGACACAAGAAGAGCTGCATGGTTTTGGCTGGGGTGTGGAACAGCTGCTGTTTCTGGTTGCTTACAAAAGATCCGGTCTACGCTACTTTTCGAAGGAGCTTGAACTCACATTACTTTGTCCATTACACTTTGAAACTCCTGAAGTATAGACTGGGGAGTGTGTCTGTTTTCATAATACATGCTTTTCTTGTGATTGGCATTATTATTTTGCAAACAATTCCCACCCCCAAAATTCTCCCATAAATTCATGGAACTACAAATTCATTGTTTTATACGCAGGATCTCTGTGCATCATCAGTGAAGGCTGAATGGATGGTCTGTGGTATGCGGAATGCAGAGAACTGGTGCTGCAAATGCTTTTGTTCCTTGGGCATTCTGCAAAGTAGGAAGCCAAGCAAGGAATACTCAATCAAGGCATAAGGTTACCTAAAAAATATTTTCTCAATAGCAGAGCTTTAACTTAGGAAAAGCGTTTAGAATATCCACAGGGAAAATCTTTGGTTCTGCAGTTTCATATTTAGATTACTGTAGCTGGAAGTTAATTAGCCCTGCTAGCCTTTTTCTTTTGGGCTAATTAGTAAGAAAACTGGATATAAAAAGTCAAAGTCATTTTGAGAGAAAAAACTTCAACATTTTGTACAGAGCAGTCCCTTTGGAGGATATTATCTCCATAATGACCATAGGATGCTCTCCATTCTGACAGAATGTAGTTCTACAGTCTCTGGACTCATTTAGACGATGTCTTAGTCATTAATGATTTCAGGCCTAGCTGCTTGCAATTGCCAGATGAAACCACATGACATGTTGTTTAATTATGCAATGATCAGCAGCCTTTACATTTTAATTAGGGAGCCACTGTAATGAAGCCGTCCCACTTTACATATGGCTTCTTGGGCTGAAAGGCTGTCTTTACTAATTGGTTGTTTGGAAATGTAATTTTGACACAGCAATACAGGTAGACTTGTCTTCACTTCTAATGTGTTTCCTGATCTCTTTTTTTGATTTGGCTAATTAGTGCTAATAATTTAAAAGCTGCATGGCATTCCAAAGCTCCTGCTGTTTACTATATGTACGGTAGTTTTGTTAACAGGTTTTAGTACTGTTATACATGGTGACATACTGCTAGTGCCTACTCACAATTTTCTTTGGTTTTGTAAGATCACAGGGACTTGAGCATCATGCTATTCTTTCAGTTAGCTATGTGTTAAACAGATTCCTGATGCAAGGAGTTTAAAGAACTATAATAGCCATTTTCAGTACTCTTCAGAGACTACTTGCATGGGAAAATGCATGATCTTCTGAGTTTAAGTTTTTCAATGATTAATTCATGAATATATCTGTAAGAATGCCAAAATGATGAAAGCTTATCCTTTCATTGCTGTTCGTTTTCATTTCAAATCAAAGCTGTCTTGTTTGTTTGTTTACTTTTAGAAACAATAGTCTGTTCTTTCCACTGGGTTTTTGATATAATTTTGACAAGTAAAATATTAATTTACATTAAAGAATCAAATAGGTAAAGTTTCCATCTTCCCCTGGATTATATTGTGTGATATGATAAGAAGAAACATTTCCCAACCTGCTCCACCAATCCAAGACCACATGCTATGTCTCTTTCCTATTTGGTGCTTCATTTTATTTGTAACAATAAAGTAGACAGAGTTCATCTTAGTTTCTCTCAGGGATGGCTGTTTATGAGGATTCTTGCTCAAAAATATTTGTCTCTGTGTCCTTTCTCCCTTAAAGCTATTTTTGCTTACTTCCAGTTGGACAAAATATAAGTTGCTTCAGTTAGTCAAGAGCCTCAGCAGGAGTGTTTCAGGCAAACGTTAGCACTGCTCACTTGTTAGAGCTCTCTTCTGGTCAGACTAACGCTGATTAAATCCAGGGCTGCTTTCACATGACACTCCCAAACCTTTTACCAGCCTTCCCAGAGCACTCCATTAGGTTTGCTATTCAGCAGCTTCTGACAGCCACACAGGCCTTAGGTCCATAGATGTTCTCTAAAAATATTGTTTCATTTCAAAGATTTCATGTGCATTTAAGAAAATCAATCCCACAGTTCTCATTTGTTACCAATGTAAAGGTGTTAGATTGGGAACATATTGTGCTGTGTATTTTTATTTTTATTTTGTGTAGCAAAACAAAGACTTAAGCATGATGAAATAATTTTGCAACACTGAAAAATCAGTAACAATCTCCCAGCTGCTAGAAATCTAACAAGAACTTGCAGCACCTGCTACCTGGTAGTCAAATCATTTCATCTCCTGTGTCACAGATATTTATGTGCATCACTATTGTGTCTTCAGCCAAGCCATCCAGATTCCTTACTTGAAGTGAATAATGTTTGTAGGAGGTAGAAGGTTATCTTGATAATTACTTCCTCTGCTTAATATTTTTTTCTATAACTCTTTTTTGTATTGGTAGCTTGGCTTGGCATATACTACTAGGGTACTAGAACCCTATGGGTGTTGTTAAAATAAGACAGTATAAGTAAATCCTTCTGACAAAAAAAGTTTAATAATTACTAGATGAGGTACATTAGAATGATGCTTAAGCAAGTCTACTTTTTCCATGATCACTATCAATTTTTTATAGTTACCTACAAAAATTTGCTCTAGCATAAAGAATTGTAGATAATTCTTACATATTTAAAACTATTTCCTCATTTCCTTCAGAGTAAATACTGGATTCTGATCATTACACTGGAGTTAGCATGAGAAATTTCACTGGAATTAACATTAGCTGGGATTTATTTCCGGAAAAGACTGATCATCAAGGCAGTTGAGCTGTACATGTCAAGACAACAGATCTATGAGAATGTATCTGGCCAATAGGATTCCATTGTCTCCTACCAAAGCTTTGGCTTTCAGCCAAATTAATTCTGCTATGTTTATACAAAATGGACACAGGGCACAGAAGATAGCAAGGTGCAAAGAGCTGAAGTGATTTTTATCAAAATATTAAACATATGAGCTGGTAAGAATTTTGTGGTGCATCTACTATGTATTTCTGAGCTTCTTTATTTGTACTATTTCTAAACCTAAACTTTTATGCTCAAGCAATTGGATTTGACCATGTATGGTTTTCTGGTTGCTTCATATCCAGCAATCAGGATGTGATCCTTCATGATGCTGTGTGGCTTTGCCTTTATTTCCCATAGCACGTGAGTCAGTGTTTCATCTTTACCCAGGCAGCAATATCTAATTTTATTGAGTGCTTTTGTAGGCTAAGTTAGAACAGCTTCAGAGTAGCCAGCAGGACTATCTACATGCTTAGGACATTATCAACTCAAGACTCATACATACTCACAAAACTCTGATGGGACAAGAAAGCACTTGCTCCTAATCCAGGTTGTGTCTTTACAAGGAAATTGCTTCTGCAATTGTGAAGTTGCTCACAACTTCTCATTTGGAATGCATTGCATACAGACATTTCTTGTTACCTGCCTCCTGCCAGGGGACTCCTGTGACACACTGACACATTTACACATTGATCTGAGGGAAAGGAAAAACTTCATGTCATTTCAATAAACCAATACAATTCAGCTCATGCTAACATGAAACAAAATCTATTGTGCTTCTGGTTTTATGGGTTGAAAGTTTTTTCTCATGAGAAAAAAATCTCTGTGTAAAATTTGGTTCTATTGATCATAAACACTTTTGAAAAATGCTCTCTTGATCATCCATGTTCACTTTCTGTTGCATTTTTCATGTTCTTTAAACATTTATTTGGAATTTAGAGAGATGCCTTTAGTGAGCTGGTCTTTTTAAAATGTAGTTATGACAGGGTATAGAAAAGAGGATAGCAATGTGTATAAATATGGCCACTTTATTTTCTCAAACATGTCAATATGTTTGATATAAGCCTACACATCCTGGTAAATTTAGGACTCTTTTTTTCTTTCTAGCTTTACAGCTTGATGTTTCCAAAACATTTAAAATGAGAGGCCTAAAGATGAAGATCATTAAATTTGTAGGGAAAACTGAATATAAAACATAAATAATAGCTGTATTTTTCAGTAACGTCAAGGCCTTGGAAGACTGATCATGCAAAGAACAATCTTTGCAGAAGAGCCCTCAAGTGATATGAGGTCTCTGGAATGATAAGAACCATCCCTTTGCATTATGGAGAGACGAGCATTAGATCAGCATGTTTTCAATGTCATACTGGCCCTATAGATTTTGATAACAGTGTGTAGTTCTTTCTTGGGTTTTCTGGTCTTTGAATGTAGAGTTAGAGTTCTCTAAAATGTATTTGACTTTTTTTAGCTTCATAGTCACCGCTTATAAACTGTTTACTGTTTATTTTATGAAGTTAAACAATGCCAAAACCGGGCCTTTTAAAAGCTGAAATGGCCAGAACTCCTTTTTCATGTAGTGTCTTTGTGAGAGAAATTAATAACTTTGGTAATTATGTGAAATATGCATATATATTTAAAATTTAGGATGAGTTCAGTGGAACTGCTCAGGAGATGCACTTGGCTTTACATATCATATAAACCCATGATTTTGATTTATACTTCTGAGGAAGGGATGGTGCATACACACTTCTGACTTCTACAATGTGAATGATTCTTGTGTTTTCAGTAAAATTATATACAGTGGTTAAGACTGGAAAAGAACAGATCAGCATTCAGGCAGTTTCTTTCCATCCTGCATTATGGCAGATTACTTACTGCACTGGCTGATAAGCAGGTGTCACATAACCTGCATACTGATACCAGATTTTTATCGTAAATCCTCTGAAAAAGACAGGAAAACCCCCACAATTAAAGGTAGACAAGTACACATCAGGTATTTAGATAAAGTAGATAAAGGTACTCCAATCATTAGCTGGTGATTTGCTGATAATTATGTCTGCATTTCAGGTTTGTAACTCTATTTGCCAGAATAGCTTTAAATTAGATACTTTTGAATTAAAAGTAACTATCTGAATTAAAAATATGTTGCCAAAATTTTAGCGGTTGCATTCGGATTTTTATGATCCTGAATTTTAATAGTGCTATATCAGCATAGCTGGTAAAATACCTGAGAAGCATGAACAGGATTATTGTTCCCTATGGTTGGCTCAAAATATTAAGTATTCAGTCTATATCTTATTTGTGCATTGCACAGCACTATCTGGCATCAGAACAAAATGTCATCTATTTGTAACCCGAGTGAGGGATGGGGATACCTCCTATAAATGCTTACGGAAGGACTAAATTAAAGTCTGCCAGCACCAGTGGAACAACTCTGTAGATTTGAATTATGTTTGGAACCAGGGCCCAAGTACAGCTGGGTGGTCATAGGGGATCCATGTCTGTGTCTCCAAGCAGGTAAACTGAAGAATGCCACCCCCACAGCAGAACAGCAGCCAGAAGTGTTTGCCTCCTGCAGAAGTGCAGGGTCCATACCCCGCGTCCCACTGCTGGGATGTGGTCACCACGTCTGGAAGCAAACTCACTGCTCTTGCTGCTCAGCAAGGCTGAGATGCTGCCTGTGGGAATGAGAGGGTCCCGTGGCTTACAGCAACTGGTCAAGCAGCTGGGTAGTGATAACAGTAAAGCCTGGCATTGACTGGGAGCTGCAAGTGCTTCTTGGTCATGCTAAGCCTCTTTCTCCAATCTGTTTCCCTCCTTTTTGCCAGATAAAGCAGAATATTTGATAATATACAATTTTTTTCCCCAGGGTATTAAATACATGTGACCCAGCAGATAACGCATTAGTATGATACAATAACCAGAATGGTATGTCTTGCTAACTACTGCAACTACTGAATTTTAGTTTTAAATTCAAAAGATGTATTTTTCAACTAGTAATTTCTCTTTAACTGGTTGAAGTGATTGCTATCTTTTAAAAGATGAATAATGGCATATCACCTAATATACATCCTTAAATATATGTATGGTATGACTTCTCTCTTATTTGGGGAACCTGAATGGTAAATATTAAGATTAAACCTAAATGTTCAAAAGAAGTGATAACAGTCATAACAGTACGAGCCCAGGGTATGCCACAGCAGTTCAATGAGTCATGGCTTATCAGTACTTGATTGGATTAAGCCTGTAATTGAATTCCCCATCCAATTTCTACAAGATTTCTAAATATCTCATACTAAGTTCCATCTTTCTTTTAAAAATGTGGGGTTTTTTTGTTTGGTTGGTTGGTTTTTTGGGGTTTTTTTGTTGTTTTTTTAATTTTTACTGTAGCGCACAACCAAAAGGCCTCATGGTTGCTGTATTGTGTTAGTATGAGCTGGTGCACTGAAGTCATGAAGAGTGATTTTTATACATCCTGGACTACCTATGTTGGTTAGTTAGCAACAGAAGAAACACGCGGGTCACAGAGCAGCAGTGGTTTCACCAGGTAGGACCGACCAAAAGCTCTGCCCTTCTTTATTTACCTATTTTTATAAGGTTCTAAGGACAGTCAAAGATTGGTGAAAGGGGTCAACACCCCTAAAGGTTTACAGGACAAAGACATGGTCAATCATCTTTCTCCACTCCAGGGAAAGGAATGAAAAACAATTTTACAAGTGCAAAACAATCCCGGGCAGTTAAGAAAAACAAGGACCATGTTTACAGAACAAGCATGGGAAACTACAGCTACAGTGTTACAACTTATGGGGCCTTGTAAAACCAGGGCGACATGCCTACATTCTTATTTATCTACCAAGATAACATTCATCCCTATAAGATGAATATGAGTTTCTGCTGTATCACTGTTTTACAGCTAGAGAGGAGAAATGCAAGCACATTAAATGTGTCTCTGCAGAGAGAGGCATCACAGAGCAGAGTCCTGGATTGACACCAGCTAAGCCTGTGCCAGAGCTCAGGGCAGTAGAGAGCTAAAGGCAGGGTTTAGTGGCTTCAGTGCTTGCTGCTCCAGTCTTTCCTCTTAGATCCTTGTGTATTTCCATGCCAGTGCAAGGCAGCAACAGCACAGCAACCCCACCTCATTACATCCTTCCTACACCTTCACAGTGACTTCCAAGTCACACATTGTCCTTTGTAACAGAAAACAAGGCACAAAGTTTGCATCCACATCATGTAAATTGGTGCCTGGATTGGTCATTTCTCTCCCTAGAAATACCTGAAAGTTACAGCATATTCACCATGGTGTCCAAATATTCTGCAGAACCCACAGTGAGCCCTGCAGATCTATCTGCTGAATGCTTGTGGGAGATCAGCTTTCAATTCCATCTTACATGCTCATCCCCAAAAATATTTGGAAATCTTAGGGACTAAGTCTCTGATAGGTGGTTAAATTCTGCCTTTTGTTGTTTTACAGAAAAAAGTCTGACAACAAATATCTGTGGAAATATATATATATATTTATTGTGTAAAGAGAATGGGATAGGAATTAGCATCAGAAGAACCTTGAAAGTCATAGGGACACCTTGAATGCTTTCAGTTTGTACCGAGATGCTTCTTGTCACAGAACTGACCTTGATATATCTGAAAATGAACATGGTGGGGGTCTTTTATACTGAGAAAGCTTTTGGCCATCAGGATAAAACCAAAATAATAAAAAACCCCTTCTAACAGATCAGGATGCTCTGTTGGAGAGTCCTTGTACTGAAAGATCCATGTGTGGTGTCCTGAAAATTAAAATTCCAGTCTGTTACTTATAAGAAGAATCTGCTGCTGGTAAAAAGAGCACTCCTTTTTATTTCTTCGTATGAATTACTGAATGTTAACTATAATTCTCATTATCTGGCTCCCTTTTTTAAGCTCTTGTGCATACTAGCTTGTATTAAATTGTCTTTTTTTATTAACTGGGGTGTGGTGAAAAAGCAGTGGCTAACAAATGTCATCACTAAAGATTGTTTTTATTATTTGAAGCTATTATTTAAATAGTTAATTACATCTCAGCTATTTAGGACAGTTGACTTCATGTTAATCCAATTAAATATTTTAAGCAGTGACTTTATTTAAATAACATTTTTCTTCCAGCACAGCTGCCCCTGAGTTTGACAAAATAATTTTACTGCATGATGTACTTTGCTGGTACAGAGGAGTTAGAACAGCTAGTTTCAGAAAATTCAGTATTTATTTTAAGAAATTTATTTTACTGTTAATATTTTATTTTTTCTGCTTTATACTTTCCTAATTTTATGTGTTATTTATAATAGCTAATATATGTCCTTGCTGCTACATCATAACAAGACAATATAGTAGCTGATTAAGAATAAAATAACTAAAATAATTTTAACACTTGCAAACACATGAAAATAAAACATTTACATTACTCATTATTCAACTATTATATTGCTGACTTTTATTGCAGAAAAGATATTTTGCAGAGATATAACAAATTGTGAATCTGACCCTTTAAAAATGTACTTTCACAAGAAGCAAGATAAAATAGGCAAGGAAAAAGACAAAAGTTAAAATTTAGTAAGAAAGCAAGATTCTGAGTTTTAACTGGCTCCTAGATGTTCTTGAAAAGTGGAGGTAATTGCTATTCATGCCCTTGTGGATGTGATCTCAGCTACCCCTACAGCAGGGAGTCCGTGCCCACCAAGGGCCTGGAGGGAGCTCTGAGGATGGCAGTGACTCCTCCAGCACGACAGAACAGTTTTCTGCCCTTTGAAAACCACCAATGGTGACCAAAACACAGTGAACTAAAGGTTCATTGTAGCACAGGAAAGGGGCAAAAGCCAAACCTTGCTTTTTTTTCCACTAGCTTTAAGTTTTATGCTGCAAGCTGTTGTTGTTGGAGTAAAGAAAAAATTAAACTTGAAATTTAGTCTTGCTTCTTGGAAGTGAGTTTTTAATAGGAACATCTCCACAGGAGAAGTTTAGTGTGAGTTCCTAGGTTTATTTCTTTCTGCAAACATGGACTTTTCTTGCCTGACAAAAGATATTTTTTCACCTGTGTCACTGCAGGTTATTTAAATAAGTTATCTGATATACAAAGGCAAAATTATTAAATTAAAAAGTTCCTTAATAGTGACAAGTACAGGTGAGTTACAGAGAGCTTTAAAAGTAGCATATTTTTGAAACATAGGTGAAATTTTTGTAACTCAAGTCCATGTTAAAGAGAAGATAGGTTCTGTAGATTGGTTCAGCTAGGGAGCTCAGGGATTTAATGTGTTTTTACACAGTTTGAAAAGAAGAGCAACAGACCAACCTTTAGTTGGACTTGATCTTAGAGATCTTTTCTAGCCTTAACAATTCTGTCATTCTATGACTTTCTAAAGTAAAACACAGTAATTAGAACTATCAATAGAAAAATGCCACAGCTTATAGCCCTCTGCTAAAGAAGACATTAAAGTCAAAGTTTGAAATGTACTGGACTGTCTTTTAAAAGCAATATATTGAATTCTGGTTCAGGGAATCATTTGAGCACATGCTTTATTTTATGTATATTCTAAAACGTAAATAAATTCCTCAAAAGTGTTGCTGAATGGGAATGACCCAACAGGTATTGTTTGTTTGTTCTTTTTTCCTAATCAGAACCTCATTTTTCTTTTAATTTGTGTTACTTTCTGAATGTAATACTTTTCCATTTTCATGGAAAATTAACATGGGAAGCATCAGCAAAACCTATATTTTTTCTGCATTCTCAAACAATTTTGGAGCTATTTGCTGAATAATATTTTAAAGAAAATGGGCATTTTTCTAACTAATAAATACTTCTTGTGGTTCTTCAATTCTTCAGAGGACTGCTTTTGCTGGGTTAGTTGACTTAAAGATTTAGCACATCTCTAGCAATAAACAAGCATGTTGGGCATGTTGTTTGATGAACTTCAAAGATTTAGGCACTCAGCTTTAATTACTGATGGTTTTAGCAACAGCACAATAACGATGGGCTCCTGCTTCACTAAATCAAAGAAATGTGACTGAGGGACTTCTGATCCAATTGTTCTCATTTAGTTCAGCTCTCACAAACATGGCTGTAAAATATCATTGTGGCTTGAGTTGACATGAAACACCATTGACATCAATCAAATAAATAAAAAAATTGTGAGAATCAATACATAACACAAACCTGGTAGTTCCAGCCACTTAATCAACTGCACATATTTGTGTTTCGTTTCCCTCCTGCCACTTTTTCTCTCCAACTTCTACTTTATTTTTTTTAAGCACTTGTCATTCTGCAACCTAGTATAGCTTAGCAGCTGTTGAGATGAAAGGATCAATATTTCCCAATCAGGATGATCTGTAAGACACTATTACTATATAGCATTCAAGTGCTAATGTTACTGAGTAAAGCTCTGTACCTTTTAGTTGTTCAGTGATAATAACAATCTTTTGTCTGCCTGCTGATACAATTATGCACACTGTATTGAATAGTTATGATTGTGTGGCTTGTCAGCATTCCAAGGTTTTGCCAGAGACCCGGCTCTATGAACTCATTCAGAGCAGCAGGGCAGGTTTAATGGGCAAGTTGGATGAAGCATGAAGCCAGCTGGTGTCAGCTGCCTCTTAACAATTGTAATATGTATCAATCACTCAGCATGAATTTTTTTTATTGGTATATTTTTGATCTTTGAGGTCTTATATCAAGAAAACATAATTACTGGGATTTAAAGGGGCAGCATTATTTACAGGGAGGAGATGAAATATTCTCTAAATGGATAATCTTCAGCATTGCCACTCTATTGGTAGGAAGATAATTCAAAGGAACCAAAAAGAGCTTCTTGTCTTTGGATTCTGCAGAGAGAGAATCCAGTGCATGGTTTCTACAAGGACAGGGGGATTTTAAGGATATACTTTTAATTTTTTTAAAGCAATGTAACTTCAGGTTAGAAAATTGGTTTAAAATACCCAACAGATTATCTTGGAGTTATCAGATCACCAGATCTCTAAGACTGTTGGTAAATATAATGCCAGTAATTTATTTTTCTGTACTATAAATCTGGCATCAATATTTTATGTCTGATATGGATAGCTTAACAAAACCTTTTATGTTTAACATGAGATTGTACAAAAGGTGAAGCAACATCCTAATGCAGCTGAACTGATTATTGTTCCACCAAAACTTGTATTAACTATGTTGTAATCTATCAAAACAAATGTCAGCCACGTCAAAACCAAAAAATCCTTTCTGAAATCTTGTCTGAACTGCCTTCATTAAAAATCAGCCACAAACTACACCATGAATTGTAAAAGGTGTAATTTAGTCTAGGCAAGATATTCAGAGTTTTTGCATTGCTGTGTTGATGGCAAAGAAGAGGAGGAGACAAAAATGTTGTAGCCAATTAACTAAACTGGTAAAATTGGTGCATTCTAAGCTTGATGGGCTCATTAAGCATTAAAACTCCTTGACATTTCCCTGTTGTACTGATAAATAGGAATGAACAGTTTGTATTTTATACTTTACTAAATTGCATGTCTTTTTGGCTTCTTCATCTGTCATGTTTTACATATTTAGTTTTGCATCTATTTCATTAAGAAATTCAACACTAAAGATTCTTTGCTCTTCTTCTAATTATCTTCCTTTGAAAAACTCCTAGTTTTGTATCAATGATACTGTTTGATTCTAAAGTGTAATAGTTAATGCTTGTTGTTAAATTGCCAAAAGGATATAGACTAATTTACCATGTCATGGCTGCTTGGTGAAAATGCCATCATTAGTGATCCATGAGTTGCAAAGAAAAATAGAAAAGAAAGGCCAACAGTCTCCTAAACACCCCAAATGATTTTTAGGAATCTATTTTTATTAAAAGAGTTTTGAATGGAACCCTCCTTGACGTAGTTAAATATATGAAAACATCTTTAAATGGAATTGCAGCTGCATTGATTTAATAAGTAGGAAAGAACAAAAGGCAGATGGTGAATGAGATAGTGTTAGCCTTTTTATACTAATGAAATTAACCTCTAAATTAAAGGACTACCTTTTTGTACTATTCCAAGTTCAGAAAAAAATCCATCTGGAATGGATATCAGTGGCATGAACTGATGAAAAAGACCCTTAAGTTTTTCCTTTTATTTTTCATTTGCATTCATAACTAATTCATTCAAAAATCCCCTTTTGGTTTTTCAAATGTGCTCTCGCTCTCTCTGAAGAGGAAAGCTCCTGATCAGTCCTTATGTTCTCTAGGTTTTTACAGGTCAGCAGCAGGCCAATAATTGCTAACTTCTGTGTTAGGTGAGAAGGACAAGGTTCTGGCGGCAGAGCCGGCTGCAGGGGTGGCCTCTGTGGGAGGAGTTCAGGGGCTGCCCTGTGCCAAAGCACCAATTGCCAAAGCCAAGCCCTTTGGAGGAGTTTGTGGCTCCTGTGTGAGAACATGCTTGAGGTAGGACAGAACAGAGGGAAGAGGGAACAGAGGGAACAAACAATGAGACAGAGGAACAGCTGCTCGGTGGTGGGGCGAGCACACCCCAAAGGGACTGTGGCTCCTGGGTGAGCCCCGGCTGGAGCTGATATGGCCCCAAAGAGAGCGTGGGCTGTGGATATGGCCATAGCAGAGGTTCATCAGTGAGGGGACTGCACTCTGAGGAGCATAGGAAACGAGTGAGAAGCATGGAACAGCAAAGAGAAAGCTCTGTACACTGCCCCTGACTGCCTGACCTCTCACTGCCTCCCTGAAGGGGCTGTCTGTACCCTGCAGTGACAACAAGGCAGGCAGGAGAGGGCTCTGGAGTGAGCTAATGAAGTTGAACCTGCTATTTTCCCTAAGTAAATTTTTGTCTTCTTTGCTTGCCAACACCCAAATCAATAATCAAATATTTATGTTACTGGCAGTAAATTATTTTGGTCTGACTGTAAGAGCACTTACTTTTGGCACCTTGTGACATGGTACAGTATTCAGCCAATAGCTAGATAAATGTGTGGTGCTGCAATAATCAATTTTTTTTCTGATCTAGCACAACAAGTAACTTTTAAAATCTCTGTTAATTATTATAAGATCAGTTTTTACAATTCTGGCAGTCTAATGGGACATAAAGTTATGATTAACATGATTAGTTTTCATGCTGAATAGACTATAGTAGTCAGTGAAGTGCTGCAGAAACTGCAAAGGCTCTGTTCCCACACTTTATTCGTTGTTCCCATGCTGAGGGCCTTAGGCTGACTTTATATTCCCTGTATTCTACCACATATGATGTAACCAGCTCCCACAATTGCACTTGTTCAGGTATATGGAGCTTCCACAGGGTGTTCAGTTCCAACAACTATGTGAGACACTGAACAAAGCTTCCATGAAGACTTTCAGGGTTACTCCTTGTGCACTTTCCAAACCCTCGTTACTCCTGCAGCAGCAGGAGCTCCTGGAAATGACAAGGCCCACAGGCATGTCCTGTGTCATTATGAAATGACAGGGTTGTGGGCTGACATGAACAATTCTTTATGAAAGTGGGGGCAGGTGGCTGAATAAAAGCATTGCAGAATATTTTTATTCACTGTTTTAGAGGCTTCAGTAAGAGTTAAATTACAAAGAACATTTAAAAACCTCAACAAACCGCTTGTTGCATTATTTATTTTGGAGGGGTGTATTTTTTTATCCTCTAAAATTCGATGGGTCTATGGTAATGTTTATTACTACAGCTTTGTCTGTGGTGATTTATCACTATGTTCTTTGCATTGTCATAGGCATATTTGGCACCACTAACATGATGTTTAAACTTCAAATGGTAGTTCAGTATTGGGGTCATACCAGTGACACATGGTTTGACATAAATGCATGAATTTCTATATAGTACTTTTCTAATACAGATTCACACCCTTCAGAACAGCTGAGGATGGATGTCCTTGTTGGCACTGGCATGAGCTCCAGTCTGATAGGAGATCTTAGAGATGTCACTGGAGCTGCTGAGACATTGCCTTTGTTTTACACAGTATCCCTACCAGTCATGCTGAGATTTGAATTTGCTGACATCGAGTGCAGTGGAATCAATATATTAGAATTTTACATTTCTGCATCTTCTGTGAGATGGAAAGCTTTCAAGGAACAGTAGCTCTCCATCTGAATGAGGGTACATGCAGTAGATCAAAGTCTAGAACTGACCATAATACCTTTACCAGAATATAGATGTACAGCTAGATATAGATATCCTGATGGATAAAGTGCAGTAATCAACTCTGGGGCATCAGACTTCTCAGACGAGATTGTGATGTTGTATGGAGTTCTTTATTATACAGACAGAGACTGAGACTGCTACAGATCACTCTGTGACCACTTGCTAAGACTGCTCCTATGACTGCTCCTATGGCCACTGCCATGGCTACTCCCTTATGGCTACTGCCTACTACTGCACAGTGAGATTTCCCTTTATACCCATCCCACACACAGGATGTGCCATCATATAAACAGGAAAGATGAACAATACCCTGTAAGGTCACCAAGTACAATACTCTCACACAATGGGTGCAGAAGGCCACAAAGCCATGATCCTCTTTCCCCATGTCCATCCCTGGTGACCTGGATGTGCTTGCTGCTCACCTCTGGGCCTTCCAGGCCTGCTTTTCTATGACACACAGAGTGTAACCCAACAATAAAGTACATAAATTTCATACTTTTTAGGTTTGCTTCGTACTGACTGAAAATACAGACAATGGAAAAAGGAGACTAATGCATAGGTCTTTCTAATGTAGACCCCAAACATTTTTAATGGTGTATTTATTCATCACTAAGTAGTATGGCATGACATAAGAGCATAATTTTTGGAGAACCTGCCCTGCCTTCCCCTGCCATTCCCTAATCATACAGTATCATTCCCTATTTTGTAAAGAGGGTGAAAACAGGACCAATCCAGCTCATGCACAGGATGGAATCTATTCTCATAATACTAAATTTTGATTCTCCTTCCTCCCCATCTCAAACTTCAGGTTAATGGACACTCATATTTAGCCAAAAAGTCTCTCTAGTAATCATAGAATTGTAAAAAGAAAGTATTGGAAGGTGTTTTCTCTGTTTTCCTATTTTAAATTATCTTTTCTTTAGTGCTGTGTTCTCTTTTTTTACAGTGACTGTATTCATCTGTCATTCTGCTTAAGCAGTCACTCTTTAGGTCTTGATTACCCTTGCTTTGGGCAATCCCTTCTCTTTTAACTAATATGATGAAAGCAGATCCAGTGAGGCTTACACAATGAGACCTTTATGGTGCTGCTCAATCCTATCTGGTCATGCTGAGACCAAGATTGGTCTCTCCTTTCATTGGATTCGTGATCACAAACACAGCTGTTATAATGCTTACAAAAACTAGCCTATGATGCAAATACTTAATAACTATACCAATGCAAGAGACTGGCATGGCTCTTTCTGCTGCTGCTTGATTTACTATTAAGAGAAATGTTTGTTGGTTCCAGGGAATAAAAACATTTCAATTGGGAGGCTCATTGCAGTCATTCTGGACAAACATTGTATTGCCTCTCAACACACTCTTGATTAATTTTAACAGAAAAAACCAAAAAGAAATTAAAATTTTAGCTGTGTTTCACTTAAATTGATAGTACTCAATATTCACATGGGCAGGTTGGTTCATGTCCCTCAATGAAATCTTTGTGGATGAGCCCTGTGACAGTTCTGGGGTCTTCAGGCTAGATTTGTAACTAATAGTGATGGAAATAAGGTAAAACCCCACAGGTTTGTCTAGTTCAGAGTCAAAGCCAACAGCACTTGTGTGCCCCTCTGAAGCCATTGATTAAAATCTCTAAATGCCTCTTAAATGTGTGTTGCACATTGTGAATAGTTCTGATGCTCTGTTATGTGGCTGGATAAGTAATTTAAATGGCTATTTAATATGGCTATTTAAATAATTTAAACAGGCCAGACTGACCTTCGCCACAAGCTGGGATGAAGAGTCCTAGTTTGTTTTAGCATCTTCTTTGGGTTTGGAATTGGGGTTGTAAAATCTTCAACTGCTTCACATCAGATCCCTCCTTCTGTGAAGTGTCTGCCTGGCCAGCAGAGACGCACTCCTCAATAGCTGGGCCTCCCTTGCAGAGAGGGTGTGTATGTTGCCTGGAAGTGCAAAGGTTCCCAGTCCTTTCCAGAGGTGTTGGCTTCCTTTCTTTGTCTCTTTGTGCAACTATACACTCAGAGTCTAGCTCTTGTGTAATCAGTTCCTAAACATAAGATCCTCATAATGCCTCAATATATTTTTTTGCACTTCTAAACCTTGAAATGCAAAAAAACCCTATTGCTATTCAGAAGTGTATCTAACTCAGTTTAGGCTTGTGGTTAAGATCTATTTATTGGAATGGACTCTGAAGAGGCAGCTGAAATTAACACATTCTTTTAAGTGATCAGTCAATTTTAATGCTTTGATACCTGAATTTATGGAGCTAAGCCAAAGGATTTTTTTTCTATTTGTTTTGTTTAGGGAAAGTTTCACAGAACTACATAAACATAATCACTGAGGATTTTTAGGTTTTTCTATGGGGTCATTGACACCAGAAAAAGAAGACAAAAGTAAATTTGAAGCCAGAGAAAAGTATGAGATTAGTACAAGTAGGAAGAAAAAATTTAATCATTTGTTAATAGGAATACTGAATAATTCCTAAAACAAAAGAAACAGTATAAATTTCCTCCTGCAATTTCTGGAAAATCTTTTTTAAAATATAAAAACGCAGAAACAATAAGTTGCACCAAGGTTTTTGTGAGAAACTGAGATTTTCTGATAAGGAAGTTTCCACATCAGAAATGCAAAGCTGGGCTAGATAGACATACCAGAGTTTTGTCTTAGGTGAAGTTTACAAACTTGCACAGCCATTTCTTTTGTCTTTGCTTTGAGATGCTTGTGCAATATAAATATTGCAGAAATAAAACATTAATCCCAACAGCATAAAGCTCCACTGATGGCCATCAGTTCCTCACCTGTGTTATCTCCACAGTGGCCTTAGCTTTTAAATAGTTCTTTCATTGGAGAGGAAGGAAAGGTCAGCGATCTCTCATTGTTCAACACCACCGAGGGGTTTCCGGAGATTGGCAGCCAGCAGAACCTTGCAGGGAAAGTGCTGGATAGTGCTGCCAGCACAGGCTTGCATAGATCAGCATTTCATTACAGAAATAGCAAATGACTGATGTATTTTCTAGGTCAAGGTGGAAAAAGTTAAATAAGGATACTGGCAACTTGAGTAGGGGAAGGTGGCTATTGTGTGCAGTATTCCACCAGCTGTGGATGGGCAGTGTAATCCTCTTTTCTTTCATTATATAACAATACTTCAGTGTTTCTTCCCTGAAACCTATTGTGTGTTTGGATGTACCAGAGGAGCTACAAGTACTTCTCTGAAAGAATTTTAGATTCTTTATTTAGTTGTGATTTAGGTTTAGTCATGATTTAGAGGAAAAAAGTAGTTTAGTAAAAGCTGAAAGTATTTGTTTTTTCCCTCAAATGTTCTTTACAATCACAGCATCTCAAATGAACTGGTGGAACTGAGGGTTTCAGGAATGCAACTTAGGGAATGGAAGGTATCAAGAGGAACAATGGCTTTTAAGGCAACAGGATGGTGTCTACAGATCTTTTAGTTTAGAAGGCTCAACAATAAAAAAAAGCATTGAAAGACCATTTAAAGACTTCTTTAAGACAGATAATTACTAATTATTGTTCAGTTTAAACTATTTCTTAGTTGTTTTACTTTTCTGAAAGTAAGAAAATTGAAGAGGTTCTGCAATTAAAAAAATCAGAAGAGTAATCTTTGCTGGTGATTTATAAGTTCAGTGCAATGCCAAGCAACGTTTTAAGTGGATTTTAGCAAAATGTCATGAAAACGATTCCTTTTTCTAAAGTATTACAGATTATTGCCTTCTATGTCCTTTTGCTCCTCTTCTGGAGAAAGAAGCAGATGAGGATAAAATAGCATTTGTTTACTTAGGATAGTTGTTTGGAGGCTTACCTTTTGAGTTTGCACAATTCAGAGAGAGGTGTGTGTAAATGTGACGTGGACACAAGTGACAGGAGCTGATCCTCCGCATTCAGAATTCCTCTCTCAAGGCGGTTTTGATGCAGAGCAGGTGGCTTGGCAGATAGAGCTCCACCTGGATAAACCATGGGACATCAAAATAGCCTGTTACCTACTGACATGCAGGAACCACAACAGGAAATTGAGATGGAATATGAAAACCTTTCTGCTACAAATTCAGACAGCTCTTCTGCTAAGGTGGACCAAGGAAAATATTATAAATTTCTTATTTGGGTTAATACTGTATGTTTCTTAATTTTCTTTATTTTTATTTAGTTATTTTTGTATTTCATTTTTTACATTGTTAATCTGTTTTGGACTATCTCCAAAGCAAAATATAGGCAGAAAATTTAGAATATATTTGTGTATTTGTGATTGCAGAAAAAAGAGAGCTGCAGATTTTAATTCTGAGGTCAGTTCACAATCCTCATCAGGTAAAACCTGGTGAGGTTATGTTAAGCAAACTTGGGCGCTCTCTTTCAAATAAATGAAAATAAAACTTCTTTTTGTTAGTTGAATGTATTTCAAGTTTTAGAAAATCCCATTTTATACTTAGTCTTTGCAAAAAATCAGAGTCTTTGTCCACAAGACAACTTAGAGTTGTCACCAAGCTGCCAGATAACAAGCTTATATTGTTCAGGAAAATATATTACAATTTTATCTACTTGTACTGTTCAATAAAACATTAGTATCTCAGCATTTTTATTTAACAATAGGCAACCTTAGGCCAGTAATTATGCAACAATTATAATAATAAAAACTGTCCCCTGCTGCTCACCTAGAAACAAGAATATATTAAACCAGGACTAACCATCTAAAAGGAAAGCAACAAACTACACTCATTTTTAATGCCCTTGCAGTGCACCATGGGAAGCTAATAATTCACCCTCTAATTAGTATCCCTTCTGCTGCTGCTGGCGCAAGGACAGACAAAGAGGCATCCGCTTCATTACAAACTTGCCTTGGTAATCTTTAAATGTCTTTCTTCTCTGCAGGTTGAACACATGCAACAGGGGCAAATAGAATGTGCAATTAAAAAAGGTTTGCTGGTATTGCTAGTCTGACCATGCATCCTAAGTCTAATGAGTGCACTAAAAAGTGAAAAAAAAGTGCCATTTGAATGTACTCATTCTCTTTTTTGGCTATATTATAATTCTTCCTTCTTTTCCTTCATTAGTGTCTACATTAGCAGAAAAAAGGAAATACACCAATGGCATAAAGATTTGATAACTTCACAGCATACCTGCAATGACAGGGTTGTTTAGACTTTGAGCAGTTGGTAAAGGTTATAAATCTAGCTGGAGAAAAAGTGAATGACAGTAGGCTTTAATTAATGCTTGAGAAGATGAATTGTTTCAAGGGGAGTGTATCAATTTTAATACATTTCTCTTTTAGAAACCAGAATGATTTTGCCACAGGGCACTACAGGTTTGAAATATGCAAAGCATTTCTACATAATTTTTAGTACTGTGGTGATTATAGTGATCATACTATTACAGTGATTCCTTCCTTTAACTGTCTTGTTTACACATGCACAGTGTATTTGTTGATTAATTTAAGCTTATTAAAGAAAATGTTGTGTGCCTGAGGATATTTCCAACTTGCCAATACACAGCTGATCCTAATTATCATAGAGAAATTTTAGTTTTCACAATGGCCTGCTGGTGCTGTCAGAAGCAAGGCCAGCAATGGACTGGAGAGCACTAGGACTTCATGCTCTGGTTCAAATATGGCTTAAATCAGTTGTTATTCCCATTTCATTGCTGTGTAGTGATTTCTGTGAGGCCCATTAGTAGGCTCAAAACAAAGCTAGATGTGATATTGCCTCTTCTGTTAATTTTGAGGATTACTTATTGAGTAAGCAGAGGACCTGCCTCTTCATCCCTGTTTAAATCCAGTCCTGCAGTCTGTGAGATTCTTCTTGTGCAATCAGTGGGAGAGCTGGGTGTGCTCAGGAGAATTGAATATCATTCACATTTTATGTACAGCCAATAGAAAATTCAAAAGTGAATGACCACAGTAACTAGCTTAAAATTTTACCTTCTATTTTGATATATATCAGTGCTGCTCTCTGCTGAATAGGTAATTAAACTTCTTTAAAAATAAATACATAGTTTGAAGAAAGTTAGTGGACCTTCATTATCCTTCTACCTGGATATTACAGGCCAAGAGCACGTGAGTATTGCATTATCAGTATGTAAAGTACTCATAGTACTAAATAACTTGGTTAGTTTTTAGTATTAATAGTAATTAAAGGAGCCACAAGGGAAGTGAAGGAGTGTTGTCTGTAAAACGAAATAGGATCTTCATTTGATGTTCCCTCCATCTAAAATAAAGATATTCCAGAGCTTCTTATAGAAGAGTAAAAGGACATATAGTACATGTGGTAGGAAAAAAAAATAGTTTGCTTCCATTCAAATAGTGCTTCACTCTTGATCCCAGTTTGTCCTAATTCAAATGTGCACAAATTAAGAAATGGGAAAAATTGTTATCTTAGGCCATGTGTACACTTGAAAAGGAAGTCGATGCCATTTTAGATATCTTAGGATTCATGTTGGGAAATAAAAGATCTGGAGGTTGTCCTGATGTAAAATCTAAGAAGAAAAATTTATGGAGAGCTTACAAGTTTTTATCTGTACTGTATCTGTCTGGAGAATAAATGGAGGACTTAATCAAATAGTTCCATAAATTTAGGCTTAGCACTGAATTCACTTAAAAATGTCAAAATTGGATTTGGTTGGCATTCAATCATACAAAATTACTTTCTAAAGAGTTATTCTCCATTTCTATTATTGGAGTATCTTGATAAGAAAATAATTGGATATAAATTAGAACGTGTTGGTTTAGTGATGCATGAAGGCACACTTTGCACGAACAAAAATGGAAGCAAAACCAAAATCCTAATGATAGTCTCTTCTAAAATAAATATGTATTTAAAATAGTGAATAAACCACAGGTCACTTGGTTAATTGTTAATGACATGGTGGATTTAATGGATCTGGATGTAGCACAAGGACACTTCTACAACTGGCCATTAATCTCAACACAAATACTTTCTGCCTCAGTCATTATTGCTTATTGACCTGACACACTTGAGCATTACTTTTTATTATCTTATGAATGTCTTCTCATCCAGTTATGTGGTGCACTGCATCAGGTTACATTGTTTTCCATGAAATAATATATTAAGTCTCTATTTTTTATGTTTGACTAGAAACAGCAATGTCTGGTCTAGCAAAACTCTGTGGTGGACAGGCTCACCAAATGTGTCCTTGGCCAGCTCCCATCTGCCACAAGAAGGAAACCTTTATGGGCCAGAAGGTTATGGAATCCATATGCAAAAGTCATTTTTTATTGCCACTCCTTTCAACAGCATCATGCCTGCCTTGCTCACCATGATCTACTCCCTGTGGAGTCTGTTCCTTGATTTCACTTTCCCAGAAAGCTTTACACTCTGGAGGAGAAAAAAGAAATCCAGACACAACTTCATGGTTTTATATTTTGTAACTCCATAGAGTCATTTTGTAAGTCCATGTATCCAGTCTCAAATGAGACCTTCTCTGACATTCTGGCCAAAGGGGAAGTTGTGTTTCATTCGTGTTCTGCCTCTTGTGTCACCTTCAAAGTTTAATGCAGGAAAATTATTCTTGGTTTTGTAATGACTGATGGCAACTTGGGGAATTATTACAACAGTAACTATATTAGAGTTATAAATATTGGTAAATACATTTGTATAGATTCCAGATTCATAACAGTGATATTTTAATTATATTACTTTATTTATTTTTTGGCCTTAATTCTCAGAAATATCACTATTCTGCAGAAATTAATAATGTAAATAAAATTAAAATTGATAATTTTTAATCTAGAGAATGTGTATTTCTAAACATTGATCAAGACAATAGACAGCTTACAGAAGGTTTTAGCTCAAGACTGGGGTTAAATTTGTAAAATTATTATTGGCTGCTCTCAATTTCTACTATAAATACGACGTTTTTCTTAAGCACATCACATGTTCCTGTTTGGTGAAAAGTGGGATTTTTCTGAGGAAAAGAAGTAGTCTAGAATTACTTATTGTCTAAATTGATCACTACTTCCAGGAAATTAGTTTTGTTTGTTGCCTTGGCATGGCCAAAAGCATAGCTAAGAAGCCCTGAATATTTGTGGGACAATTTTCTTGTGTGCTGCACCATATTTGAAAGGTCATACACCATTACAAAAGGCGTAAAATTGTTGTTGGGAAGAACAGAAGGCAGCAATGTACTCCACGTCGTCAGTGTTCTAGATTAGGTTTTTAGAACATCTGAATTCTGCCAGATTGCCCTCAGCTGCCTCTGCAGGCTTAAGAACATTGTCTTGTGCCCACTAAATCACTGACAGCTTTCTCTAGTGGTTTCAATGCAACTGGTTTCAATTTCTAGTTTCCTCAGTGAGACTAAGAATGAACAAACAAAAAAGAACGTGGAATAGTGATTAATAAAGCAGATAAAAGAATCTTGACATCATTCTTAAGTAGCTTTGTAAAGAGAGCCATACTTTTTGTACTGATCCATTATTCTTCCATCTCTCATGTCTCAAAAATTAATTTGCTTTGTGGTATGTAATATATAGTAGACACATGAGGAAAGGATAACTAAAAGCATAATTACTGTTTCTTAAGGTAACATTCAGAAGCAAACCTGCAGTAGTAAGGTAACACAACATTGTGCTGGTTTTTATACACTATAGCTCCTACATTCCTTATACATTTTAAAAATTCTCTAGCATAAAGCGTATATTGGCCTAGTACACAAAATTAAAAAGCTTAAACCCCTACATTCCACACTGCTGTTTATATTGCTCAAACTTAAAGAGAGCAGGGTTGTAGAATATTTAGGACATCTTAGACTTAGAGTTCTGAAAAAAGAGGAAATGAATACTTAAAAATTTTATGATGTAAAAATATTTGCCTAATAATATGTAATTGAATAGTAAGTTTGCCATCACTGTCACATATATTGTCACATATATTGTTGCATTTAAAGGAGTGGAAAAGTCCAAATGTAAGTGATGACCATGAAGTTCTGAAGGGCTCTTCTAGATAGTGACAATTTTGACATGTGAGAAGATACGGCTTTGTTAAAATTTATTTGTACCTATTTTTGAGTAGTTCTTGTTTGCAGCTCCTATTAATACAAAATCATTTAGCATACCATGGCCCTTTAGAGGACTACATTGCAAATTACATTTCTGAGTTGGGCTGCTGTTACTGAGCTGAATATGCTGTGCATGCACAGGATCGAATGATTATTAATAGTTCCAGTCTTTCCTGGGTTGCTAGCTGCACAATAATGAAAAAAAGCATCATGGTCAAGGTACAAATCAGATGGAAATATCTCCTGTGAACTTCTCATTCTAAATTTATACAAAGCAATTAAAAGCCCCTGTACTTACATATTTCTTTTAGACTGCACTAATGGTTTGGAAGTAACAAGGTAAGATGGACGTTCTGATTAGAAGAGACCAGCAGTTCCCAGATCAATAAGAACAAAGTGTCCTAATACCTTCAGTACCTCTGGATGAGGGATTTTCTTCCACTGACTTTCAGTTTAGAGGTACTCACAGAAACTTAGAACTGTAAAATAAGAGGGTTTTGTTTCCCAAATTCTGAAATAATAGAAATTTGTCTACAAATATAGTTATCCTGTTATATGTATTCCAGTAAAATTCATGTATTTCATGTTACATAAGCTGTATGAAATTTTGGACACATGTCATGTATGTGATAGACAGGTGAAGGTTCTCTGATGTGCAATGGAACAAGGGATTTTTTTCATAACTACAGAAATGATTGGTGGATGAACAAGGGTTGGGAACCCACAGGTTTTAGACAGTGAAACACTGAACAAACTTTCCATTTAGCGAAAATGAAAGTGTTATGTTATGCTAATTATATAATGGACGAATCCTAGTTTGGAATAAAAAGGAATAAACTTTAATCTGCTTCTCACTTTCCTCTTTTATTAGAGATTATGCTTTCAAGCATCGTTCAATTTTTTCAAATGCTTGCTTGTGAATTTTTTTCATTGAATTATTGCATTTGCCTTTCTTTTTGTCTATTCTATTTCTGCTTTTTCCTGATGATTTTTTTTTCTTTTAATCTGCAAAGTCATTGATGCAGCATCTTTTTCTCAGCTGAAAGAAACAGTTTAAGGAGTTGGATTGCTGTGACAGGATTACAACAGTATGTTAGCTCTGTGTCTCACTCCTTTAGGAGTACTGTTGGGTGCTTCTTCTGGGTAGGGTAGTAATTATCCACTGATTTACTTCACTTAGTGTCATCTGCCTTCAACCTTTCCAATCCCTATTATACAGGATGAAAAGAGAGACTTTAAAGTACTGGCTGCCTAAGGAGAAGGAAGGGTTTTGATGCTATTCCTAAGACAAGCAATGAAGAGCTTGCATTATCCATCTCAGGGCTACTATCTCAGTATTAATTATTTGAGCACCTGAAAAATTAATTGAGAAGCTGATTTCCTCTATGGAGCTGAGTAGGAAGGTAAGGGATGCTCATCCCTGTACATTTGAGCTTTTCCCATAAAGAATCTGCTATTTCTGTGGCATTAGAGCCATGCAGCCCACCACAGAGCCATGCCTTTAATGGCAGGTCATTTTGGCCTGCTACACCTCACATTCTTTCAAATGTGCTGCTCTTCAAACCAGTCTCTGCTTCCACGGTCCCAGTGTTTTTCCTGCTGTTGGAGAATATGTCTGTCAGCCTCTTTAGAGTTTTTCTGTGATTTTTCAGGATCCTGACATGCTCTTTGACCCAGCTGCCTCAACATGCTGCTGCTACTCTTGTCTTTCTTCTTTTGTCTAGTCCTGTACAGAATTTGTAGCTGAGTTGTACAGCCTGTGCCTTGTGTTATAATTTAAAACTCTGATGTGATCTGTAACAGAATTACCTCCGTTGCAGGAGTTTGAAATCACAAGAATGTAGGATTACTGCAATATTCACTTGTGCCACCTTGGAGATGCATGTCCCGTAAGGATTGCTCTTAAAGCAGGCACAAAGGCGGAGCAAGCTGTGTACTGCCTCTCCTTGTGTCAGCTCTAACATTAGGGCAAGGATGAGACATTTCCAATTTCTCCTAAAGGGCTGCACAGCAGGAGACATTGCACCAGCAGTTTGCAGGATGTGTCGAAAGGCTGCAGCATATGCTCTCTCCTCACTGCACTCACCTCCGCAAATTTAACACCAGCAACTTTAACAGACTCTGAGCCCGAGATATTGGGACAATGTATTGATACTCAGGAGGGAATCACACTGGAGGCTTTCTTTCCTTCCTGTCTTGTTCACAAAACACTGGAAACAACATGATCTTACTGTTCAGGTTATTGTAGTTCATGAATGGAAAGCTATTTTCATGCCTGTAAGAAGCTATGAAAAGTGTTATTGTAAAAAAAATAATCTACTGTAAAATTTAAGTAGTACTATCTGAAACTGCTGATTTCACTGTGGCCTCAAGTGGCATATTAAGTTTTTTTTAAACTATTCCTAATAAACAAAGATTCTTATCTGCATTTACTTGCTTTGAGTTTTATGGAAGCAGCAGTTTCTCACTACAGTAAACCCAGATCAAAAAGTGTTTTCTTTTGAATTCAAATCAGCCAAATGGGCATCTTTTTCTGAATTCATTCATGCAGCTGATCTCAGGTCTTCAGCATAGCTGGGAGTTTCATGTGGTGAAAGGGGTGTAACTTTTTTACACTGAATTATGTATTTCTATACAATGTGTGCCAAACAGCCAGAGCCAGAGAAACATCCTCCAGTAAATTGTGGTTAATAAAAATTTCTGTCCTTTTAAGAATCTCCAGTTTGAAAAGGATCCTTTAAAGGTTTCTAGTCCCACTTAGATTCAATTTTTTTACCTAACTTATTGTACTATCAGCCAATCCTGCACTATTGTAAACATCCTTTCAGTGTGTTTCTTTTACAAATAAGGGCCACAAGATTATTTCAAAAGGATAAAAATGATAACTGTTTTGTATAACATCTGAATGACATATGAATTGCACGCACCATTTAAGAATCCATTAATTTTTGTCTATTTGTTGAAATACTGAATGCAAGTAGTTCTTAACATTTCCCATAAATATCACAATAGAAGATAAGCGTAATTTTTTGTTGTAGTTACTATTTCCTACAAGCTCTTTTCCTCTTCCTGTAATCTGAAAACAATTTCTATAATGAAAAAGTTCTAAGAATGTGGGGTTTTTTTTCAAATTTGGCTGATACTCAATTTTTAATTTTATTTTATTCCAGTCGTATCAAATTCTTTTGGAAGCCTATAGAAAGGGAATGCAGATCATTAGGCAAGTTATTGTTATTAAACAATGCAAATCTTCATCAAGTCCTGTTGTGAAAAAAGATCCTGGGCCCATTAGTCCCAGCTCCTGAGCAGCCGTAGCTCCAAGTGAAGTCAGTAGGAGGTAAAGGTGCTCAGCCTCTCCAGAAGTAGAGAATATTGCATGAAAATAGATCTATCATAGTAAATTGAAATGTTATGAGTACAGAAAGGATTATTCAACATCTGCTATAAAATGTGAATCTATGGAGACTGTTTTCACACAATAATCTGAGTTGCAGTGTGAAAGATGATACTTTCAGTGCAAGACCTATAAGGAACAGGGCAGATTCCCATTGCTCCTATATATTTTTATGCAGACATTTGTCCTCCTTCTACAAGTTGAAGGTGAAATTCCTCTGTTTTACCTTGCTAGGTGATGCCTCAGTGCATATCCTGCTTGCTCTCAGTTGTTCCCTGGTCCTGGTCCCTGTTGGATCAGTGGCAGTGGGGAGCATGCATTATATCAAGTGTGCACTCCCAGCTCAGCCTCACAACTACCAAGGCTGTGTAGCCCTGGACGGGTCTTTACACCAAAATTGGGTCAGCAGACTGGACAGGGTAAGCTACAGCTTAGGAGGCAAAGAAAGGATATGAACCTATGGGGCATAATATATTTGACTTTCAATTTACTTACCATTACTTAAATATTATCATTATCATCATTCATGCTATTTAAAAGCTTCCCTGGAAGCTATTCTCTAATGCCAGTATTTTTTAATGCTTTGAACAGGAAAACCAGTACATAAGTTTATTAATCTTTATTAATCAAGATAAAAAAAGACTACCAAAACATTTTCAGCTATTGATTGTGTAATTGGACAATGTGTGTTTAACAGCTGACTTCTGCCAGCTTACATGTTGTAAACATTGACAGTCTTGAAAGGTTTTCAGTCCACCTCTCTCAAAATAAGTTTTTTTGAAGAGGAAATATATTGTATGCAGGGAGAAACAATCTGAACTTGTAATGAGGCTGGTGACCCAGAGAGCCACAGCTTGGCTTTCAGTTTACTTTGGGGGCAGTGAAATGACATTGTTCTTTATCTGAGGTCTGTCCCATACCACAGTCAGGTATCTGGCAATGCCCGTTCATGTGCTGCCCACCACATGCACGCAGCATCCACCTTCATCCTCAGGACTCTGTCACAGTAGCATTTTCTTAGTAATCCCTGTGGATAGTTGCTTTTTTGGTCAATTTTGTGTGCCAAAAATTGGAAACAAATCCACTTTTTTCCTCCTCTCTACCTGTGGCAAAACACAGTTCTTCTGTCCCTTGCTCAGGTTGTAGAATGCAGTTTGTGGATTTACCTGTTAATTTAAACTGCTCTGCACTCCTGTGGTGATCCTGTAACACCCATTCACCTGGCATATGTAAACTAATGGCAGAGGCCCTGCAGCTGACAAAGATGTTTTAAAACAATGCATTTGCTTTTCAAAACATGTTGCATTCAGAAGTTTGGTCCAACTGTTAATGATTTGGAGTTGCTGGGAGTAATCAAGTAAAACACAGCAAATATTTCATTTGTTTAAAACAAACATCGAGTTTAATGTTGTGCTTGAATCTGTCTTAGACCTGCATCTTAGTGCTTTCATGATCTTTGTTACTGAGAAGGATTTTTTGGAACTTATTTAAGTGGGGTTTTATTATATTTGTACTGTAAATGAGCTGTTCTGGAGGAAATCCTTGGAGAATCTCCACCAGTATAGGGCACAACAAATACAGCAGCAGCTGCAGCATCAGCATGCTCCTCACACTTTCAGCTAGCAGCTCAATGAAACATTTTGGCAAGGCAGAGGACCCAGTGGGTGCCAGATTGGCACTGGTACCTATTGTGTTTTCTTTGCCTATAGGATTTAAAAAAAAATTGTCAATCTATTTTTATGATACTGAAGCTTGAAATAAGGTGGAAAGGGGGAAAATAATTAATTCTTCCTTAGGGTCTCTTCCCTGTCATGAACTTTTGTCTTTATTCTTCTGCTTTCTTCATCATGCTAATTAGGAGAAATACTCAAATACCTGATGTTGAGGACAGTTTCTGGAACAGGATGATACATTTTAAGGGAGAGAATTTCCTTGGCACAAACACTATAGTTTCTAACATATATTGGTCTCTGTTTTCAAACTTAAGAGTTTGAAGGCACGCTGATCTCATGCAGTACAGCAGAGAACAGGGCTGCCTTGTTTCCAGAACCAGAAGCAAACAGCTGTGCCACTGTGGTGTAATGCTCAGGCTAAGTGGGGGACCTGCTGAGGACAGAGCCTATCAATTCAAGAGAATTGGCAACATAATTGGCAATACATTACATTTAACATTGTGTAATTACTAGAAAGGGGAAGGAATGGAATCATCTCCATTCTGTGCAGTGTCTTGGAGTGACTTCTAGATCTATATATATGGGCTTTCTTTGTTGACAGTTTCAGCAGGAGATATTCCATATTGAACGTAGTTAGCTCTGGTCTAGGAGCTAAATTTGTGATTAGAATTTCCCTCAGTATCTATCTTCAGGAGGTGGAAAATATGGCTACCTAATGCAGAGTATGAGTACCTGCTTTTTAAGTAGTGCCTCACACAAGCACCCCCTGTAGAGGCTCTGCAATCACCACCAGCTCCCAATTAACTTGCAGGATAAGTCCAAGGCTATTTGCTTTAACTTGTAAATCCCTAGATGCCCTGGGAGTAGGCTACCATTTGTGATATTCCTGCAGGTGTCATCAACAAATCATTGCTATGCCTTTTTTTGCACTGATGTGTTTCTTCAGTTCTGATCTGCAGTGAGCAACAAGATGCTGAGCTCCATGTCTTGTCTTTCACACGTGTGGCTTCTGTGGCTGTGTTAGACGAATGGTGGTATAAAGGAATATATGAAAGTAGACATTATGCACAGCAAAATCTGATAGCACATTTAGAATTAATACAAGCCCACAATAAATGTAATTAATAAGAGCCCTGGAGAGCCTCAGAATAAATAATTTTATTCACACTTGACAACTATACTGAAAAATTTGCCTGTGACAAAAGCAAAAAGATAGAAGTTGTCTTTGCAAAACTATATGAATGCATTTAAAGTATCTAAACAGATGATTATATTTCATGTTGTGAACACCTCTACTCAGAAGTATGTTTCTGGAGAAAAAGAAATTCTAGGTGCCAGCACATTCCTGCCTGGATCAGAACTGCAAAAGATTTGAGCAACAGCTTATTTTTGACAGTTAAACTTGTGTTTCTTTAAGAAGATCAAACCAAGTTTTATATAGTACAGCAGTTACAGAATCTTAAAAGTCTTTTCTACAAGTAGAGTTTGACAGTCGTGTTTTGAAAAATGTATTTTAATAATTAATTCCTGTATTTTCCAAAACCAAAGACACTTGTTTGGCTTCATGCTTTTCACTGAAGTCAGTGAATTTATGTATATAGAGTTAAACTGCTTACATCTTTATGCCACTGAAGACTTTGATGTTATTTATTGTTTAGCAGCTCTGTGGTAAAATTGTCTTCTGAAAGCAAAGTGGATGAAATGCAGAAATATTTACAAAGAGGAGAGAAAAAAATCCTAAATGAATGAGTGCTTATTGGCCACTGAGAATTTTTTAGCAAGATTTAAAACAAGACAGTGATGGTAATTATTATTTGCTGCGCTTTATTTTCTGGATCGTAAATTAATGCATAAGCTAAGTAGATCATTACCTCTGCTTTTGTATAATCATAGATAAACTATGAGGAAAAAATATCACTGAGGAGAAAGTGTGCCTGTGCAATTATCTGCTTGCTTGCTGTTTACCATGTCTGACTATAAATGTTTTATTTTGCCCTGACCATGTTAGCTTGAGTAGGGAGGTCAGAACCATTAGCAGATTGATCCTTCTCTGCTCCATTTTATGGCCCCTATCCATTGTTATTTTCACTCCAATGGCTTTTCTAGTTCTCTTTCAGTACAGCTAATTTAAATAAACAAAGTTTGGGGTTTTTAACTCTGATTATCCATCCCTTTCTCTCTCTGTAGCTGTCTTTTCTCTGAGCAGTCTACCCTTCAGATGGCCATTACCTCCTGTGTGCTCTCTTACTGATTTTCAATACTTATGTTAGTTTTTGTGACTTCTTCTATTGGGCAGAAGTGTTGTGTCTTAGATAATCTCTATTAATTTTGGAAAGAGAGTGTTTCCAAACTCTTTATTCATTTTTCTCTCGTGACAAGCTATAAATTTTCTTAAGCATCTGAATTCAGCAAGGACACCCAGTTGTCACTCAACATTCTGTTATTAGCTGCTTTAATTCTTGAGAATCTGCATTTGTTTCCACATTTACATGCCTATGTTTTAGGCATTTGTCTTTTACTGCAGCTACAGTAAGATAGGAGATACTTTAACACACAATTAATATTTATCCTGGCAAATGTGACTGAATTGCTCATCACTTTTATAACAGTGTTTGATCAAACTGCCAGTCATTCAGCTTATTAGTGTCAGTGTTGTTAGTGATTTTTATTGTTCTTCAAGCAGTCTCATTTTCAATTCACTTGCCAGTATCCTTTTGTTTCTGTACTGTAGAAACTTCAGAACTCTTTAGCATCCAGGGTCTTCTGGCTGGCATTTTCTTTCACCCCAGGACCCCTCGAGTTCTCCCACAGCCAAATGAAGCAGTAGACAGTGTAACTCTGCTCCTCTGTCCTATTTCATAGGACATTGTTTCTCCATAAATGTTTACAGTGTCCTCTCAGGAATTGGTAGCAAAGTGGTTGTGCAAAGGTGAACACTTGTGCAGGAACACTTCCCAGGAGAATGGTTATTCCTCTTCTTGAAAATACCACGGGAGTGTTTACATTCCATGCACAAAGGAACCAGCAACTTGGAGAGAATTGTGTTTAATAGCACCTTTAAAGTAGAGCACTTCTAACAGCGTAAGCATTAATGAAAGGCAGCAGGATGAAAAAATAATGTGTTAGAGAAAAATCCAGATATGAATTTTTGGAAAGGATTTAATGTAGAAACTGCACTATTCTGGAGGAGTCCATAGAATCCAGTGAAACACAGTTTCCATCTTTACAGAGCCACAATGCAGAGACTGAAATACAGAAAGGAAAGGATATAAGTGGGATGGAGTTAACTTCTCCACAGCAGCTGTCACAGTGCTGTATGTATAGAAGAATAACATAATGCCATCATATGAATTTGTATTTTCAGTTCTGGTCACCTCATCTCACAAAGAGTATAAAGGGGAAGAAAAGTAGCTCACAGAAATTACAGTAGACATAACCAAGTGATATTTTAGTATTATAAACAAGTCAGGCATAGGAAAAAAACCCCTTTGAATTTTGTATTTAGTGCAGAACCACAGATGCACATTAGCCCAAGGCCCTGTTTGTGTGTCCGGTGCAAAAGAGCTTCATACACACTGGAAATATTAATAAATCAAATGAGAACAAATAAGTGTGGTTGTGATTTTCTGCAAAATAACAGGTGTTGAGTGCCTGTATTAAGGCACCTGTTTTATTTGGCTGTTATTTGTCCAGAGATGCTTATTCATGCTAAATTTAGCTAGGCTGTGGCAGAGCATGAGTTCACTCGGGAATGTGAATCTGTGAAATATGCTTTCACTGGAGCATGGTGAATAATTTAGCTCACTAAATCTCTTTTTCAGCTTGCCATTTAACTGTGAATAGATTTCAATTTTGATTTATTTTGTTCTTCAAGTTATTCAACAAAAGGTTTATGCAAATACATTGCAGCCTAAGGACAGCTCATATATTACCCACAGTGACTCCAGCTTCTGCTGCTGCTGCTGGGACTGATTCAGTGCTCATTGAAGTTGTTGTGAAGGCTCCTATACACTTCAGTTACAAAATCCTGCAGATATTTTTTCTGTTGACTTCAGTGAGGATGGGATGAAGTTGTTCTCAGCTGTTTTACTCATGCTCTGTGTCTGGCCAGATAGCTCACAGAAGGGGGTTTCTCTGCTTGACAAGATGACATGAAAATCCAGAGAGTCCTTAAAGATTACCAGGAGACCGTTCCCTCAAAAGCTGTGCATTTCTTCCTGGTATTTCATCTTTCTGGAAAAAAAAGCATTTGGAAAGTCATGTAGTACAAACATGTCTGTGAGAAGTGATTTAACAGCTACATAATACATTTCCAAGTCACAACATATATGTAGTGGATTTACCAATTTACAATCAGGTTAAATAATACCTACTATGAATTTATGCATTATATAAAAGGAAAACTCTAACCTGAAAAGAATTTTTAGTAATTGCAATATATAGCGTATAAGTAATTTAAACCAGTTATTGATAGCATTGGTTCTAGTATTTTGGAAAATACCTGGTTTCTTGTTAGCAGTGCAGAAAGTTTGAGTTTCATTTCTTATACTCCGAAGTCTTATTGGGAAATGTATCTGAATAACAAATACAGGATAACAACTGTCCATTGTATGATTCATGCAACTAAAGAATTGAAACACTTTTATATAATTTCCTTTAATATCTGATTTTTTTTCAAGAAGATGAAAATGTAAAGATAGGGGGTTTTTCTCTGTGCTTATGATTTAAAAGAACATTTGGATTCTGTACCATCAATTCTAAGAAAGACCAAAAAGATTCTGAATTCTAAATCTGATTTTATGATTACTATGATTTACATAGTTCTTTATAAATTTAGAAAAAAATTACTTCATTGTTTTAGTTTCAGTGATTAACCATAGAATAGCCTCTGATGATATTGGTTGCTAACCAAGTGAAGGATTTAGTTATGTGGAAATTTCCTTAGTCACTTGGCAATTTTTATAGCAGTCAATTCTTTGAATTCCCTCCTGACGTGACTGATGATGAAACATTTACATATACTTCAATTATATGCATAAATATCATTGACCTATCAATATTATTTTGGCTTACAAAGTCCATAATAGCTTCTCAACACTTTCTCCATATCTACCCATCATCTTGATGCACAGTATTTATTTTGATGGTGGATCTTTAATCTCTCCTCCTTTTCCTGAAGGAAATTCTTGACTGAATTTTCAGTGGAAGTCATGGAAGGACATCATTTTTTCAGTGCTTACTTAAGAGATTCGTGTGGTTAAACCTCATCTTTGTCTCAATCTGTTCTTTTAATATCACCAAAACTTCTTTTCATCCCACTCATTTTTCAGTTTTTTTATTATGTACCTTTTGCATGTTAGATATTTTGGTGGTTCGATATTTTGGATGGTAATCTCTTCCATCATGTTTCTTTTAATGCCATATGCTTACGCTGCTGGATTTTGGATTTCCTAGGATATTTACAGAAGCAGTACACATATTTTTATTTTCTTTCTGATTTGTCTCATTGCTTGCATGTTCCAGGCTTCTATTTTCTTGTAACATTTAGCAGCCAACAGTTACTTCCCTCCTGTACTGTTCCAAGTACTCTGTGCCTGTGTAGGTTCTTGAAAGTATCATTGCAATCATATTGAAAAAAATAACCTTATTTCTTTTGTTTTGTGATTAAGCTTTTGAAATGCACCTGGCAAAGGAAAAACAGCAGGTGCCAAGTGATTTGAAGTGTCTGCACTACAATTTTCTATTAAACTAACTGGACAAAAAAACTCATCCGTGTACAATAACCAGCAGATGAGAGATGATTTTGTTAGGTTGTATTTTTAGGACTATAGTTAATTCAGTAGATGGCACTATTCCTCCTGAGTCACTGAGTTAATAACCCAGATACAAGGTGGTTCTTCACTACAAGAGTCATCTTTTTTTTTTTTTTTTTTTTCTCTAGATCAGTCTGAATAAAATTTTTGAATATTTGAGTCCATTAAAAGTTCCCATGAGATTATTTGCAAGAACATGGGCAGCTTCCTGCCAGAATTCCAGTGTAAGTGATTATTTGTTTGATCCCTGTAAAGCAGGCATAAAACTCTGTATGATGTGTGAGCAAGAGTGACAGGAATGCTGTCATGTCACCAGGCCCAAGCAGTTTGTGAGAGACAACAGGACTGTGGCTTCTGGGAGTGTGGGAATGCCAGAGCTCAAATCCTGGTCAAAATAGCATTGATTAGGAGAATTTAATAGTGAGAAGAAAAGTTGTATATGTTCCAGACATGTTTCTGTCCTCAGAAATAAGAAGCAGCATAGCCTTGGCATTTTCTTCAAAGAAGAACTTACTTTTTATTGGATTGGATTGTTCCCACTAAAATCTAGGCATTTTTGTCACACTTGTCTTGAAGAGAACAAATTCCATTATTTTTTTGCTTTTAAAACTGTGAATTAGATGATTCTATGATTCTGCTTTGTTTGGTGGACATAAGAATGGCAGACACGGTGACAGTTTCATTGCAGGCATTCAAAGCTGCCAGAAGAAATCCCGAGTCTCTCTTGAAAAGTATTACAAAATGAGAGATGAATAAAAGGAAAGGTAATAAAATAGTCCAGAGGACTAAACCAGTGATTTCCCAAATGTATTTCATTTCACCAGGTGTGAAGTTGCTTTTTTCATACATGAAAGGCATAAAAGATGGGGTTAAAAATTTGGTGCATTCTGTATATTCAAGTTCAAACACTGTAACTGCTCACATGCATGGGCAGTTCTTGCATTTGTTGCATTTTTTCCTGGGCCCACTAATGGTGAGCTAAGAGTATCTATGAATATAACATATGTGTTCTCTGTAATGTAGTGCTGACTTTTTAAATCCAGTGGAAAACGAAGGTATTTTAGAGTAAGCATGATATAGGCAATCAAAACCATTTTTCTTCCTTTCAGTTAAATATGATGTCTTCTAAAACAGTCCATGGTCATACATAGAAAATTAATAAAGATAGTGGGCAATTTGAAAGGTAAGGGTGGAATTCATTGCTGTGTCTTGAAATGGCCTAATCTAGAATTAATATTCTTTAATCACAGTAATAGCATTTCACTTGCTTGTTTTGGAAATGTGGTGGGAACACAGCTGCTTTCTCTGAGGAATGGATTGTAGCAGCTTGTAGTTTCCTTCCTAATTTGCAGGGTTGGAACAAATGGGCTGGTAGATATTTAGTGCAGCAGAGCACTGGAGTATTTCTTACTGGAGTATAACTGAATACCAAGTGCTGTTACATAGCAGAGTAATTAGAGGTCCTTAGTGAAGAGTGGGTGGTGTATAAACACAAAGGTTTGTAGAGATGGCCTATGGCTACTTACACATTTTTAGTTCTTATGATAATGACTTGTGTCCTGAAACCACCTTCTTGAAACAGACATCAGCACTGATTAAAGGGAGAATGATCTGTGACTAAGACATAGTCAGGGGACTGGGTAATCTGAGCACTGTCCCCAGTTTGGTCTCAAACATCAAGTAAATAACTCTCTGCAGGTTGCCTGTGCAATGGTTTGGAGCTGAATCATGGTGATATTCAGGGTTCCTGTGCCTCATCCTACCACCTCACAAAGTGAGTGCTTCTCTCACTATGTTGTCAGTACCATGACTTTACTCCTTTCACAAAATAGGAGAAATTCCATTTCACTTAGAAAGTTTCTTTCAAATATTTAACTTCTCTGATGTGTTTAGCCGTAATGATGTGAGAAATCTCTATGTTTACAGTATTGACACATAATTTTTTAAAAATCAAAATAGTGGTAGCTCATAGGAAATCTGTGACAAATAAGAGGATGATAGATTTTTTCCCCCCAAATCAATAGATTTTAAATTTAATTTAAGATATGTAATTAAATGCAAGCTTTTTTCCTTGATTTTATTGGTAGCTTGGTCATATCCTCCCATTACTGTTTTATCATCTAAAACAAGTCCTTAAGAAACAGTATTGCAAAGTTTTGATGTGTAAATAACCTGAGCTTGGTTTGAAATAATGAACCTATTAAAAAAACCCAAATCAGCAACTATAAATAATTTCCTCTAGCTTTCTCACTGAAGTCTTGACAGTTGTATCACTTATTTTTTAAAATTCAAAATAATATCAGAAACTTTCATGCAAAGATTTTATTTAAATAAGAAGGTCTTTTAAAATAACGTCAGTTGCCATGAAATATTTAGAAAGTGGGAAAATGTTTCTTCCCTTACGTTCGTTTTTATATAGCTGTGTGTAACAGAGTGTTTTACACACTGTGCTATGCGTAGCAGTGACCCCTGTATTTCAAAACTGGTGAAACAGAAACCAGGTAGTTACCACTGATTTGTGGAATTGCTCAATGTCCAAGCAGTGATCCCCTATTCTCTTAGGTACTGTGCATATAGTATTAGGAGTCTTTGCCATCCTTGCTCTGACTCCAAAATAAAGATTACTGCTTGTAACAGGGCAATAAATTATCAGCTTTGCATTTTCTCCACTCAAAAATACCTAATTACTAACATTGTGCTGGTTGTTTGCTCTCAGTGGGTTAAAAAAGGAAAGAGTCTAGCAATAAATGCATTTATTTTCTTTACAGAGCAGTAATGATTCTCCTTGCATTCCTCCAAATTCTCCCGAATTCTGTCACTCAATAATATGCTGCTCTTGTCAGCCTAAAAGGGTCCCAGATGGACACAGCAAATCAGCTGCGAATGCATCCTTCCTTCATTTATATTGTTTAATAAGCTGATACTGTGTCTTCAGTCAGTACTTCTGTCAGGTTCATGTGTGTTCTTTTTAAAGCAGTTCTAATTCCGTAGATAAATCTCTGTTTGAGCTGTCAGAGTATTCATTGTGCAAGACCAACTTTGCAACATTCCCAAGGCAAAGCAATTAAAACTCTGCATTTCCTTTAGCCCTTCTGGCTCCTAATGGCTGTTTATATTTTCTGCGAGGGTGATGGAAGAATGAAGAGATAGATTTGCTCAGTACAGAACAGTGGCATTAAATGATACTGACCTTCTTTAAAAATGCATGTTTTGTTATGCTGAATGCTTTCTTATCCTTTCAAACCATGTTTGGCGTGGCAGCTTGTTCTGTCCTTGCAGATAAAAAGTGGTTCTCTGCTAATGAAGAGTTAGCAGCTTTTTACATCTGGTAAGAGAAAGAAACTTTCATTTGCAGTTGTGCTGGCCATGGGAGATTGTAATTGCTATGGCTTGTGGCAAATTTGTTTGCATCAGAATATATCCACATGGGTGATTCAGAGTTAATTTTAGCTGTTGGTGAGGCCCTGAAAGCTTTACACATTTTTTCTCTTTAGCAATGTCCAAGGTTCTCTTGTTTTACAGTTCCAGTGCTTCCTCTGTGAAATTGAGGCATGTGCATGTGACAGTTGGTTTTCATGAAGACAGATCACTGTCTGTGCAAGGTTAAACCTCAAGTCCATGAGTTTTGGCAGCCACATCACTCAGATATGGCAAAAGACCATCACCTTTCTGTCCCTGGGCTGTCTGGCTTGTCAAAAGCTTTTCTGGAGCATATTATGTCATTTAGAATGTCTTTATAACAAGTATGCAGAAGTAATTTGGCCCATGTTTAAGTGCTACAGGGATCACAAGGAAGAGAAATTTGTTTGAAGCTACACTGTTGAAGAAAGTGGCTGAGAAAGGGATATGAAGAGAAGACTTCACAATTTTCCTGTAAGGAATAACCGGAATATCTAGAGATAAAGATAGGCCTGTAATTCATGCATGCTGAGTATCCAGTGATCATATGCACTTGAACACAAACTGTAGATGCTCAGAACTTCTGAAAATCATGTATTAAATAAAAACAAACCTTGAAGAGTCCAAACCTAATTTTCAAGCATTTGAAGCCGGAGACAGAATTTTAAAAGATCTTAACTCCAACTAGGGCACAGATATCAGGACCAGATTTTCAAATACACTCACCAGCACAGTTCCCATTGTGACACCTAAGACCCAAGTTTTAAAAGGCTTTGCCCCTCAGCATGCTTAGGTCTTTTTAAAATTTGTCTGCAACTGTGTAGATGTAATAGAACTTCTTCCTCTGAAGTATAAATATCTAAACCCAAGAATGGAGTGAAAGCTCACAGAGAACTTTCCTCAGATTTTTTTGAGTGGGTGAAATTTAGTCTCCCATTCTTCTGTTATTCTCTCACTCGAAACTACAGAGAAACTCATGAGTACTGGGATAAATAAGATTCAAGGAGATTATGTAAGAATATTTATGCATTCATCTATTTACAGATAAAATAGGGAGACTTCAGATCTCCTTCTCTAGTTTTTATTCAAGTTTCTGTATTGCTTTTATTCCTTCCAGATAATCTTCCTTTGTCATTTGTGAGATCAGGATACCCCAGTAGAAGTTCTATTGGAAAAACATAGACTTAATCATGGTTAAATTAAAAGTTTTGTATTTATGAAGCTGCTAGTTAACAATGCAAATGTTATTTATTGGAAAGTCGTTTTTTTTGAAAATAAGTTTCACTGCAGTAGGGGCCACAACCTTTTAAAAGTTTTTAAATGAAATCTTAAACCAGGAAATAGCTGATTTATTGAGAATACCCTCCTTGAGAGGAAACTTTCAACTGGAAAAACTTTATGTATTATTTTCAATTATAAAATACATCTTAACTAGGAGAATGTGAAGTATCTAAAGTGAAAGACAAGATGTTGAATTTTCATCTTCAATGGCAGGATAATGAAAAAATAAATACCTGGATTTAACATTAACTTTTTTAAAAAACCAAATAGGATTTTTATATCACTTTATTACATTTAACAGACAAAAGGTGTATTAATTTATACATTTAAGCATCTTATATGGTTCTTGAGTGGAAATTTGAACTAGTATCAAAGAATGCCCTTAGTGTGTAAATATCATTAGTCTGGCTATTATGAATAAAATCCTTCATAATCCTCATACATACAGAGGCTGAAGGATGAGATCTGTTTGTCTTTATAACTCCTGAAATTGAGCTAATTTGCAATGGCTACGCTAATTCAGCTTATCTATAAAATGAGCACATATTACAAGTGCTGTTTTATGGTTCTAATATGCTGTGATTAATTTTATCACTTATTTAAAGCCTTGGACACTAATTGGTTCTTGTGCATGCACACACACAGTGCCCTGGCAAAAGGCACACTGCCACAAAACCTTGGGGCAAGAAAATACACCAGATAACCTCTTGCAATCTCTTATTTGATGATAATATGAGCAACATGCTTTGTAAAGGTTTAGCAAAGAGTAAAACACATTTGTAAATGTACTGTCCAAATAAGGCTGCTGCAGAACTTTTGAAGGCATTAAATATTAAATTTTAGTACGGATCCACCTTTGAAAACAAGGTTAGAGCCAAGACAGATCCTGAGATAATTTTCATCATTATGGCTGTGTAAGGGATCTGTGGTTCCTCTCCTCTCTCCTACCCACCAAGTATTACATTGTTACTGACTTGAATTAATTCTGTGCAGTAAATAACATAATCCATGAAGATGAAAAGGCATGGAATTAACACTATAAGGCAAAAATGCTGCCTGAGCAGAAGCAAGCATTTTATCATGTAAATATGCAAATATCTACCTACATACTGACATTGCAGTTTCAAGTGTGTTGACACCTATGGACTAGGGGAGATAACTTTTGTATGGTTGAATTCAGTCAAGTGTATTGAATTTCAGCAGAGCTTTGCAAAATGCCTTAGGAAGGTTGTTTGGCACTCCTGTGTTTAACCACATTCTGAATGTATCTGAAATGCCTGCAATTTTTTGGAGGTAGTAAAAGAAATAAAGCCTTTCAAAAAACTTAACACAATTCAAAGTAGATGATATAAATCCATTGTTTTAAAGATGAGTAGTGTCAGTATTTTATTTGGCAGCATTACTCTTTGGAAAGTGCTATTTTCATTGCATATAAGTAATTGTCTGAACATTTGCATTTGTTTTTTACAGCCAATGTAGGTTACTACTAAAATACAGTGTCTCTGACAGGTTTATAATTTTGCTGACACAGGTTGGCAGATAGATGAGCATCTCACATGGAATATAAACATAAATTTCAATGAATAAATAGAACAGGGTCTGTTAGCACAGTCATCAAAAGAGAAAAGCCTCATAAGAAAATAACAGAAGGCTTTTGACCCTTTAAATTATAGCTCACTAGCTCACTGCTACAATGAACTGAGTTCCCAGGCATTGCTGGTGCTCTGATTCCCTTCTGGCATCTCCTGTGTGCTGTTCACATCATAATCCCCATGGAAAGTCACATGCTCCCAAAATTAAGTAGCTAACAGACTACTCAAATGATGCAGGTTCTAGGTCAGAGAAAGTCTGTATGTTAGTCTGCAAGATTCAGGGCTGAGCATCTTTAGAGAACTGTAGGGAAAAGGAGGGCATGTTTGAGTATTTCTAACTGTTTTCTGTTTAGCTTTTGCCTTTGTAAGGTAAAACTCAAAGCAATTAGAGTAAGTAGTTTGAATGAACATAAAAGCAGGGAGATGTCATAATATTATTAATCAGCACTCATTTTCTTAGAAGTATTTCCCAGCCAATCGTCCCACTCACTTTGCAGGAGGCATCCTGGGTACTGACTACCAGATAATCTGCTGTGTTATGTGTTAAAATAAATATTTTAACATAAATAGTACCTCCAGGGATGGTGACTCCACCACTTCCCTGGGCAGCCTGTTTCAATGCCTGACAGCCCTTTCAGTGAAGAAATTGTTCCTGCTGTCTATAGGTCTGTCTGCAGCTGCTTGTAAATGCAGAAGAGGCTTCATTTCAGGTTTGAGTTTGAAACCCTCACATCTTTGGGGATGTAATTACCCTAATATAGGGTCATAGATGGGGTTTTTTATTAGTCAGGCACTGGTGTTTTATGCATATCTAGGTCTTGGCTGGCTTCAGGACTCTGAGGCTGTTACCATCCCACTTATGACATTCACTTATGACATTGTGATTGGCAATAGTTACACCAAAATTTACAGGCATCCTTTCAGGCAGCTGGGATGTGTGACTGTAAACACACCTGAGCAAATGTAAAGCTGCCTCATTACAGCCCTGCAATGAATGAACCCATCAAATGTGGAATTGGGGGTGCTCTGCTCCTGACTTTCAATGACTCTGCCTTCCTCCCTTACGGCAGAGTCCCCAGCTGAGCTGTTGGAATTAGAAGCAGTTAGAACATTTTCACTAATATTACAGACATTACTCCTTTTACAACCTGTTTTTACTTTCCTGACTCGACTTTGACAGTCCCTTTACTGCTTGTACTGTTCCTCCTAATTGTCATTTTCATACCTGTTATTTATATTACTCCCATTACTGTCTTTGAACCTTCGGTGAAAGACTCATCTCTGTTGTCAGAACAGCAAAACTACCATAACTAAAGACCTTTTGTGAATCAGCTAGTTTCAGTTATTTACAGTAGGTGCCTTGATGTAGAGGAAAGATGTGTAGAGTTTTTTTTTAAACAGAAATTAATTATAATTCTTAATGTTTGTAATTGTTCCAGAGACGGTTGGAATTTTCATAACAGATTCAATAATATATGTGGAAAAGCCTTGTTTTTCTTTTAAACAAATTCTGCCTATCAGAAAGAAATTGTTACAGTGCTCCTTGATTTCTTTATGTAGGGCTGTGGGATTGTTTGTTTGTACAATTTTTAATATGAGTTACTGTAATTTTGCCTCTGGCTGATATTTTTCATTGGTACTTCGGTTTTTCATCATTGACAGATATTTTTGAAAGGTATTGCATATACATGTTGCATTTATTACATGAGGGTATCTTTGGCAGATAAGACATTGTGTGGGAGGGTTCTTGAGGAAAATTGGGAAGAGCTGGGAATTAGATAATTAACCTAAAAGCTGAAAACGTCTGCAAACAATTTACAGATGAATAACTGTTAGATAACATTGTCTACCTGGGAAAATTGCATTTTTTTCCATTAACAGCAATTCTGTTCTGTTATCTTAGCCTTTTTTTCCTGACTATATGTCTTAGCTCACAGACCTTTGTTCTCATTTACAGTCACCATTTACACTGATGAACTCTTGTAAACTTTTACCTCTTCTTCCTATTCTTTATCCCAGTTAATAATTGAAAATTAACCCTAGGAAAAAAAATACACTGTAGGAGGGAAGAAAAAACTGTAACAGACAACAGATTCATTAAAGCAACCCTGAAGTTATCTTGTAGAACAGAGCATTTCTTTAAGGGAAACAGGCCATGTTGAGAGTGGTACTTGGCCTTTAGCAGTGTGTGTTTTTTTAAGTGTGTGCTTCTTGGAATAAAGTATGTTGTGACTCCTGCTGTTACTTCCTGGCCTTTTGGGTGTGATGTTTGTAATTGCTTCATTATGATTTTTGTGTGTATTAGAACAGGACCTGAGGTAGAGCTGGTATAAGTGTAATTGAAGAGTTCTAGTCAATCACTTCTAGACTAAATTCAAATTCCCTTTGTCTTTAGGAAGAGCACAATAAGATGTGTGCAGGCTGAGAGCATACTGATAGGCTTCCCACTTAGAAATGGGTTTGGTGGTGAACTCTGCAGCCTTCATTCAAAGAAATCTTTTTGTTGAATTCTGTGTTAATGGCATTTTGGGTGACATGTATGACTGCTTTTAGTGTTTAAAATACCACCAGTTTTCTTTTCTTCCTTTCACAGTTCTTCAAAACAGACTTATATCACAGGATTGTATTTAATGTGAGATGGTTTTTTGGTCTTTTTGAAGAGGAAAATTTCTTTCTTGTATAAACATCCTATTTCAAAATAGGTGCACTGTCAGAGGCCATATGAAGAGGTAATAGCTATGCAACTTCAAATCAAATCCAGTTTACCCAGAGTTCAAAGGCAATAGTGAAGAGATCAGTTAGAGGAGAAAGGAGATGAATCTGTTGTTCTTCCTGACTGAAGTTCTTCATAAAGTGTGTAAATTCTAAGAATTAAAACCAAAAAAAGTCTTTAATAGAAGAACCCACTGGCTTCCAAAATAGGCTAAATACTTCCAATCTCTGCAGTCTGCTGCCAGAGCTAGAAGGTAGTATTTGAACTCTCTTGTTTCATTATTTTTGAGTTAACATAATGTGACCTTCCCCTGTCTTTTTATGGACCATCACTGCCTTGTCTGCTTGAAAGATTTCAGATGTTGCTCCCATTTTTCATGGGCCCTGTATAATCAGGGCACTCTGGTTTTCTGTCCAGAATTTTAATTACACATTTTTTGTTCCTGAGGTTGGGGTGTTGTGTAGGTAGCTTCTGTTTCAAAGAAGGAAATGTTCATGCCTTTACTGATTCTTAAGACCTTTTTTTCCAGTTCCTATGATAAAGGACTCCAAAGTGTTGGTGTTTTCCATGTATAAATGGAAAAGTACATTGATGTTTGTAGCAATAATTTCCAGACCCAAAGTGGTCAAGTACCAGTCTGAACCTAAACAGTCATGTTACATTTCAGCAATAGGACAATAATAGGACACTCGCCTCACTTTATGGTTCTTACACCCACAGATCTGCACTAAGGTGAATAATGAGACATGAGATGAAAAACAAATTCTTCTATATAAAGGCAATTACTGCATTATAGGTTTTCACTCTGGGATGGTTCATCCCTGAATAAGATCAAATCTGTGTTGAAACATACCATGATTTGTGGATAAATAAACCCAAATGCACTCTTATTTATGAGAGCTGTGAAAATTTAGAAGCTCAAAACTTAAACATAGTGGAATTTTGCTTATTCCTTGCCGAGTTACTGCTTCCCTTGAAGTTTTTACCCCACCAAGATTGCTGTAAGGATATCTCCTTACCCAATGGAAACTAGAAACTGGACTTCAGTGTGTTCTGGAAGGACAGATCTCTCACTCTGGTCCTGACTTATGTAAAAACACACATGACTTCATTACTCTCCCCTGAGCTACTGCAGTTTGTAAGGAGAATAATTAGAGGTTCACTGGGGAAAGGAATGAAGTGTTGCATATTTATTAGGAGACTACCAAGCTCAAAAGTCAAGTTACCTTTCAACTGAAAGTTTTAGATTCCACCCTACCAGAAATAATGAAAATGATATCACTAGGTTGACTTTTTCATCTAGCTTTCACTACACAATAAATGGGCAAGTCCTACCAAATCTACATGCTTAAACTTTCAGTGAGACAGAATTTCTTTCAGATTTTATAATATTATTTCCCCAAATTCTGATATACATTAAAAAATGCAATTTCATTTTGTATTTGTGGTTTTATTGAAATAGAGAACAAGAGACTTATTTAAGGCATTGGGGTAGGAATCTGCTCACCTGAGAGCAGAAACCAAAACACAAATGCATGAATATTATACTATGCTAATCTACATGGTTCTGTTGAATTTGAAATGCTACATAAAACCAAGGTCTTTTTTGTTCCAGAATTTAATTTAAAATAAATAACAGGTCTTTGAAATTGTTGACATGAGACTTTACAATTTCCTTTAAAATTTGCTTTTAATTTCTTTTAATGGGTTTTCATTATAATGAAATTAAAACTTCTTTTTGTTTGTTTTTGGTTTTTTTTTTTTCCATGAATATATGTTGGGGTGGGGAGCTCAATAAATTTCAGTCTCAATTCTGATTTAATGAAGCAAAATTTTCCTCCTCTCATTCTTTTAACATCCAGTGAATAAGCACTGGAACTGCCCCAGCCTTTAGTCAAACAAAAGTTTGTTGTGCTGCTGTTCTACTGGGCCTTCTTGTAGATGAACCACTGCATTTTTCAACTCCTCTTTCATTACCCGATGACAGAAAGTTTTTCTAAAAATCTTGAAAATAATTAGCATAAATACTGATTTGTGAATTCTCCTGAGAAGTGTTATTCAAAGTGATGAAGTGAGGCACAGTCAAAGCAAACTGGAGATTTAATGAGAAATGTTTGGCTTGATTCTTCTTTCCTTCTCTATAAATCACTAATAACTATTGTACTCTCTTAAAGCAAATTTAAATGTAATGGGAAGTAGCACTGCAACAGAATGTTCGTGCTAAAGTAAATATTCCTGGAAATGCTGATTTGTAACAATCATGCCCAAACAGTGGAAATACTTTGACTTATAAAATCTTTCTTTATAATACGCTCTCAATTATTTTAAAATACATTTAAACCTGATCCCATTTATTAAAAAGTTTCAAGCAGAGGGAGCATTTTTTTCTGGAAGCATTTTGGGAGAAGTGCATTGTTCCACATGCTGCAGTTCCACTGATTTACAGCTTCTGCAGCTCAGGAAGCATTTCCGGATACTCCTCTGTTTTATTCATTGCAAAGGAGAAGGGTTTACAGTGCAATCTCACTTCTACAACATAACTTATAAATGAAAATAGTTACACAGTAAAAATTTATAGTGCCAGAGTCACTAACATATACTCAAATTTAAAGGATCAGATATTATGGTTTTACAGAGATTTTGCTCCTAAAGTTTTTTCACTTAAATTTGATCTGGCCAGAGAGACTGAGAGATTAAACAGCCATTTAAAGCAAGAGAATTTCCTTGTGCCAGATCAGAAAACCTCTATCTTTAATCATATGAATATTTGATTATCTTTTGAACTGTGTTATTTGTAGATTATCATAGAGATTTATTTTTACTTAAATTGTCACATATTGCTGATTTTTTCAAACTGACACACCTAAACAAAAGTACTGTTTACATAAAGCTTTTATATGACGTTTCAGATAGAACACTGCTTCTAGGTAGATTGCTTCACAATCACTAATTATTTGGTCACTACAAACATACTATCATCCAGCAGGATAAAACCAAAGCAGAGGAATTAATTCCTTAGTATTAATATAAAGACAGTGAAGGAAGGAGCATCAGAATTCAATGAGCACCATATATTAAAGTTGAAGTATTGTTATTTCAAATTTATTATATAATGAGGCAAAAAATAGCCAGTGACATTTTAAGAACAATTGGAACTGGAAAGTGATGTGAACCCACAGGAAGTATAAACTGCTTTAGAATCTTAAGGACCTATGATCAAAGGAAGTAAAAGCATTTGTATTTGTGATATGGGATGAAGCCTTTCAGTGTTATAAAAGTGATGAGAAAGAGGAGAAGCAAGTCAGGAGGAAATACTTGATGCCTCATCTGGCTTCCCAGAAAATGGGCCATGAAGTTGGTGACAGGCACTGCTAGATTGCACATGGAATTGTGTCCTTACCATGAACTCGACTGTCTTCAAGCAGGATCAGCAGCCATAAAGTCACACCTTGCTCCTGGTGGACCATGTGTGATATTCTCTGTATCTTCCTCAGAAGGTCTAAGGGACTCTGGGCAAATCTGCTTTGGACATATGACATGCAATGAGGAAAAAAACTCCAAACCAAAGACCAAAACGGTGGGTATTTTGCTGTGAGGATGAGAAATAAGGTTTGAGCATAACCAAGAACCTAATTTTGTGAAGTATTGAAAAGAAATTACCAAGTGGAATTAAAGAATGGAGAGGCTGAATAAAAAAGAAGAAAATGCTAAATTAATAATGAGATCACCTATTGTACAAAAATTTTACCTCCTAAAATCTGTTTGTGCTCTGCTGTCAACCCCATCAAATTTGCATTGAGAGAGGTTAAAAGGAGATGGCAGCTGTGCACGGTGTATCAGGGCATGAGAGACAGTGCACATTGTGCAGTACACTTGGTCAAACTGCAGTGGAGTGCTGGCACTGGCCCAGAAGGATGAAAAGTACTGGCTTATGTTGATAAACAAGTATTAATGAAACAGTGTGAGAGATCAGAATGAATGATACAATCCTTGGCTCTATAACTGGCATCAGCCTTTGTGTTTTTGCTTTTGTTATCGTGTATTAACAGCCCTGAGTAACTGAGGGCTTCTTGTGACAGATACTGCACATGTGTGTGCATAAATACTTACATGCACATATACACGTGCACAGAACGGGGAGGATGTTGGCTTAAAGATTTATGAAATTTTGAAGCATATCCACAATATGTAAGATTGGTATTCTTTCTCAGTAATGACTGTAATGCCAGAAAATGTGATTAATGGAACTCAAGAGGAAAAGATAAAGACCACAGAAAGATTGAAAGGAGGGAGAGTGATAGCTGAGGAAGACAATACACTGAAAGATACTGGCAATTGGTCTGATATAAAATATATCAGTGTGGAAAAAGTAGGAGAAAAATAGCAATTCCAACTATACCTGTAGGTGCTAATGCTCTGCTACTGGGAACAGCTTTATGGACTTCAACAATCATAGATTCATACCTTGACAGAATTAAGACAACTGATGCATTAATTTGGTTTCCCCATTCATTTAAATTCCAGTAGCTACCAGAAGACACATTAAAGAATGTCTTCTGAGCAAGTTGATTTTAGGGTTATCCAGTGTATAAAGAGAACATAATAGAACTACTTTCCTCAAGCAGTTGAACCCATATTGTAAAACGACTTCAAAACCTTCATACTCTGAAACCTACAGCGAAATAAAGACAAAAATTTCATTTGAAGCCAATTCTTAGCTTATTTTTGCAGCTGCCTACTCTCACCTTTACTCATGGTGACTTTGCTGAAGCAGCACTGCCTCTGTCAGCCTCATACACTGGAAAGACTGCATCGAAGAGAGCAGGTTGACTCAGCAAGTGTAAGAGCAGCAGGCTGGTTGCAGCCAATTTCAGCAGGAGGATGTGAAAGTTATTATATAACTTGCTCTGCAACCTGTTCAGCAAAACAGATGGAGAGTAGAAACAGATGCAAGGGCAAGAAGGAGTAAGAATACAAGGGTAGCAGGACAAAGAGGGGAACATCATAAAGGGGCAAATTGAAGAGTGAAGAAGAAGAGATAAAAAAAAAGAAAACAAGAGTTGATAGAAAACTCCTAGACTGTCTGATAGAAATGTAATTGATTGTGGTAATTCTAGTTTGTTTTCTCTTGTAGTTCCTTGAATTCAAAATACTCACTGAGAAAAACGCCAAAACAAACCACAAAACCCAGAAACAAAACACCCTTGAAGTTTTACCACACATATTCATCATACAATATAAAATTATCAACATTGCAGGTTTGGTAGAAGGTAATTTCACTTTGAAAATCTTATTTATTGAGAGAAATTCCAGAATAGTTTTACTGAAGTCAGTAAAGTTACTTTCCATTAAGTGTAATACAAGAATACTGTATTGCTAAGTGTTTTGTAGAGATTAGTAATATTTGCTAGGTTTTTCTGGTATTCATATATATTGTTTAGTATAATAAGTTGGTGTTTGACAGTTAAAATAACCCACCTAATCATCATTCCTACATTAGTCATAATTTATTTAGCTTGTCTTGTGGTACACGTTTTCATTACTCAGTTATCCCTTCAGGAAATATTAAAGGTTTGAGTGCACTGATCATTCTGAATAAACAGGTTAGATTACTTCTTTTTACATCTATTTGCTGTTTGCATGTGACATTTAGTGAGTATCAGTGTAGTCTTCTCCAAAGTCTTCCAGAAAAAAAGTGAGGCTTCTTTTCTTTGCTCACCAAGACTTTAGAATAGGTTCATTAACAAATCAATGCTGTAGTTTCTCCTATGGCAAGGGTACACTAACCAAGAAAGAAAGATAAATCCAGCTTATTTAAGACAAATCCACACTAATTGTGCATTCTGTGATAACATTGGCAGGATAATTTGTTAGGAGTTTGATCTAAGTTCTCACACTGTATTTCAAGATCAGAGAAGGATGACATTAAAAAGCGCACCACCAAGGAAAAATACTAATCTAATTTTACTGAAGATGAACAAAATTAACCTTCATTTGAATATGCAAGCACGTATAGCATTTGGCAACTAAAAACTGTCCTCTGAGGACACAGAAGGCAGTGATGAAACAGCTTATATTCCAACTCAAAACTTTATTCTTGAAGGCTTTTACACATGAGAAGGTGCTAAATAATAATAATAAGCAGAGACTGAAACAAACTGCTGGTATCTGAAGGGTGTCAATGCAGTCAAGATAAAGAACTGGGAGCTCTTCAAGTGAGTTGGGGTGTGACAAAATCTGTGCTGATGAATGCTGACATCCTGAATAAAATCACTACACGGCTTCACGTAGGTCAAGAAACTACATTGTTTCCCTGAGCCACAATGACAGCGGGGTGACAGAGATTAATAGCTTTGTATTGACTGAGCAACTTCCAGTTCCTTATCTTTGTCAAGTCAAGGCTCTGTCCAAGAGCTGAAATTGTTATTAGACTTATAATTGCAAAGACATTTAAAGGGTTTCCCCTTAAGGGACTATGAAATCCAATAAACCTTTCATAAAACCTCAAGCATTCAAGTGCAAAACCCTTGTCTCAGAGACAGGCACGCTCACAGCCATAACAGGGGAAACCTTGAAGCCTCTTACATTGAATAATGTTTGATTTATGAAGTTGGTTTTGAATTTATATCAGTTATTTTATTAAAAATATATGAAAGAATGTTTTAAATATGAGTGAGCTGTGTTCACTTCTGTCTTGATCAAGTACTCCATGTGTCTGAGCTGGAGGTCTTTCTTCACCTGTCACTTAGATTCATGAGAGCTCACAAATACTGATTTTGTATCGCTAATTTAAGGTGCTTAATTCAATTCAGATGAGATTAAATCTCAATTTCTCACTGAAATTTCAAAATAAAAGCTGTAGGATCAGGCTTGGATTTCTTTATTATTGTTGATTTGTAGGGAAATGTTTGCAGCATGTAAAGAGTTTTCAGTGCTCTATGTCAGATTTACTTAATGAACCTATTTGAATGAGAGGAAGGAATGTTTTCAAGCAGCAGATCTAGTGCTTATATCTTTGGCTTACTTTGAGTCTCTTCCAGTACAACACAGTGTAAACTGAGAGGTGGCACTGGCCTCAGGAGATACCAGAGTCTTTCTTTTGTTTAAGAAACTTGAGCTTTTCTAGGAAACTATTGTGGTTTGCCAGTAACCCATTTTGTGCTAAATTTTCAGTTTATTTACTTCCTTCAAAGCTCAAAGGGATTGCTGATGCCAGTCATAATAGTGGTGACTGCAGTCACTTGGCAGCAGAGCAAATGATAGTGCATGGTGCAAAGAAAGGTAGAATCTGCCCTTGATTTGAAAGAAAGGAAATCTCATAAAACTCTTCTGCTATGCTTTGTTTTGTTTTATTTTGCTAAGACATTAAGAAATAAAAATGTAGCATAACTAAAAACTACATTTTAGTAGTGATGAGCAGAATTAATAGCCATACATTCAGGCACATTCCTTTGATTATTTCATTAACTCTTCAACAAAGCTGAGTGTCATTCCCTAGAATTGCTTACTCCAAGCCATACAGATCTCTACTAAGGTATCTGCAGCCACCACTGACTACTCTCCAGATATTTCTAAGGTATTGATATGCATTATCTTCTCTTTTCATATATCACAGTGATAACTGTGCTTGCCACCTCCCCTGGCTATAAGCCTTATTCTAGGAACATTGGAGTGATGTGGAGATTATGCCTGATCTTCCCTTTTGCTCCAGAGAAGACAGATTGCACTTTTTGACAGTAAGAAAATGTTTTAGTTTTAGGGACCTGTAAACCCTAGCATTGAAGTGACTGTAAGATCCACAGCATCCACTGGATTGTATGAAGGCTTATTTCTTGTTTGTTGTGTGTTTGCTTAATTCACATGCACGTTTTAGGCTAATGCAGCCATTATCACATTTGAAACTTCCCTCCCCCTACATAGGAGGAAGGATGTTGTGAGAACTTAACTCAGTTAGAACTCTCTTGTTCTGTAAAACAGCATGATGTGCATATTGTCAAGGGCAGATAAGCATGGGAACGTTTCATGCCATGGTAGGAACACTTCCACTGAGGTACAGGTAGTGAAGGTTCAGTGTCGCACACAATAAGCAGCATTTTAGTCATACTTAATTAGGGAATAGTATTTTCCCTGCTGGCCACACCCTGTTTTCTACAGGAAAAACTGCCCAAGGAATAAACAGGAAGGAATTAGCAAACTGGAATGGACACAAACTGGTAGAAATAGTTAAAAAGGCTGAGGTATAAGGTGAAACTGAACAAACCCTTAGTATTTCTATTTGGTGTTTTGGAGTTCATGGAAAAACTAATAATATCATTAATCCTTCTGAGTATTTATGTAAATATTGGATTTTTGTTGTATTATGCTTTTTTTTCCTCCAGTGTTTTTCACATATTAGTGTCAAAGCTAATTTCTAAGTATATTGCCACAAATTAACTTGCCTTTGTTACTTGATTTGTGACAAAAAAATTAAGCAGTAAAAACGTGACTTAGAGAAAGCTGTGATCAGTTAAGTTAGCCACTGGCAGAAGATGAGCAGCCCAGCCATCTCTTCTCTTATTGAATGTTTACCAGAAATTTTACATTTATGGATTTTATTTTGTTCCTGTATGTACTAAATAAGAACCCTTTGGATGCTCATTCACACGAATATGCTGTGTATTTTCTGTCCATAATTGTGTCTAAGAAAGAAATTAAGAAAGACATCAATATCTATCCCTAAGTTGTTTGGAAGCTGTGCTGTTTGCTTATCAGAATCGTTGCCAGTTGGTGCAAGTGAAGAAGGCAGGAGCTGGAGACCTATTGATCAAACTACAACAGCCACTGGAGTGAACAGACCAGTCCAGTATCTGCAAAGTACACTTCCAATTCTTAAGCCAGTTTTTTAAAGTAGAATTTGAATCCTGAAGTAATAGCTTGTGGCAAATAAAATAAAAACTACAGCCTGAGTGACTACTTAACTCAGCATAAAAGGCCAGTTGGCAGCTGCCTTGTGATTAATAATCTAAAGGTGGGAGAGTAATTGCAGCAGTTTCTTTCTCTCCTTTTTTTTTTCCTAAGTTCTTTTCCAACCATTAGTTTTATGTTGGTCCATCTGTAGAGTCATGTTTCATAATTGTGGTTAGATTTATTTATTTATTGGAATAACCACTTTAAATTCTAGGAGCTTCTTTAACAAAAGTTCTCTTAACAAATCCAGAGGACAAACTGTAGTAAATAGTAAACTAAGATTTTAGTAGCTATATTTTGTTTTATAGATGCAAGGACCAGTTTTAAAAATCATTAATTTCTAGGAATTGTAGTAATGAGAGTTTCAAAACTCTCTACATTTTTTTTTAATATCTGGAGGAGAGAATTAGTCAATTCAAGTTCTGTTCAGCTGTGAGTTTTATGTGCATGTGTTCAGGAAATCATTTAATTTTGGACTTTCTCTGTTAGCTGTGAAATCTAGATATTAAGCTTGGATTCCAAGATACATACAAACATAACCAGGTTCAATAGCCACTCAAGATTTCATATGGTGCTTTTACAACCTTATGGGGAATACAAAAGATCACTGGTGTGGCCAATCAGCAATTGGATACCTCCCTGTCAAGTATTTCCCACAGAATCTTACCAAAGCTTGGGGATGGCAGCATCCTGCAGGAAGAAAAGTTTCCTAGCGTGAATAACTAAGTTATAGTAAAAACTTCAGGGTTCATTCTACAACTGTTCTTTGTCAGTAGTGCTAGGAATCAGTTATGGTGGTCATTTCATCATTTATCCCAAGGGATGATTTATTAGGGATCATTTTTCTGCAGCTGGAGATACTCAAAGCCATGGCAGCAGCCTGAGAGCTGAGTGCTGTCCAGCTGAAAACCAACGTGGTGTGATCTCATGCAGCTCCTGCCATTACCTTCCCTCCCTGGTTACCTCTTACATCTGTAGCCAAAGGGGATCTGAACCACACATTAAAGATCTATGATCTCATGAAATATAAATAGTGATTGCTGTGTATAATGAGAGGCCATACGAAGGAGGTTTTTGTCCTGTAGTCAGTGGGTATCCTACAGTCACCACCATTGAGAAGCCAGCATTTCCTGATAGTTATGATGTAGTGAGAGCTGTGGCAACCATGGCTTTCTCTCCACTGCTCAGGAAGTATTGGCACTAACCCTGCAGTTAAGAGCAGTCTGGTAAATTTTGATTAAAGTCCTATTTTTTAATAGTTTTATCTGTGGGGTCTTTTATTGTGGTGATTTTCTGGGGTTTGGTTTTGACTGTTTTTTGATTTGAAGTTATCATCACTCCACAAGTGAAAAATGTCCAGTGGGTTCTCACTATGTTAAATAAAGAGCATTGGCAATTTGGTTAGTGAGTGATATTTTTGAAGTATTTTCAAGGAAGCAGCTGATGCTGACAACAGCCCAGGCCTGTGCAAGGCAGTTTGTTCTAACACTTGTTTCACATTGTTTTCTTGTTTATCCTGAGATAGATTTTAGTCAAGCTGCTGAGTGCAAATGAGGTTTGCCAAGTTATCCAATTTTCCTTTTTAAGTTCCAGGGGGAGCTACAAAACAGTTGTACTCCGTTCATAATAATATTAATCTAACTGTACAGAACTATAGCGAACTGGGAGAGGATAGGATAGAATTCATTGCACTTTTATCACACGATAACATGATGTTTCTGCAAAAAGTTTGAGTGGAAGAAAAGAGATGAAAAAATAAAACCAGGCTATTTTCCCTTCCAATTTCTTTTTCTTCAGGGTGGCACTTAATTTAAGAAGCCTTAAAGGACCATAATTATCAAGCTAAGCAGAGTTGCTGTTCTATTATAATAACATAAAGGGTTTCCTCTTCTTAATTTTGGTAATACAACACTTGAAAGATTGCAGAAAATGACCTTATGTTCCTTAACTGCTGCAGATGCTATTTATTGCATAAATATAAAGCTAGAAAAGAATTGTTATTATTGATTACTGATACTGTTTTTTCAGTATAACTGAAACCTAATTTTGGACTCTGTAGCTACTGAATAAATGTGATACATTTACCAGATGTATCATCAGAGATGATTCCTGCCCTGAAGACTTAATAGCTCTTGTGATTCAGTGACTTGCACAAATATAAATCACAGCAAGGCAATACATTTTCAATAAATCTGGTACTGCACTGTAAATCGGCCATGCAGGATGAGGATATGATGGATCATAGGACAGGATAAGGCTTTGCTAGGTCAGAGCCTTATTTAAAACTGGGGACCATAAGGACAGGTAATAAACCTTATGACAGAAAGGAAATGCAGCTGTCTGTAGTAAAAACATGGAATCATGTGTGTCACCTCTGTGCGTGAGTCTGTTTAAATTCAACTGAATTTGCAAAGACATTTGAAGCTGTGATTGTTGCAGTTAGTGTCCTTCAGGAGAAGAAAAGGGGGAAGGAAAAAAAGAAAAAGTGCTGTAAAAATATTTTGTGAAGAAAAACTTTTGACCTCTCTATTGATTGTTAATTTTTTTTTAATATGCAGAGTAAGAAACAATTTATTTTCAGAAAGTATTGGCTTCAAGGATCCTAGGTCTGGGAGGAGAATATTTATTAGTTTATATAATGTTGAAAGTGTTTCTTTTTCTGTAGCCTTAGCTCTGTTTCTTTCCTAAAAGTAATAAACACTGTACACAGGAGTATTGCCAAAGTAGACTTCTGATACCAACCTGGGGTGTTGATATAGTTACATTGCTCTGGGAAAAAAATACTGGTGTTTTTATGAGTATTTCTGTAAATGAAAATACAGGAGAGAAGGTGGGGGAAGGGAATGGCGTTTGGGATCCCTTTAAAAAATTGTCTGAATGTGCGGCACTGTTTCTCACAGGTTGCCTAGGTAAACAGAATATTTTTATTATTCTGGGTTTACCAGAATTTTCTTGCTAGATGCAGGTTATTATTGTGTGTGGAGAGTTTCAAGTCATATTACTTTCCTTCTTCTTCAGCTCTTTCTTTACTCTGCAGTTGGTCATATTTCTTCTTTCACTGTACATATGAACATGTGCCCACCCGCTCGGTGACAGATGAGACAGCGCCATGTGGGACACGCTTCCAAAGCAAGTGGGACTAGCTAATGTATGAAAAAGCTCAGAAAGGATTCCTGCAGTTCTGCTGACTTCACTGCTATTACAATTTATGTGAGCAAATACTTTATCTCAACTTTTTCTGCCTCTCAGCCTTGCAATTTTAGCTGCTGTTTTTAAAGTGAACATGGGTTCTCTACAACGGGAGCATCATCAGCACTAATGAGGATGTTTCAGACCAGATCAAACTCATCTTCAAATAATTCCCTTAATAGTCCCATGGTCACCCCAGTGGGCTAGAAAAAGAATTAATACAAAGCCTGTTGAAAAGAAAATTCTTATAGTCATAATCAAACATCTTGCTTCAATTAATTCTCTGCTTGGTCAGATTTTGACCCTGGACTTGCACTGAGACAAAGTAATTGAGTATCATATAACCAAATACTTTGGAATTATTTTTTTTAGAAATTGCTGTAATATATGTATCATCAAAGAAATTTACTGCTGTTAAGGCTTAACAGTTGCAACTGACTATTCAAATACTTTACATTAGGAAAAAAATGTAGAAGGACAGCCTAGTTAATTGCCTCATTGCTGGGAAATGAAGCAATATTATCGTTGTTACCACAAGGATATTTTTTTTCTTGTAACAGGGGCTAATAATGGTAAAGTATCGTTGGGAGTTTGTTAAGGAATTATGATCCATTCTAAATATTCTTTAAAGGCTGCAAATGTGTATATATTCCTGCTGACATATGTAGCCAATAATTTCCATCACAACATCTCTGTGGAAATTGAACCAAATATCTTGATAGGAACAAAATTAACACAGGTCACACATCACTCCATATGGCAAGTCATCGTGCCAAGACAACTCAAGGTGCTTTGTAGTAGATGGAAAGTCACTAACAAATACCTTTCTCTGTCAAACAGTGTTTCTGTTATCTAAAGAAAGTTTGACATCCATGTCTTCAGCCAAGATCCATCAGTGGTTTTCCATTACTTTATTACATTAGCTTAATCTGACCTAGAAGAAAATATAGATGCCTAAGCACAAGCTCTGTATCCTTGTGTACTCACCTCAAATACCTTGAGAAGGAGAGAAAAAGTTGGCATTGGAAAGTTTAAAAATAATCATTATAAATTCTTCCAGTGCTTGACCTCTACATACTCAAGTTCTCTCCCTGCCCCTTCTTTTGCATTTCAGCTGGGAGAAAATGGCCATTTATTACTTTTGGCTCATGTATGGGAAGTTGCCTTCAACTTTACCTCCCTTCAGCTTTGCCTGTGAATGTTCACTGAGAACAAGGATCAGTTTTTAGCCTGGCTGATCCATACACATCAGGCTGCAAAGTGGAGGCTCTGTGATGGAGCCACACCAATTCAGCCTCAGTATCACTGAATGAAACTTCCCCGCTGAACTTCTGCCTACAGGGTCCAAATTTTATCTCCTTCCAACTCTATATTTTACACAATATTATCTATAAAAGCACTGGAAAGGCTATACTGCATCTGTGCTTATCTCTGGCATTATTAAACCCCGTAACACTGTCCCTAGCAATTTCCTGCTGTATTCTACACGCAGGTTTAGGACCTCCGTTTCTGAAAATGCTTTATAAATATGACAGCCACATTTTGTTGTTGGTGCAAAATCAAACATACACATGCACTATTTGCCACTAGCTTCTGGTTTGCTGAGATCACATATGAGTTCTTAATTTGGTTTTCAGGAGACATCTTGATGTATTTCAACTGCTCTAGCATGAGTAATCCAACTGTGTGCTATGGCATTCGTAACTGGGGAATGTTGTTATTCTCCAAGTGACATACAAAAAACTAAATAGATATGTTTGATGGGGTATTGACAGCAGTTGTCCTAGTGATATTGTGTTTGAATGCAGCATGGTTTTGCATTGCTCTAATTAGACCAATCACATCCTAGAATTTTGAAGACATAATTTCCATTACAACATATGTAAAAGCAAAGTGCATGTTTTTATTCAGTGGTGATTGTAGGAGTATCACCAGAGGAAAGCTAAATCCTGTCAGTGAATCTACAATCTCCACATTTCTTATAAGGCTGAGAATGATCCGCTCCTTATGGCCAGGTTCAAGCGACTTCGGGTTAAAAAGAATTTTTTGTTGCCCTTATTGAGGGCTAAAAATATGTTTAGTCTGTCCACTTACACCTACAAGTAAACAAACGTATAAAATACCCATCTAGAAAACCAGTTTTAAAATGGAAATGAAACAAGCTTGAATATAGTGTGATATTGACAAATATTGCATAAGTTGCTATATATATATATGTATCTTATACAGATCTTATCTTACTGGAAAAACCAGTAATTTGTAGTTTTGTTTTCCATTTCTTCTATTATAAAAAAAATTGCTTTGCAAAATATTTTATGCAGTTCTCAGATTTTAAATTTCCCAGAGTATGCATTCACAGTAGCACCAAGGAGCAAAGTTTCCTCTTCCATTCTTTTTCCTTTGGTCTGTTTGGTAAGGAACAGACTTGACACCCATCCTCTTGTTATCCTTTATGTGAACCTGCTTGTTCCAACTCTGTAATCTCACAGATCAGGATTAACTTCCACTATAGGCTGCATTCATTTTAGGGGGATTTGCTCACAATATTGAAAGACAGGATGATATAAATGGATTAGAACTCCTGGGTCTTGCTCCCCATCTCATTCTCATTGTGCTTTGATCTTCTCTCCTCTGTCAGGAAGCTCCGTTTCAGAATGAGAAAAGACTCTGCCCATTAAGCGTGAAAGACCTCTGATGTTTGATGCAAGGGGAGCATCTGCCATGTTAATAGATTTGTCAGTGAGCTAAGTGCAGAGGTACTAGCTTTTATTCTGGATTTGTAAAGTGCCTAAAAAAAAAACCAAATTAAAGAAAGAAATCAGTACTGACACACACTGAAGCTCCTGAGAATGTTTTCTATTTTACTGTCTTTGATGGGAAGCTGGCCCTATGAAAATCGTGTAGAAGGCGTATAAGTGCTACTCTTGTAACACTCAAATTCTTTATATGCTGCCTATTTATCTTCAGTCTGTATATGATTTATGAAGGGTTCAAAATCTATCTGTTGAGAGAGTTAAAGTGTGAGTTGATGCTCCAAGTGTTGGTCTGCTCAGAGGCTTGGGCTTGTCTCCTCCACCAACACACATGGCCCCCTCCCTTTAAAAGTCAAATGTCATTTGTCTGCCTCTGAATGATAGCATCCACACAAACGTATTCCTACCAGAAAGCCTAAATTTAACAGAGCTGAGTCTAAAATTTAACAGATACCGTTGCTCTCTGCACATTTCTCAGATTTTTATTGTACATAACTTTTCAGAGTCTGGAGCCTCCTGTGTAATATAAGGTGTTAGAAACTCAGGTTATTACCAAAGTCGCAGCCTCGGGCAGGAGAGAAAATTGGCACTGAAAGACCCAGGCTTACTTTCCTCATCCTTTTCTCCTGCCTTCTGGCTTTACCCTCAACTGATGTACCACAGACTTCCAGAACTCCGGTTTCTGAAATATGTGGACTCTTATTGTTATCTTTGCTGTATTGAGTATGAATATTTTAAATGGGGAAGAAGTATGAAAACATCACTGTCTACACATATTTCTCTGTAATTCAGTCTATCAATTTTTACATGAAATTGTAGTAGGGTGCCACCCCTGCAGCAGCAGTTTAGCCTTCCAACAGGCTGCCTCAGTTGCCTTTTCCTCTTTTCTTTCAAATTATTTGTAGCTTTAACTTTATTTCTGTTCACAAACAACTCTTCAAACCTTCTCCCCTTCCCCAAAGGAACAATATGGCAATCTTATTTCCCTAAGGCACTGATTCAGTTTCTGCTGAAAATTGAAGCATCTTCACTGACTTCAGAAAGATCCAGTATGACTTGTTCAAAGACAAATTAAAAATCTCCTACTTGATAAAACTAGAAACATATTAAAATGAGTATTCTTTTTCTATATTTTTGGCTGCTCAAATATCTAGACATTCATAAAAAGCCCTGAGAAAATGTAATTTCTTGGTACCTAAGCCTCATCAACTCTAAAGCTGGAAATAACCAATGCTTTCTATCTGTATTTCTCTTCTACAACAACTGAAATAGAGCTAAAGGTTCTAATTTCACTAAAATGCCCTACATGAGGAGCTCACCTATGATATATATTAGGATTCATTTTCTTTCTTCTCACCCATCATCCAGAAGTAACTGGCCATGGTACTATTCTAAGCCTTTGCACAACCACATTTGGCTTTGCATTTATAGGTTTCCTGGTCTTCTGAAGGCTCACTCTGATTTTGTTTGATGGATTGCTCTGATGAAATGTAACGTTGCATTTTCACTTAAATCCTTCACTTCATCAGTGGACTGAGAGTCAGCCAAATGCACCTGCAAGCTATCATAGTGTTTATCTGTTACTACCGTGCAAGAAAGATAGGGAGCTGAACACCTTCAAATTTGCTGAAGTACTTCTGTGGTGCTGCTCACAGGTGGCTGGAATTAAACTGACTAAGTGACTTCTCCAAGCACAGTACCTGTCATATCTTGTCTTCTTTTCATAACTTCAAAGATATGAAACTCATAAAACCAAGCCCAGAAAGGGTCAGAAGCCACATGCTCCTTTGATTGATGTTTTGTCATATTTTGGCTCATTACTTCACCAGAAACCTTCTCTGCTAAATTTCAGAATTTATGAACTCCCAGAAAATAAATGTTGTTAAAAGCTGGGTAAAAGGGTCGTAGTGAATCTAACTAACATGCATGAATCAAACCCTTATGCCTCCAGGATGACCTCAGAATAAGGAGATACAATAGAGATTACATTCAATGTATGTGTTATCTATTTCTTTGACCTTACAGCCACCTTAAAGTGCTGAACCACTGTTGTTGAAGGAAATATTTTTTTGCTGCTGTGTACAGAAGTTTCTTTCTAATGAACACCACAGGGTTTACTGATCGCTCTTAATGAGATAGGAACAAGTGTCCTGCAGGTAAATTGTCACATATTTTTAGAAATAAACCAATCAATGAAGGTGATGTATAGAATGATAGAGTTATCTGTACTTCTCCAAAAGAGAAAACAAATATATCAATGTCCTTAATGCTTTATATAAAAGACACTTAAGGAGCTGGCAAAAACTCTGTTTAGACCCATGTTTCAGACCTTAAGAATCAATAACAGCAGTTAAACTGAGATTTAGGGACTCTTACAAACATAACCAGGAACAATATTCAAAGGAACGAAGACACTGGGGGTTGTCACAGGAGAAAAAAAAGTCTGATTTTGTCACAGTGTCTCAGAACTTTCAGGAAGTATCTTTTGGGAGAAATAGCTGCCTCTGAATGTTACTGTAACATAGTCCTTTTTTACAACGACCTTACTGCTGTGTTTTGACAATTACTTTGACTACCTACTGCTTAGTAACATGGTGGATTTCTGCTATTCTGCTAGAATTCAAGGAAGGAAAGAATTTATGTACACTTTTTAGCAGATATATTTATATCTGAGTATATGTACCAGGATCTACTATTTATGAAATGCACCTAATTCTATTGTGTTTGGTGCAAGGGAGATACACACTTTTTCTTTATGTGTAATGCTTTTATATAATTATTTTTATCCTCAAAGGTACATTTATGTCTTTGTACAGTATTTGCATATCTGTGCTGCATACATATAGATTGTTTTTTCCACTACTGAAATGCAGGAGGCTTTGGCCCTCAGCTTGCACTGCACAGGGAATGGGAACCTACTGGTGGATGGATGTGATGCTTACATAATAAATGCTCTGATAGAGCTTATATTTTTAAAATTTTCCATCTGGGCCCTTACTCCATGCAAGTTGAACATCTCTGGAAGAAAGATATATAACTTAACTAACTCTAATAAACTTTCAGCATAGTTCTACCTATCTTGTGCACAATACTTAATATGTTAACTCCCTTACTACTTAGGCTTTTAACATGCAAAATGGAGAAATATGTAACTGTAAAGTTTTTCAATATTTTCCTTTTTTCACATGCAAATGTCATTTTGCTTAATTAGATAATATACCTGTGTAAAGACAGAAAATCAGGATTTTGTGTGTGAAACTGTAATGCGTTACAGATCCCCTTGCGGCAAGACTTTTTGTAAGCATGACCATAATTTCTTCTATTTTTACATGGATGTTTTGAACTTGGTTCTATCAAACAGATTAAGGCAATTCAGAGAATACAGCATAAATTCCAAATTATGTAATAAATACATAACTAAACACATTTTTGTGACTTTCCTTTTATATGAGCTTGTCTCTGTTTTCTTATGTTGGGATTCTTTTATCTTCTCTACATGGCCAAGAGCTACATTTATTTATGCAAAAGTAAGGATTGGCATTAAATATTTATATATCTCATTTATTTGAAGCTGCTGCCCCATAAAGAACAGACTGCTTTGGGGTTGCTATTAACTGGCCAGGTTTTTCTGACCTCAGTTTAATTCTCAGACTGCTGTGCTTGAAATTGTCACCTTGTATGAAACATTCCAAGAAAATGACAACACTGTTTTGAAGTGTAAGTGAAGAGCACATGCTTGTCCTGCTCAGTGACCTCACAACATCCTTTACACACTTGTACTTTAGTCCTTGCCAGTTCAGTTCAAGAATTCAATTCTCACGCAAGGGTTGATTGTTTTATCACCATTCAGGTGTCTTCAGGAATTTGCTTATTGCTCAGATACTCATTTAGTACATTGCTAGGAGAGGCAGACTTCTGTTGCTGAGTAAGTCCCCACTTGTTTGCTGTAAATATGATGTACCTCTGCCTGCATTCGCTGCTTTGCTGTCTGGGGAGAGGCAATGTGGAAAATGTTATTTAAGGAAAAACTGTGTACAGCATGCTGCATGAAAAAGTCCTTGGTTTCAAAGCAGTAGGGGCTAGAGACACAGACTGCTGTTAATGACAGACTTGCTATGAGTTTTTTAGAAAATAATTTTGAATGCTACTTGTAATTCAGTCTTCTGGGTTCTGCATTTCTGTGGAAAAGGCTTTGCACTTCTGTTAAGTTTTGCTGCTTTGGTTTTACTTTTTTTGGGTTGCACAACATGCCGTTGTTTTGTTTATGTCTCATCATTTTTAATCTATGTATGCTTTTCTGTACTTTCCTTTTTTAAATGATCTCTTGCACTATGGAAGCACTCAAACATTTGAAATATAAGCAGTAAAATGCAAAGTTCATGATGCATCTGTGGAAGTTGGTGGTCTGTAAAAGTTGGAGGCATTGATACGTGCTTACATGTTTTGCTTCACAACATATTAATGGGTTATTTTACAGTAGCATGGCATTATAATCTTATTTGTATCTAGCAATTCTTTTGTTGAGTCTCCTTCGTAGCATATTTCAATTTCTATGTTACTTACCCACATTTTTTTCTACAAAATGTAGAATACTATGGGTTCAGTTCAGAACAGAAGTTGACCTCATATCTGTAATTCAAATTAAACTTTGTTAATTTTGCTAAAGTTTATAGTGTATTTACAGCTCCATCTTGAAGATACCTGTTCAAGTGATTGGTATAATTGTAAATAATTAGTATCACTTGACTCAGAATTACCATTTGTTAAAGTTGATTTTGCTTCTGGGAATAGAAATTTACCAAATCAAACTAGATTTTAAAACAAATAAGATGTTCAAAGACAACAGTAACTCATTGGCTGACTTGGAATCTTGACAAGATATGAGAGATGAATCTTGTCTACTGTTCAACCTTTGTTTAAGTTGTAAGATCAGAATTAGTGATGCACAGTCCTTGACTGTTTTTGTCATTTATAACTGGCAGGAGCACAGAATTCTACCTGGAATTTTGTCTAGGCTATTTATTCAGGATGTAAATATAATCTGATTATTAGGGGATCTTGGAATGCTTTGAGAGGATTATTTTGAGGCCCATTAAAAAAAACACCTCTTCTTTGACTAGAAGACATAGCTACAGATATGAAGAATATAGCAAAATTATATATTTCATATTAAATCCATCACTTAGACTCACTTAGACTGACAATGTACTTCTCTAACTTTTCAGTTTCTTTTGAAAGATGACCTAAGTAAGATTATTTTTTTATCTAATTTGCTTTTCTTGTCTCTAATGAGTCTGAGTTGTAACTGTTTGAATTGTAGCTGGTATTTCTATTTGATCTGTTAGTTCAAATATGCCATGTCACATCAAGGAACCCTTGATTTATTTCCACATCTCTTGCAGATGGATTTGCCAAGCAAACAATTTTCTTAGAATTATTTAGATTATTTTTGGCCTTTTATATTTAGTGAGAAAAGTGCAATAGATCACATTTTTATTACCATTTCTAAATGTGTGCATATGATACTGTATTCATCTACCCTCAAAATCAATATTGGTTGAAGCTTGTTAAGATGACTGACAAGCTGGTTATTACTTCTGCCCTCCAGTGCCTGTCCACATGGATATTCCCAGCCATTCACTAACACTGGCTGATTTTGGCTTAAAAATGAACTGGCTTGTGACTGATCCATAGATTTATAGATTGTGCTTCCTTTCCTCAAATTAGTGGTATATAGATTATTTTACTTTCAAAACAATGTTTATTTTATAAGTGAGAGACATACACCATGTATAAGAGTTCAGAGCTTTGTTTACTTAAAAGATATTCAGAAAAATTATGCCTTTATTAAAAGTTGTGGCAAGAAAATAGAAACACTGGAAATGCTTGAAATCTCTCAAGAGAATTTCTTTTCTTAAATCACTGTATTAGAGTGAAAAAAAATTATTAAGAAACTTTAAAAGCTCTTTGAAATAATCTATAGAATAGATTAGGAAGTAAATATAATTTCAGTTAATCGTGCTACTATTTGTTGAGTCCTCAGGGGAGAAGTTGTGATATATGAAAATCAGATTTAGGAAAAAAATCAACTGGCAAATTGAGCAAAACTTTTTTTCTCCTGGAAAGGGCAGATCTGACAATAAGGTTATTTACATACACCAGGACAAAATCAATGAAGTAATTTTACTTTCTGTTTTCTCCTCTGCTGTATGCAGGTGTAATAAGTCATCTTGACTGGCTGAGCAGGGAGGGATCCTGGAGGCCGTGGGTCTTTCTCTTTATTTCAGAAGCTGTACATGTAGCAGCTCGAACAAACTCCTTTTCCAGATTCATTTTCTGCAATCCTTTTTATACTGAGTAGTTCATTTAAAAAATATGAATCCTACCTTTCCTGAGATGCCCTTTTGCACAGCAGTTTCTGAGTTTCTCTCTGTCAGTAGAGCACAGTGACATTGGCCCCTCAGCCTCTGATCACTGCTGAACTTTGCCATGGGGCTGCAGGCACCGTGCCCCAAACTGCCAAAGGCTGGGGCTCAGTCCCTTCGTGTGCATTGGAGCTGCTCTGAGGACTGAAGAGCAGGAGGCTCTGCCTTTCACTCCGCTCTCACAGAACTGCCCATCAAATAAACAAAGGGGAGGGCAGATCTTCAGCAATTCTTGCTTTTGGCAATCAGTGAGGTTTGTAAGATGTTATTGGCAGAAGAATATCCTTAAATCCTAGAAATGAATTTGTGAACAACTAAGTGTGGAAAAAGAGGCTGTTCATGAGCTACTTTCTGTAGATGTTGCCAAAATACTGTTTTCCACAACCCAAGTTTGTGAAAATCAGATTTTGGTATATTTCCCACTTAGTCAATTGCACAAAATTGAGTATTTGCACAATTGTTAAGTTATGCACAGGTTACTTTTAGATAAATCATTAATTTCTTCCACCAATCTGGAGACAGATCCACATGAGAAACAGGCAGTATTCCTTTAAATGCCAACATCTAATGCAACAAAAGATACTTCTTACGGTTTTCAAGCACATTATATAAAATGGAAAGTAGGCCAATGGGATGGATACTGAATCTACTTTTTTCCTAATGTTTGTAGGAAGCAATTGGAAAGAAATGCTATTCTATGGGGGAGTTGAATGATATGCACTGGGTCAGTGCTCTGGTTCTCCAGGAGGCAGAACTTGTTCATCCGCCTGCAGGATGCTGAAGGAGAACATGAGGTTTCCCCACCTCTATTGATCATTTGCCAATTCTCTACAGGCAGCAGCTATTTCAAAGAGACTTACATGACATCACAGGAAATAAAAGATTTCTCCTTTCCAACTGAAATGCTTTATGTGCTGCAGGATACTTTAGTATCTTAACAGTACACAGTATATATTTCATGATGTGCTCTTTTTTTATGTGTAACTGTTGAAGAGCCGAGTTTAGTTCTTTTTTTTTGTTCTTCTTTTTTCTTTCTCTAAAAATTAATCTAATTTGCATAAGGGTTTATTTAGGGGGTTGAGGATGGCAGGTTAATCAGTCTTACTAAGTGATACAAGCTTTGACTACAAAATAAATTCAGCAATGTACCTTACAACACACTAAAGCTCGATCATAAAAATAATGCAAAGGTGGCATCATCATTCCTTCCATAGGTCTTTGAAGTTTTGAGCTAAAATACTGCAAACTGCTAAAATTTATAAACTGTGCACAGTAAAATATCCTCTATTTCTGAATTGCCTGCTGGTGCTGAAAGTTATAGAGTTTCCCTCTATGTGGGGATGCCAGGAAAGAATCTATTTCATGTGGGTAGCTGGAAGAACAATGCAAAGTTGTGTCTTTACAAATATATGGCATGGAAAGATTTTTATTTGTTTACTTTTAAATTAAGTCATGTTAAAGTGGCAAAATAACATTGGACACTTTCACTAAAAAGGACAATGTGTTAGAAAATGGGCACCTGCCCCCTCTTCCATTGTATACTCACAGCATCAACACTAAATTGCAATTATGAAGTTTACATTTTTGCTTGAAATATTTCCCTTTCTCCAAAGGAAATCTGTATTTAATAACATTTCTCCATAGATATCCCTGGATGTTTCAGTCCTGCTCAAATTCCATTCTGAGAACTGATACAGGACTTTGATCCCATGCTTTGAATCTTTCAAAGGGACAAATCCTCAGTCACTGTGAATCTGTGCCCCTCCCCTATGCATTGTTTACTATTGTCACCACTAGTGCTTCCACAGCTACTTTGTGAGTATGGGACTGTTTCCTCAATATGATTGTAATTCTTAATTTTTAATTTGATGTGTCTTGGGAACCACTTTCCTTTATCAGAATCAGTTCAAAGAAAGTCCAGCAAAAGAGGAGGGAGGAAGAGGGGATAAATACTAAGGTTAGTCATGTTTTAACTAAAAATATTGGACTGCCTTGCCTGGGGAAGCCATCAGGGACAAGGCTGATACTTTCATAATGACTTTTTTTAGGTAGCAAGAGTCATAGCTTCAGCCTTTTCCTTGTGCCTTGTGAATCAGATGAAGTTGCCAATACCCATTCTTCTATGTCAGACATTTGACTTATTCTGCAGTCTAAAAGCTTTTTGCTCTCATTATTTAGGTTATTGGTGTTATTATCATATTATAAGTATTAGAATTTTTGAGAGGAGGCACAAGCACACAGTGCCTCATCTGCTTGATCTGCCACGTCTGTTTTTCTGAACACTGTTGAAAATCTGAAACTAAAACATTTCCTGTTCTTCAACCTACTCCTTATTATTATATACAGTCTCTTTATTTCAGAGTGGTTTCTCAACACTGTTGGATAGATATGGTGATCTACAAAGGAAAAGAAATACTCAGTTTAGGATGTTATATATAGCATGCCAAGCATTGAGAAAAGAAAGAAAGAAAGATATGCTTGATCTACAGCTTCAGAAGAGAATCATTCTCTTGAAGATGATGTGCTGTTTGCTGGAAATGAGGAAACTCAACGTACATAAAGACACTTCTGGTTTTAGTACCTTTGTTTCTGGGCTATCAGTTATGTGGCACAGGAAGTTTGGTGTTCTGGAGGCTTTCTTAGATGCTGGTAGTGGCTTCAAGTAAACTTTTTAGGTGCTCAGAACTTCTGGAATTGGATGTCTCAAATGGAGTAGCAGCACACTTTATAACTCAGCCTTCTGTGGGCACTGTATTGTCTGGCTAAAGGCTGTAAGGAAGATACATCATGCAGTGTTTGTGGGGTGCTCGGATTGACCCTCTCATTGCACTTAATAAGAGGAGGAGATACCAATATAAGAATAAGGTTTGTAGCTTAACTGATTATTTTTTCAGTAATCAGCTGGGTTTTTTTCAGTAGTTGCTAAGAGAAAAGTTGTCCTACTGAATCCGTGTGGATTTCAAGAGGGATCTGTGCAGGGAAATTTTCTATTTGCTCCTTTGCATGGCAAGTATTACAATTCTTTGATCTGTCATGTAGAACAGGAAATTAAAAAAAAAAAGGCACTGGAGTTTCTTACCTAGACAGCAAGAATTTACAGTCCTATTTAGCAAAGATGCAGAGGTCTGAGAAGCAAAGAAGTGCCAGACAGAGGGGAGTTGTGTCTTTTTTCAATCTACTGGAACAAATTTTCTCTGACATTAAATTCCAAGCCTGGGCTGACTGGGACCTGAACAGCTTCTTCACTGTAGGGGCACGTGCTGCCTGTCAGGTGCCTTTTGGAGGCAGCAACTTAAACCAAACATGGTCTGTTAAAATCACTCTTGTATCTCTTCTTTTGGACTGGATTTTGACTTTGGACTGTCCAGGCTAATACTATTATTTGTAGAGTGACCAGAGGATCTGAGTCAGCCAGCAAATGAGCCAAGGTGAAATACAGGAGGCAAAGACACCAAGGATATGACCAAGGAAAAAGGGTCCTCGTGTTGTAAATGATACTTTAAAACAGAGCTTTCCATCATTTGTCTCACCTGTAAGTTGGACAGAACATGTAACCCAGAGCACAGAGGTGGAAGCAAGAGAAATTGATGTCTTCTCAGTGTTTACTGGCTGCTTTGGAAGTTTTCCACCTACCATTTCCACTGAGCTCACTGTACCTCCACAAAGTGCAATGGGAGTAGAATTTAAAATTGTACTTTCTGTGATGTATACATGGTTAATGCATAATTATTCTTGCTAGCATTAACTCAAATTTTTAAAATGTACTTAAGATCAACTGTGCTTGAAAATTTCTTATATGGAAGGCTCTGGATGATGGGTCTGTTTTTTTCCTCAAGAATGAATAAGCATTTCTGGGACACTGATAATCTAGAAATTGGTAGTTCTGATTTTTTGGTTTGAAGCTGGCCTAAAAAGTGGCATTCTTGTGACCCTACCCTTGGCATGTGCCTCCTTTATAACATTTGAACTTTTTGATCAATTTTAAACAAATTTGGCATGGGTGAAAGCAAAGAGATTGTGAATCTTCACATTTCATGAACATGAGAGTTAGATACTGGAGACAGAGAAAATTGCTGTCATATCCTTACCCAAGGAAGACAACAAAATTAATCTTTGGTAAGACATCAGAGACTCTGCATAAACTCACCCTTGAGACAGAAATCTCAACTATGATATTGGACTGTGATAGTTCTGAGGCTCAGAAAATAATCAGGTGTGGTTTGGGGAGGTTTTTTTCCCCCCTCTAGTTGAAAAGAGCATCCCTATACTTTGAACTGGATGAACTTCAGACATTAAAAAACAAAAAATTAAAAATGCAATTAGAGCTTTGATGAGAGCACTCAGGTCTAATTTAGAACAACCTGGACTGAGCATGAAATGACTCTAAAAATAGCAGGGCACTTAAAAAACTGGATGGGGTGCATGGAGAAAATACAGATTTACATAGTTAAAAGACTGAATGAGTAGAGATGGAGATTTGCTGCACTATTTCTGTTGCCACTTCATCACCTAGAGAAGAAAGGGATGAGGACTTTACATATAGTTTGGAGTTTAAGGAATGATTTGTCATCCCTGAGTTACCATAGTATTTGGTTTCCCTGGTTACCAGTGACCATGGAAGGGACACTAGGGAAGCTGAAAGCTGGTTATATATTTATTTTTTGAGAAGGGAAAAGAGAGAGAGGTCAGAGAAGATTTTTGTGTGTGTGAGAACAGAATGTGAGAATAGTGCTGGAGGATAACAGTTGGGAACAGATTTTGTCTGAAGTGGAATTTATAGATTCCAGTGCAAGGAGTTAAGTAGTTGAAAGAAAAAGATTGGTGGTGAGAAACAGAAATTCTGATTTAAAAATGAGGAAAAGAAGAGCTCTAAGGCTGTCTTCCTGAGATTCTGGAGCTTGTATCAGTACAGGTGATACAGGGTGTGATTTGACCAGATTTCCTCTTTACCATCATAGCACTGGGCTGGTCCTTTCTGTGCTTGGGGCTTTACAAAGAGAGAGCCAATCTCCTTGTGTCATAGACAGCATGTTTCTTGCTAATCCAGAGGACTGTTTTGGTAATTCTTGTGGCTGAGACTGCTGAATGGTTCCTAGAATGGAACTTTAAGGAGATCCTTTCAGTGTTTCCTTATGGCCTGCTGCAGAGCTGTCAAAAGGCAAATAAGTATGGCAGATTATAACAAGGAGGGTTCTCAATGAATGTTTGTTTTTGGTTTCAGCAATGAGAACATTGCTGATTTTCCCTTTTGCTTTCAAACTTACCTATTTCATGTTCAGAAAGCCGTTTGAAGGATGCCACACTGTAACAGACACCCAGTGCAACAAACACTCCTGGGCAGCTTTGGGTTCGATATTCAGTGGAAAGCAAGGGAAGGCAGTAATTGCTTTCATCCTTTAGACTTGTTGACACTTAATCAGAGCTCAGATTTCCAGGGAGGAATTATTCAGGCTTGGGGAATTTTTGACACCTCTACATTAGTAAAATATTTTTTTAGACATTTTAATATTCTTATTCCACAAGGACCTGCTCGTGTCAGAGAATCTCTTACAGAAAATTCCCACAAATGCAAGAGTGGCTCTGCTGCCTTAGTTCCAGTGTCTGAGGCAGCTTAAATGGAAACATAATTCTGTTTTGTCCTTGTGTTTCATCCATGATACACATTTGTTTGATTTCTTCATTGCTAGGGCAATTTTTCGGTACTTGACTGGACCAGCTTCTCAGTATCCTTAAATCAAAACAATACAAAGCCTTAAATATAAGAATACTAAACTTTATCATGTGTAATCTCTTTATGGCTGAAATTGTAAATCTCTGTCTTTAATATGCTCTTTTATTTCTTTGCACACAGGCCAGATGGTAGGAAACATGATTTTACTAGTTGGATAATTTTAAGCATGTGATTACAATGTTGTGAGTAAATACATCATTTTGCTGTCGTTCATTGCTGAGCTTATTGATGTTCCATTCAAAACTTAGTAAATAAGTGTTGCTTTTGAGAGGTTTTCCTCATAATTTTATTTTCAAGATGATTTAAAATTCCAAAAAGGCCCTTCTTTTTATCTCATCTAAGGCAGAGATTTTTAGGAAAAAAAAAGAGAAAGATAACACAGTGTGTATGAGCCTTTAAATTCACAGAATCAAATTGGCTCTGGATTTCAGTCTTAAATTCCAGGTTTCAAACTATCAGTAACTATGGTGTGATGATTTAAATATCCTGAGCATTTTAGTAGCCTACAGATTATCTTAATTCACCAGAGGAGAAGGCTTCTGTAGGACTCTAATACTACTCTGAGCTTATTCATAACTAATAAATTAATTAGATTAGTAATTAATTTAGATTAGTAATTCTGGTGACTTTAGTAGATTCAGAGTATATGAAGGTAGAAAGAGGATTTACATTTTGATTCTTCAGATTTATTGTGCTCATATTCCCTCTTATTCACCAGTATAACTCAAAATATTTGTTTCCAAACACAAGGTCAGATTCCAAAATTCTCTCAATTTTTCCTATTTATTGTATTTTTCCTTTTGATTGCATTTTTTCCTCTGTTTTTAAAAGGATATCTCTGTTTTGATCCCAATTTGCATGAGCACAATGTCAAATATACACATGCAAATGGGGTGGTTACATCTGCATACCATCATGCACGAAGTCCCTCTTTGCACTGGCAGGTAGGCAAGAGCTAAAATGCAAATACACGTTAGTCTCAGTATTGTCACAATTCTCATTCGTGTGACAGCAAAGGAGAACTTTATAAACAGATTGGAGGAGGGTGTTTAAGGGGAGCCTTCCCAGCCTAATGGGCTTGAACCAACATCACAGGCCCATTCAGTGGAAAAATCTTTTGGCCCCTTCCACTGGCATTCCCATAAAGCATTTTTTGTGCACAGAAATAAATTGATTCCCTTATAGAAACTCTTGTCTCAATAATATTTCTGCTTTGACACGAGACAAGTTTTTCAGACAATGCATCTCTGAAATTTCTATGCTTTGGTGCCCACAGCCAGAGCTCAGTTCAGCATCCCACCTTGGGGGCTGAAGAGGTCCAAGTGCCACCTTCACTTGGCAGAAGTGAGCCCCAGCAGCTGCCCGGGTACCAGGGCACCCCCTGGGTGAGCCCAGGCTCATGAAGCAGCCCAGGCCGGGTCTGTGTGAAGGGCAAAGCTGCTCCTCCCACCTCATCCCTACAGGGCCAGACCCAATGTCCTCCTTTGCTCAATAATGGGAGATGTTGGTGATCCTCCTGTGCCAATCTGTTCTTTCCAGCCGCTGCTATCCACTCTGATCAGAGGGAGGAAGGTTTTCAGCAATGAGATTCCCTCTCCCACCCTGACATTTAAGATAAAATCTCACTTTCCTCAGGCAGAAATACTTGTGCCTGGCTTTGTTGATAGGCACCAGATAGTTTTCAGTTAATACATGAACTACATGCTCTAGCCACCTTTTTTTAAAAACATATAGCAACATTTTATCATAGCTAGTCTTCCTGAAACATGACTGTCTTGTTAAATATTATTCCTTTCATTCTGCTGAAAAATGTTTTATTCAAAATATGACTTATTTAACAGCTAATATGTCTAGGTTGTAATTTCCACTGTAGAAAGATTTTTCCATTTATTTTTCTTTCAGTGTTCAGATACAAGTGGAAAAACCCCCCAAAAATCCCCAAAACCCCAACCATAATTGCCTATCTCCGAGACCAACACATTATACAACTTTGAGGAAAATCTGCTATGAAAAAAAAATAGAACATGTATTGGAAAAGACAGAATTCAGTTAAAAGGTTGCCAGTGTACACATTTTGCTACTTGTTCATAAATAGTAATTTAATTTTCTATTCTGTTTTGCTGACATATTCCAAAAATCTCTATCAGAAGGTGCTCTGTTGACTTTACCCTTACTTGCTAAATTTTACAAGCACAGTGGTAGTCACTTCCCTTGAAAAAGATATTGTTGCCAGTAATCATTGCTGAGCGTAACCCCATCTATCCCGTATGTGACAATAAAGCTGGCCTTTAAAAAAAAAAAATGGAAAAAGAAGAGGACAGGGAGGGAACAAGAAAATAAAAAGACACTGATAATCTGAATCTCACAGTTTAGCAAAGGGGAACAACTTTTTCAACAATCCTACCCTCAAACCCCCACCTGCTGCTTGTTAAATAACTGCCTGATGAAAACACCACCCCCAAACCATTACAAGGATCCAGGTGTTGGCCATTTGTGCTAACGATTTGTGAGTGAATCCCATCAAAAGGGTGACTCAGCAGATTAAAACTGAGGTATTTGAAGAAGCTTGGGAAGGGGGAGGCTGGAAATCCTCTCCTGTTAAAGCACATTTGCCCAGAAGGCTGCTAATTGCTGTGCAAAATTTCTCCGGAGATTTTTTGAAGGTGTTGGTAATTGGTAGAAAGATATTAATTTATTTTCCAGGGTGAGATGTCTTCTGAGGTGAGAAATAATTTTATTTAACAGGGACAAAGATTAAGTAAAAGCTGGGAGGATGGGAGGGAGAGGCTCCTAGGAAAAAGTGATGTAATAACGTTTTTATTGTTTTCCCTGCAAATAGGCAGGAAAGCTGTACTAATGATTTGCTGGAAATGCTTTAATGTCTCTTTCTGTGCACGGTTGTCTTGTGAAGTTTGGTTTTTGTGTCCCAGGAGGCTGCAGAAGGGGTGTGTGCCTATGCTATTTCACATCAATCACTAGTCCTGTACAGAAAGTTGAAGTATTCTTACAATTCTTTTTAGAGGTATCCTGAATGCTTATGTTAAAAATGAAGACTAATTGCTATTCAGTTAAAGATCTGTTTTGGGTGCATATTTCTGTATTCCTAAAAGATGAACTCTTTCTAAAGTAAAGATATCATTAAATGAAGGTGGCAAGCCAGCACAACCCTGTTGTAGAAGTATCTTCAGAGCTGCTTTGTTTTACGCTGTCTTTCCTGAGGAGATCAATAATGGATGGCTGACATAATTCTTTCACCACTCAGAAATGAGAAAGCCTAAATGCATTTCTTTAGGGCAGGCATGTTTTTCATCCTGAGCTGAAAAGCCTGTAATTGAGTGAGGTTTATAAGTGTGATTGCTATTGGTGTGTGTTCCAATCTGATGTGCCTCTGAAAGGTTCCACTGGCATTTACCTGACTCTTAGGAATGTTGACCTCATCTCCCAAGCTGGCCAGGATGTGAAATGTCTGTGCTGGGAGACACATATACAGAATAAATCTTAGAAGCTTTGAGGTTCAGCTCATGATTGTGTTGGGAATTTCCTCAAAGTTTACTAGCTCTACCTGATTTGCATATACTGGAAAAAAAAGAAAGTAGAGCCAAGAACAGGGGCCCATCCCCTTGCAGTATTGGATTATATTTGTATCTTTCTGGTGAAGTGATTGGAAAGACTTATCAGGCTTCCCATTGGTAAGAACATGGGAAAACTGAAGGGCTTCTTTGACTGGACTGTTCTGCTGCTGTTCACATGTCTAAGAACCAGGAGGAATGTGTGCCTCTCAAATGGTGTGTCAGTATGGATATCCTTATAGCACAAGACTCTAAAGTGCAGTTCCTATTTCTTGTCAATACCAGCAGCTTTTAGGTCTCCAATCATTTATACAAATGAAAATGCACCCGAAAGAAAGCAGCAGGAACAAAGAACTACAGGCTCAGTGTGAATCCAGAGTCATGTCTGTATCCCAGATCCCTCTCTCATGGAAGCTCTCCTTTTCACCCCTCTAAATACCTTCCCTTTCTCCGGGAAGCCCCTGTGGCACAGCTGGTCTGTGCTCTGGGCAGGACGCTGATTGTGCTCCCACCAAACAGGCACTCACAGGGCCAGAGCATTTTCCAGAGCCAGGCAGGCTTGCTGCTCTTGCCTGAGGGGGTTTTATTTCGTTTGGAAGGCTTTCTGTAGTATATTTACAGCATACTCTCCAGAATTACTCAGGTCTAGGGAGGCGTCATGGTGCCTGTAAGACAGACTGACACTGTTGAAGACTTTGTCCTATCTGCTGATTTTGCCCATCTTTTTAATCAGATTAACAGTCTGCTTTGCACCGTGTGCATCCCAGAAGTTTCTTGGAAAAAAGCAACAGAATTCTGTAATTTAATGTATTACTGTTTTCATCTGTCATTTTGGAAGGCTGTGGGTAAGACAGATTGGTTTACAGCACATGTGAAATGGTGTTGAAATATGCATCACAGATGCACCAGGGTAACACAGTTCTTTTCACAATTAATTGCCATTGCTGAGAGAAAGGTAAATGCAACTTTGATTAGCATTTTTGAGGGGCTGTTGGGCTTTTCTGTTGTGTGTGATTCTGGGGGTGTCATGGGAGTCCTGGCTGATGTCACAGTGGTGGTTTATGTGGCTCAGAGGGGAGTGCCAGGTGCAAAATGATGCTGAGGGTCCTGTGGGTCCCAGCTGTCCCTGCCCAGGTGTTGCTGTGGGGTCTCTGTGGAGCAGCTGGGGCTGCTGCAAGTGGGACAGGGCTGGTTCCAGGTGCTTCTGGAGCCAACCCAGCACAGGGCACAGCTGAGCCCCTCAGCAGCACCGGTGGTGCCTCTGTGGGAGTGTGTTTAGAAGAGCAGAAAACGCTGGGCAAATGCAGGAGGGGAGAGAAAAAGCAGAAGGAGCAGCACTGAGGTGCATGCCATCACTGTGTGCTTCTGTGATTGAAGGTGATGTGTTGCTGTTAGTCGCACATATAGAACTTTATCTCCAGAAATAAAATAACCCCCTAAATGCTGTAAATCAGCACCACTTGTGAAATCCACAGTATGTCTTCTGTGCAGTGTGAACTCAGTTCTATTGGAAGCAGTATTCCCGTGTTTGTTTTGATACACAGTGGAAATAAAGTACTAGTTCTTACCCACAAATGTGCTATGTGTTTGTGAATTGAGTTTCAAACTCTTTTATCAACACTGATTGCTGCCTGGGGAAATGATTCCAATATATCAAAGCCTGAGAGAAAAGAAAGCCAAGGGTAGCTGGATATTTCAAAGCAGAATAAAAAATGAGCATTAGAATTCATGACAAGTAAAAGCAATTTGTAGTACAGAGGTAGGCATTGTATTAAATAAATGCATTTAAAATATTGCATGTAAATGAAGTAGATGTCTGAATTTAGGAAGGAAGAACAAGTACTCTGCATCAGTGCCTAATCAGGTATTTGTAAGTAGTTAGAGACTTAATTTAAAAATGGGATTACCTGTAATTCACTCTGAATACTTAAAATTTTTTTCTTTATCAGAATGAGTCACATTTACTCCTATTGAGCAATATTTTATTCTTAAAGTAGGTTTCTTCATTTGCTCTACCTATAAAACAAAATAGTGCTAGAAACAGTGGGAAAATATTCCTAGCAGCAAGATATTTAGAGTCAGAAAAAGGGATATCGTTCACTTTCTTCATTATATGACAAGGACAGCCTCCTAGGAGGGGTGAAAAGTACTTTGAGTGCCAAATTGAATGACACCCACCATTTAATTTTTTTCCTCAAGCATTTATTTTCAGCTCATGAGTACATCTATTGTGTGTTTTCCTGTTTTCTAATGGAGATATGGCAATGTCATGAAAAGTCATTTCTGAACAGCCTTAGTTCTCAGTGTCAATTAGATAATTTGGAAGCATGAGTTTGTCTTATACAATGGTAAAACAGCTGCAAATGAGGCAAAATACAAAAAAGTAAACCTTTATAAAAATAACTTAAATTAGTATATTTCTTGCAGAATTTTAGGATGTGACTAGACTACATTGCTGTTTTGTTTTATACATTTTGGATGTTTAGAAGGACAAGAGCTAAATCTGGTTCTTTTAACATGTTGCATAATAGGTGTTCACTTGCAAGGAAAATGCATCCTCTTTGAATACTTTTAGGATTTTTTCATTTAAAAGACATTAGCTATTTGCTGATCTTAAGAGACAGGAACAGCTTCCACCATAATGTGGCTGCTATTTGGGATATGTTCACCATTTTTATTAGATTCCAGTGTTGAACTTTATTTAGCTGAGAACCCTGGGGTTTACTTGGTGACATACAAAATGTGTGTACATGGCTGTGTGTGAGGTTTGAGCAGGCAGCCACTTTCTCTCTTCAAACAAAGGACATCCAGAACAGCAACGTGAAGCGTTGTACTCAGTCCTGGTTTCCAGGGTTCAAACCTGTGCATGCAATTGAGGTAATTTCAGTATTGCTCTCTAAGTGGGATTTCCATGTTTGCAAACTCTCTTCAGACTGCTCAAAAAGCACACCTGTCAAAACTACATATTTTGGTGGCAAAAAGATTTTGAAGCAGAAAATCTCTTGTGGTTTGGATGATTCCCCAGCTTTAAAGCCCAGCAACACAACATGAAACACACCAGCAATAGAATAGTTTGCAAGTTGATTTCAATCAACCAGTACAATGCATACTTTTTTTTTTTAGGAAAAAAATATTTAAATTCCCTCTCAGCAATTCTGAAAGGTTTTATTCTAGCAGTGTGAAAGTACAGATGTCTTAACTGCCTTGAAAATAAGAGTAAAGTAAGGCAGACTCAGGTCCTATTTCAGTCAATATGGCAGTGATCCTGTGGACTTCAAACTCACTGTTTAATGTACAAAAATACAAATAAAATCATGAAGCATTGGCACTTTTAAAAAAAAAAAAGTATTGGTAACTTAAACATGAAGCAGTACAGCCAGATATATGGATGCAGCTGTGTGATGCTATGAGCTCAGTGTGTCCTGGGGAACTTATTCTGCCTGGCCTGCTGCTTCAATGCTTGAGTTGTAAAGCTGACAACTTTCAGTATCTTATTCCAATCATCATTGGATCCTCAGACACTCTTATAAACACAGCTCATCTGTTACCGTACTTTATCATTTTGTCTGGTCTCAATTTACTAGATGTTTGTATGACACATGGCACTCACTTGTGAATATTCTCTTTTTCAGATGAACAGCAAGTTGACAACAAGTTTGTGGTGGAAGTTAAAACACTTGAAAGGACATATAATCTGCTGTGCTTTTCAAAATCCCCAAATAGGTAAGATACAATCAAATTTTTATTCCACATTCAGTTTTGCCAGTCAGGCACCATTATAATTTGACAGGCATGATGTGATACAATGAAATCTGAATGACATAACCTACTGTGACATATCTGATAGGCCAACAGAGAAATTTAATAAACATTTCCAATAAATTTGCTGTACTTGGCCTGTCGTGTCTCCAGCCATGCCCCAGTGTTCTGTCAATCTTTAGGTCAGCTATTTGGTCTTAAAATGTAACAGTTTGCTTATTCATGAGAAGTTCCATAGGTGTTTCCATGTACCCTTCCTGGATATTCTGGATCTGAATAATGTTGCAACTGCATAATTATCCTAACATAGGCACCTGTAAATCATTGGACATGGACAGTAGAGAAGCTGCTGAATATATGGAACCACTTAACCTACTTACATATAATTTGCCTAGCACTGATATACTGTGTTGTGGCTAGCTATGACCTAGTTGGCTTCTTTCTGAAGTTCTTAGGTGTTGAAAAAAAAGAAGAAAAGACACAGCTCCAGGGTTTCTCTCCTATAATTTATCATGACAGCAGCTTACTCAAAGAATTAAAAGCAAGGTATCTCCTCATCTACTCCTTTGGATTTACATTCCTGCTGCCATTAGAGGATTCTCTTCTAATTCAATGAAAACCAGTTGGTGCAGCTAAACTCCCAAACCTCCTAAAGTGGCATTTAATACATAAAATTAACAGAACATAAAATACTTTTAGAAAGAATTCTTCACACTAACCCTTCAGCCAGATATCTGTTATGTCTTGGCCCCTTTTCTAACTACTTAAAATTAATGATTTGGAATCCAGAGTTTTTATGTTTCTGGAGTCATCTAATCCTTGTGATTTCAGTGGGAATTGGCAGGCTCACAAATGTAGCTCATAATTAGAATATATTTATCATATCTGCATTACCTTTTTATTTATTAATGTTGCATATCACAAAGTATTTGTAAATATTATTTCTAAGAACTTTATCTAAAAGCCTTGTAAACAATTCAATTCTTTTAAACAACAAAAAATGTGATTTACAGCATTTATGAAAGAATTACTTTTACAGCCTTAGACAAAACTGTAACATGCTCTATTCCAAACTAGCCCATGTAAATCTTTGATAAAAATTGACTAGGCTATGGAATCCAGAAAGCAATTTTCATGTATTACTTACTTTTTCACTTAAAATATGGACTAAGGAATCAGTATGAATTTATTTAATATACTTATATCATTTTCTCCCCCCAAAAATTTGTGTATGTAAGCACTGTCAAAAATGTCACAGCAAAGTATGACATGAATACACCAGGTTGCTTTGTGAAAATAAGAAACTCTTGTCTCCATGTGATTCCAAATTTGAAGGTGACTTAAGCTTTCAGAATAAGTGTCCACAGAGTCACTCTGCATTCGTATTTCATTTGAAATTCTTGCCCTTTATTCTGGAATAACTTCATTGATGAAGGGCATTCAAATAGCTAAAGTCCTGGAACGTGCTGGTTAAAGACAGGAATAAGCTGCAGCTGCTCCTGTGTAGTAAGAACACTGCAATGGTTCAGCCTCACAAGCCTGACATACCTGGAATATCAAATCTCCCTGCTCGTCTCTGCACAGACCAGGGACAGCAGAGGTGAGCACTGTCACCTTCATTGCAAGTAGCCAGATGGTCCTGTTATTTCAGTCTCCTGAATAGATAATAGGTAGCTCAGGAAAGAAGTTCTTATTGTCAGCTGAGATGTAATATTTTCTAGACACAGAATGTCACTGCTTAAATCTGTTCTTATTGTTGTAGTTGCTATATAAAATAATTTTCTTAGACACCCTAGATTATAGAAGCTAAGTGTAAACAAAAATATTGCATGGTATTGAATCATGGGAATACTAATAGTCTATGTTTTTTCAGGAAATAAGCCTCGGGTACAAATGTTGTGATCTGGTATTATATTTAATGTAGCTATTTGTTGTTATAAAGCGTTTCTGAGGTATTTTACTTGATAAGCAAGCTGTGCATTAAATTTCAGTGAATTTGACATATAATTTTGTAGGGAAGAAGTAAAGACAGAATGCAGGTAACAATAAGCTCCAAAAGAGATTTGGGGATGTATGTTGCTAATGAATACAAATCTTTGTAAGTTATATTGAATGGTCACATTCAGCAAGTCCAAAAATATTTTATTTTGAAATCTGTAACTGTATTCATCTATTTCAAATCTCTAGCTGTGTTTTTGTCCATTTTCTATCTATCTGTTCTCTGTTGTACTTGTTTCTATGGCTGAGCCCCATGAGGATATCCGGAGGCAGTGCTGTGGCAGACCTTGCTGAAACCTCTACCAGCTCACTGATGCTCATTTGTTTTAATTTCTCCTCTCTTCTTTCTTCCTCTCACCTTTCAAACCTTTGTTCAACAAACAGTCCAGAGATGCCTTGCTAGTTACTTTGCATTAGATATGCTGGCTACCATCAAAATGAAAAAGTGATTTTCACCAAAAAGGTGTTGCAAAAGTGAAATTAGGATTTACCTGGTCGAGAATGGGCCAAATTCATAGAATGGATTGGCTTGGAAGGGACCCTAAAGATCATTTAGTTCCACTCCCTGCCATGGACATTCATTCTGAAAGTAGCTTCTCTAAAGCTGCTTGCTTCTTGAACTGCGTAGTTCTGAGCTCCTTTGCTTATTGAGACAGTTTCACAGTGCTGTTTTGATGAATGGCAATCTCTTGAAAACACAGTTAAGGTGGACTAATCCTACAGCAAGATGTTTAATTTTATGCATATAGTAATGCAATACTTCAGAGGCTAATTGTGCTTTGGAACTACCCTGTCTGAAAGGAGACACATAAGAGAGACACTGACTGGGATGATGGGAAAATTGCACAATGCAGAAGGATTTGCTGTAGTTCAGAAACAAATCCAGTATTATTGCCACTGGCAAGAGACTTGAGACACTTGAGAGAGAAATGTATAGCTCCACACCATTCCTAGAATAGATTTGTGCTTGTACAGCTGAACTGTACTTTGGGTATGTTCCCTCTCCTTTTTTCATCCCAGAAGGAAAATACATGTAATATTCCACACCTTGCATGTATTTCCTTTGATGAGGAAAGTATTTCCCTTTCTTCTGTGGAAAATTCAGTGAACTTGCAATAGAATGAATCCTTGGTAATTATGAATTGCTTATATGTTTTTTCCCAGATTTGCTAAGGGTTTGTTAGTGCTCTGTTCTGATTATACCTAATATGTGTAGTCCTGGAGAAAAGGTATTATGTTAAAGGTGCTTTACACCTCTAGAAAACTCATCTTTCCTTGGAAGTACAAACTTTGGTTACTCAGCTGAGTTTATGCAGTTGTTGCAAGCCTCATCTTCAAGTGTCTGCATTTACACTGTACTTGCTACACTGCCCTGGTATGGTTGTAAAAGGAGCTACCTCTTCTCCCCCATCCAGCCTCAGTATAAACAAGATCTAAGTTGCGAATGTGATAATTACCTATACATTACAATTCATTAAATATTCTTAATTCTGATGGGGGAACAAATGAAATTCATCATTAGCAATTGAGTTTTAGAGTGAGTGTGTGCAGGTGCATGGGAATATGTATGCTAGAAGAAATGTATGCAGATTAAATCCATTAGCAATTTTTTGCACACCTCATTAGGCAAAACACCAAATCCTACTTAGCTCTTCTACTGCTCTCCTTAGACAATTTAAACTATGCTGCTCCATGTCATGGAAAGAAAAAACAATCCCTGGTGGAGTGTCCCACAAGTGAATTCTCAATTCACAACTGTCATTCCAGCTCCTTGGGCTCATCATGTTGCCTCCCTGTACTGTGGCATTGCTCAGTCTGCTGAGAGCCAGCCTGGCAATTCTAGAGGGGCTCTCTGGAAAGCAAGTGGCTTCTACTTCTTGTCAGAGCACTGTCCAGGCTCTCTGGCACCATAAGTGGCTTAAAAAGTGTGTTCAGCTCTATGTTGTGTGTTGAAAATACTTCCCAGTGATGGTAGTGAAAAAGTTGCCCTGTTGCTCCCCTTGTCAGAAAACACAGAATTATTAAAAAATTGGTTTTCTTTCTGAGGATGTCACCCTTGTTAGACTTTTTAATGGAATACTTTATTAGGTTGATGTTGGAATATCTGGTGTGGCTACAGCTGTGTCAGGGGCTGTGGGTTAACCACCACTTTAAGTCAGTTTAAGCCAATTCCACTGCTTTGGGAAGTGTTCCCAACCTGCCCTGACCCCAGAAGCTCATTCCTGTCCTCCATGTGCTTATGCTGGCCCAGAAATGGACAAGGGGGGCAAATTGGCTTAAAATTATCCAGGCAAAATAGGGCTGAGTTAATTTTGATACAGTTAGGTTTGCTGGGCTGGCTCACCACCTAACTTTGCAAATACTCCATCACAAAAGAAGGAAAGAAAGTACAGGCTGAGGCTGCAGAGAGGAAGGACACAAAAGAGCTTCTTTTAACTGCACTTGTCTTATAGCAGTTAAGGCTTCCATGATACTGTGGCAATAATGTAGTCAGCAGTTCAAAGGAAGCTCTATAATGCAAAGTTGAACAAAAGTAGGTGGAAAACTTTAAAGGGAGTTTGATTGCAAGAATTTGTCACTTTTTTGTAGGGAAAGAAATAGGGTTTCCTCTTGTTAATTCATTTACACACAGCAAGAGGTATGAAAGAAAGTACAAGCTAATATTATAACAGTCTATTCTAAGTGAAATTCTAAAAAGTATGGAGAGAGTTTCCTTAATCCCTTCTCTTCCTGTTATTTGAGTACTCTTTCTGATTTTGGGACTGAAAAGTGCTAAATATCTTTCATTCCATGCCCAAGCCATTTTGTGCAATGCGAGCTTGCCCGGTTTAAAAGCACAGGGCTCTCTTAACTAGAAGATAGCAGGGTGAGAGGAAAAATTCTCAGCTGAGTACTCAAGGTTCAGGTCCAATTAACTTTTCTTTCTTATTTATGAGTGAAAATGCAGTAGAGTCAGAAAACAGTAACAAAGGCACTTATTTCTTCTCTATGTACAGTATCAGAGCAGTATTTAACTTCCAAACTAGGTTAGCAGTATTTTTAGCTTCTGTCCTCTCCTTACTTCTTGCAGATGCCAGAGCAGGTAGAATTTCCATTTTTACCTCACACTGGAAGCAGCAGTGTATAAGAGAAGAGCTGAATTCTTGCAGCGCCACATGTAGTGCTCTTTGCTGCCTTTGATCATTTATCATTTTGATCATTACAGTTTGAACAAAGTAGTTAATTGATCCTTTCTCATTGCCTCCTTCATGTCCTGCTTGCTATCAGCTTTGGTAATTTCCTTTCTATTCAGAAATGTCCAGGAAAGAATCCTGCAGGTCTTAGCACAAGTGGGTGTGCCAGTCCTTCTGCTGTGAAAGGAGTGTTCCTGGCAGCAGCTGGCACCTTGCTCACTTGGTCAGGAATGCTTTGGAGCCTCACCAGGGTGTAGCTTGTACCTCATTTCCTTTCTACAGCCAGTAGGTGCATCCCACACGCTGAGAAGAAGGGCCAGAAGAAGGAATTGGCGGACAGGAAGACTTTGAACAAAGGCTCCTGAACCCTATATCCTCTGTTCCATCCCACAAAAGCAGATCCCATGTGGGATTTCTAAAAGTGGCCAAGTAGAGGTACATGCTCTTATTGGCTTTGTGGAGACTCATGAGGGTTATGGTTCCCAGGTATCCTGGAGAAAGTGGGACAGTCTGGACAAAGTGGCAGCAATTCCAGTAATTTCTGCATGAGTACAGCTTGTACTGTCCTCACCCCACATGAGGGAAAGGGGCTGCTGGCTCCTGACATTGTGGGTCACTGCCACATGGGCCCTTTTGAAGTGATCTAAAGAATGGTGTTTAACCTTCTAAACAGAAAATCTGATTTAATTGTTTTTCTTCTGTGTCATCTGGGCAATCCAAGGGTTAGACTCTCCCTCAGCTGTTGCATGCTCTCTAGTTTCCCTGGCCTTGCCAAAGGAAGGGAGTTCTGTCAGGTGATGGCAAATGGGCAAGTGCTCATAGCCATGGGGGAGCTCATGGCACAGAACAGGCCCTCAATTGCAAAATCTGGGGATGGAAAAGGAGAGAGGAGGAAGAAGTAACCTCACTTGGTGTCAGGATTGCCTTTTCTCCCACACCATAACCCATTCCAAATCCCTTTGTTAAACTGTGAATATATTGTATGCTAAGCAAATAATTTCTCCTATTATACTTTACATGCAATTCTTCAAATTCAAAGGTCACCAGCCAGACATGTAAAATGACTTCATGAACGACTTCAGCTCGTTAATCATGCCTCAGTGTAGCAGTGCCTCTCCTCTGTTCATTAGAATAACATTCTTTGCACTTTATGGCAAACCATCATTATAAAACAGAACAAGGACAACAGAGTGTGAAAGACTTTTTTAATGAGACTTCATAGCTGCTCATGGTGGGACTCCTCATCCTGTTTGCTCTTGAAAGAGCTGTCTGACAAAGGTTCAGGATTTTTACCTGATGAAGAGAGCCAGGAAGAGTTTCACAGAGAAAACTGTCAATGAGCTTACAGAAAACTGCATAAACTTGGCTGCCCTGTCGGCTGAGCTGTCAGTCTTCAAACAAATGCAGAGAGAAAATCTTTAATTGTACTCACCACACACAAGACATTTTATGCTGTATCATTGTCATTTGCCGCTGTTCTTAACTCCCAGAGAAAAAGCAGCAGCTCAAGATCCCCAGGATCTTGAGTGGACTCTAGACCTAATAAGGAGAAACTCTGTACTTTAATAATTAGCAGTTATTGAAGAAAATAAATTGTTAATCAGAACCTCCAACACTCAGTTGCATCATCAATGCTCTTGCTGTTATTTTAATACTATTTTAGTCCTTACCTTGGATATACCAAAGAAATGGAATCACTGCAATAGTGCTGGACCCAGGCAGCTAATTTAAATCTCTCTTAATAAATATTTTAAGGGATGTTAATAATATTTTAGAATCTTTCTTCTTTAGCTGGAATAATGAAATTGCAAAAATGGCTTATAAAGTTTTGTGGATGTTCATTTTTAATTAAAATGTTCTTCCCTGTTTTCCCTCAGGAGTGGAGCGACCTTAAGGACTAGAAAAGGATACCAAGGTTCCTCAGAAAAAGTACCAGTCTGACTATTGCCCACATTCATTTCCTCTCTGAGGCCATCCAGGTGCTCCCAACAAAAAATAAATACTTACAAATCCAGGCTCTAATCTTGTCCTCATGACAAATTTTCAACTTCCTTTGAAGGCAAATACAGTTTTAATTCATATGGGAGGCAGCATCAGAACAGTTCTGCAATATGCAGATAGAGGAGTAATAATGATGAGATATACTTATTTTATTGCCAGCCTCAAGAGATAAAATTGAACTTTACAATCAATGGGTTTGTGAGGTGTTTGAAAATGATTGTTGTTCTTTCCCCTAGCCATCTGTTTGTTCTTTATTGCTCATCCTCCACTGTTTTTTATATACCATAGATGTTATTTTTGCAATATACCTTTCATCTCCTATATATTGATTAATTTCTACATGTAATTTCCTAGTACTTTTTTCTTCATCCCTGAGTCTGTTTCATACCTGTTAACTCAGTATGTGCCCCTAGTTATTAGATCCTGAAGCAGATTTCTCCCTAGGCTTCATCAACTTTCTCCCCAGCTTTGCTGCTCTTTTGTCCCTGCAACTCCTTTGAAGTTTTGTATGTCCACCATTTTCTTCCTCACTGGCCAAGGTCTCTTTCACATGGGTACTGCATGGGCCAAAAGTAAAAAATTGGGTTTTTTCAAGCCTGGAGAGAGGAAGTGGCACTATTCTTTGCTCCCCTAAATATTTCTGTCATCACTGGGTGAAGCAACAGAGGCATTGAAATAAAATAAGCTGTTCAAAGTATAAACAATGGTTACTAAAATGTTCATGAGCTCCTTTCTTCAGCTGCTCTCTTCTCCAAATCATCAGTCTCCTTTTTCCTGCATCTCTTAGGCTATTTTCCATCTTTCTGATAGGCCAAGAAAAGGCTCTTTTTCCCTTGTAATCTCCAGTCCTCTTTCCCTTGTGTTGCTCTGATCTGCTTTGTCAAGTGATCAAAGTCCCTGAACAGGTGAGCTGTTGCTTAGTTACCACCTGCTTGGAATTCACTCTTGAAAAATTGCTTTGTCTTGAGAAGTAGCCATATCTTTGTTCCTTGGTGCTCCATTTAAATGGATGATCAAAGTTTATCAGCCTGCTCTATTAGCACTGTGTTCTGTGCAAAACTTTTTCTTGTCGCTTCTATGGATTTTAGGTCAATCTGGAGAAAAGAGATGGAAGAGAAGGCAAGAATGCTCTGCAGTTTAGAGGGAATGTTTGCCAGAAAGGAATTTTGCAGGGAAACAAAGCACATAGTCTCCAGCACCAAACAGTCTGAACACAGCCAAATAAATCCAAAAGACAGCGGAGATATTTTAGTGTTGGGTGGCTGCTGACTGTCTAAGGGGAGAGGTGAAGAGCAGTAACTGCACTGCATGGGAATTTCTTTTGGGAAGTGCAGGAGCCTGGAGGAGGTGACTGAGATGGTCCTGGAGAAGGATTTAGTGCTGTGTATTTCTCTCTCAATTAAAGCAGCAAGGAGCAAATTCTCCCTGTGCTACTGCTCAAGTCCAGAGCTGTATTTTCACTATTTAGGAAATATAAATACTGATCTATGTGACTGATAAATTAGTCTGGTATCTGGATATAGAATATAAGCTTCTCTTGCACTTCTCTTGTAGCATAGAGCTGTATTTTGTGAGCTAGAGCAATTTTCCCAAGTGGCACTTAAATATTAACTTCAACTAGCACACTTCATAATACCAAGTACATTCTCTAATTCTATGTTCACTAAGGCTGTTTTTGTTAGTTACATCTATGTCAAGTTCCTATAATCACAGCAATTGCTGTGTAATCAATTTATTCCTAGAAATATAGAAACACACACCAGTAAAATTGTAGAGTAATTATGGTTGAAAGGGGCCTTGGGAAATTCAGCCTCCTCTGCTCAAAGCAGGTATTTAGGGAGGTGTCCAGTGGAGTTGTGAATAGATCCAATAAGGGAGTATCCACAATCAATCTGGACAATTCATTTAAATTTTTGTTTATATTCATAGTTCAAAAACCCAAAATTTTTGAAGTGGAATCTTCAGTTTGTGTCTCTTGCCTTTGGTCTTTCCCTGTGTCCTGGCTCAGCCTCCTTTTCTTCCCATCAGTAATTTACACATGCTGCTAAAATTTGAATAAATGCAAACATATGTAAATCAAGGGGACGATTCTGAGGGTCAGTAAAATGTGCTGTGGGTACAGTATTATCCAGTCTCTACATGAAAGAGATTGCAGAGAAATGGAAGCAGAAGGAGCACAGAAAAAACCCAGTTACTTCTGAGATTTGACCAATCTCGGTGCACTTGATTCTCGTGCAGCTGAGTGAGATTCTTTCTTTGCTGTCTAGATAAGTTTTTTTGGGAAAAGGAGATTGTAGAGGTTTCACTGCTGTGTTAGCATCATAGCTTCTGTTGTTCAGTATCCAGTACAGTTCACTTATTTTTTTACAATGTTAAATTTTGCTAAACGAGGTAGTGTTAAGTAGTTTTGTTGTTAATTCTTTTGCACAGGTACAATGTCAGCATAAAGGCAGCTACTGGGGAGATCAAAGCTGGAAAGCATCAAGCATAGGGAACATAGTTTTTATATTTCTGACAATTTGTCAAAAATTACTAAGGTCGGTGTTGTATAAAGGCATTACAGATTTTTGAAGAACAAACAGTTTTGAAGAAGTATTAAGAAGATTTAAGTTTAGAAGCAAGATTATTGATTTGATATGCAAGATGGCTTGGATACAGGGTGGAAAGCAGGTGGGAAAAAGGAATAAAATTGAGAGCAGTTTATGAAACCAAAGTATGTAGAAATTCTGATAAAGGGCCTGATCCTGTGTCAAGGGCCAAAAGGTGGTGGTACTACTGATTTAAAAAGCACACTGCAGAATCAGGTCCTATTCTGTTTAAAATAGCATGGAAAGCTCTATTTTCCTCGGTAGTGCTGCTTCTCTTTCTATCTCATAAATGGGCTCTTAGAAGAAGTGTTAAGGCAAGCTTTCACATTGAGTGTTCCTATATTAAATTTAGTTTTTATGAAGCAGCTAGGTTCTATTTATATTCCATATCTCATAATATGAGAGAGTTTTTGTTAATTGCTAGGCTGTAAATCCTCTGACTAACCAACACAAATACTTTCATTTTTAACTTATGACAATAATAGAAAGGAGGACACTTTTTTGACTCCTGTTATTTTTGTTGTTAATAGCTGAGAGCCTTGCTGAGTTTAAAAATATCAAGCCTTGAACAGCTTTTCTCTGAAGAAGCTCTAAGGCATGCAATTTGTTTGCCAGCTGATGTTTGCTAGATTTAAGAGCAACAACAAAACTTCCAACCCTGAAGTTAATTACATATTTAGTAAACATTTTTATAATCTGTTGTTACCATCATATTTTGTGTGATATGTCAATATCTACACTAAAACTGTGAATTTAACTAAGGAAAATCTTTTCAGCTTCTGGCAGAAAGTGCAACCCTTCTTTTTCTGAATCTGCACTGTGCCAAAGGATCAGAACCTTAACTTTTTATGCAAGCAGAGTTCTGACTGCCTGGGCCTGGAGACAGGTATGCCATACCTGGGTATAAAATCAATCTTTTGTGAAATGTGTGTGGGCAGGATTTCCCATTGTTCAGGAGAAGGTGCTCTTGCATTGGCACCCAGCCCACTGCACAGTTCCATTTTGTGTTCCATTCTGCCCATTCCAGTTGGCTGCACGTCTTCTAGAGCTACATAACTTTCCAGTTTTCCCTGGTCAGAGGGTTTTGCAACTGGAGACAACTCAAGGTAGTGAAGTGCTCAAACAGCAAGAGAATTGGAATTTTTATTTAGTATGGATGTGCTTTCTTCTCTTTTCTGTAAGTTAAAGGTTGTTTATCATTCTCTTTGCCCCAGCTTTCTCCCTGGCTTGCAAGTATATATGGGCAAGATCTGTGTGTATTTAAATATATGTAACCTCACACTGTCAGCCTCTCAGAAAAGAAGAAATTAAACAGAACAAAATCTCTAATGATTAACTGTCACTGTCTTCAGTGATGCACTTCTGATGACAAAGGGTGAAGCAATTTGGTTTCCTGTGTTTTGCTTTCACATTCTACAAGGTAATTGCTTCCCCAATGAAGGTAGCTGAGCTCCAAGACCTAATTTCCTCCAGTTTCCTACCAGGTTCTGAAAAACCTGGTCTTCAAAAATTATCATTGGGTACCAGGTTCCAGTACTTACAGATGCACTGGTTTACAGAAACAAAGGTAGTTCTTGTGCTCAAATGCTGGGTGACAGTGCAAAATTATTCATAAGAAACTACTGTGGTTTCATATCAGAGCTACAGGAACTCATGAGGGATGTCCACACAAGGTAAGAACACGAGAAAATGGATGGATTGTAATCAGTAATTACTAGGAAATTTTTTTCATTACAAGTTTGGTGGCTCATTAAATGTTTTGTCCACTTCAGATTAAGGACTGATGTGCACAATACTGTCTTCAGTATGTTTTCAGCAAAAGTGGTTTTACTAGCTATTTAAATATTGTTAATAATTTTCAGCAGAAGAATGAAGAATGCATCTCATCCAGTGTAGAATTAAAAGTAAGTTTGTTGACAGTTCTTATATCAGGTTATGCACCTATGATATTTTGAAAATATAAAACCTAACAACAACAAACCAAAAAATATGTTTGTTTGGACTTTGTTTTAGTCTAAATTCTATAAGAACTATTTCACAAAACAGAAAAAGAGGCTGCAGATAATGCATATTGTGTATACATGGGGCCTATAGCTCTGAGTATGGGATTCTGCATAGAAATCTTGTGCTCCTGTGAAGCCCAGGGATCCATATACACATCAGATGGGCTGCTTCCTTCTTCCCAGAAGTAGTGCATAGGCTCATGACTGCTGTCTTATAAACCCAGGACTGAATATTGTACATTAAACTATACTTATAACAGTGATTTGCAGAGTCATAAATGCAGATCCTGAGTTTCTGAGCTAAGATTTTGTTATAAGATCTACACAAACAAGGGATGAGAACTTCTCTTGAAGGAATTATTGACTTCATGCTGAATCTGTGGTTGTTCTGCTCTTGGCACAAGTTAGAGGAGTCTCAGTCAAGCTGAGAATTGATAAAGCAGAGCAAAATGCTTTTCTGCCTCACCAGTGATCTCCCGTCCTTGGCTGCCTCTGCAGTTTGTGGGGGTGTGAGCTCGTCCATTTGTACACCAATGGAAAGATATCCTGCCCCCAGGGGGTGGAAGAAATCCATAAGAGTTGTATTTTGGCTCTTCACACTGCTCAAGGGCAGAATTTCAAATACAAAAGAATGCTGCTAACCTTTATTAGGACTAGTAAATATATGTCTGAATTGTGATTTTGTTTTATCCACGGAAGTGTTGAAATTTTGACATAAGCCAAGAAAAAGGTTCTAATGCTTTTCCATTCTGACAACTGTGTAGGTTATACTGGGGCAGTGAACATGAATGTTCAGATTTATAATCCAATTTCTAGAAAGCCTATGAATAGGGAAAACTGAAGTGTTGGTATCACCTGTTTCAATGTATTGAGTCTGATGGATCTCTGGTTTTGCATATTTTCAGAAGAAGTCTTATAAGGATGATTTTTTGGTGCCTATGCTCTGCACACAAAAAGACAGTTATCAAGCACAGAATAATTATCTAGGGCCTGTTACAATGCTGACTTCCAGTTTTGAAACTAAGTGTATTCATGAACAATTGGCTGAGGACTCCCTTGCTGTGTTGAACCAGGAGAAAGAACAGGCGAAGCCATGAAAGTAATAAAAAAAAAAGAAAAAGATCACCTTTGGTTCCATCATCAAGTTTTCCATCCTTGGAAGGAGATTGCAGAGACAGGAGAAATCAGTTTCCAGACCTGCTGTCTTCAGTGTCTGATAGCATGGATCCCAACTAATGTCAGTTCTGAATGCGACCTTTAAGATGTGAATTCTTTTCCACCCAAAGCTGTATATAATATAATATAATATTCTTTCATATAGGTCATCTAAACAGCTGTTGAATTGTTGAGGCTTCCAGCCACTGCTGATCTGAGTCAGGTCTGAACTGATGACCTGCTGATGAAAAGCTAGAGTCAGATTTCAGTCCCCTGAGTCATTTAAACTGCCTGCAAATGCATAATTAACATTTAAGATGCAAGTCTTTTTTTAGTAGCAGGGGATGAGGGATGAAGGTAGCCAGTGTTTAATAATCTAGACTGTCCTGATATAACACTGTGAAGAAAATGTCTGTGCAGCTGGAAAGTGCAAACTTTGATGTTAGAAAGGAAAAACATTGAGCTACAAGTCCATCAGTATTTTACTGAAATAAATTTCAACACTTCATTTTCACTGTTTGTTAAAGGATTAGGAGAGAGAGCCGAGGGGTAGTTAGGACACTCATCTGAAGTGTTGGAAATGTATTCAATTCACTTAAACAAGGTCCCCCATGTCTTAGGAAAGGCCTTGCAAACACTCCTACATCCTGTTTAAGGGACTAGGAGGGACCATTCTCCTACATAGGTGTCTCTTTTCAAAAGATGGCATTCATCTGTGTGTGGAATGGTGCTTTTGGTTCTAATTCTGTGTATTTTTGCAGGAGGACAACTAACCTTATGCTGTTTAAGAGCAAAGATGTGTTGTAGTGAGTTTGCCAATGTCCTTCCAAAATAGTGTTGTTCACTGCATCAAGCAAAGTTCACTTTCAAATTTGCAGTGGTGGAATTTCCATAGCATCTTTTGGGAGACTTTCTGATAGACTGACAGATTTCAGTGTCACTGAGTTTTTGCTGATAAACACAGTGTCTGTATCTTCTCTTAATATTATCCTATGGCTCCTGATTATAAATACCCAACCTTTGGCCCTAATTTTTTTGATGTGTTTACAGAGTTCTATACCTGCAGATTTTCAACACAAATCACCAACAGTAATGGCCATCAACAAAGGCCAAAGAAAGCTATAATCCAATTTTACATAGAAAGAAATGTGTAGAAATGTGTTAGGATAAATGAGAGGTTGTGAAAGACTTGATGTTTACCCTGCTTAAACCCCTCCAAATCCAAAAAGGACTGCCTGCTTTGTCAGCTTCTTTTAGATAGAGTTTTTCAGGTTGAAGTTGTAATTAAACTGGAAAGATCCTTCAGCAGGGGTATTATGGCAAGTGTTTTTGAGTGAAGTTGTGTCTGTCAGGCTGTGGCTCCCAGCTGGCAAGGTGCTGTGTTTGTGATGAGCCAGTGCAAATGAACTCTGCTGGCTCTTACTTGACTTTATGAAGAGGTAGATTTGCTGTTCTTCTGCAGTGTTACTGAATTGAGAGTGCTGGGATGTGTTGAAAAGGCATCTGATGCTTCTGGAGGGAGTCAGGTGAGATTATTCCACCTGTTACACATGGCAGTAGAGCTGCTGTCAGTGGGTAGAAATGTCTGCTCCCCAGGAAAGAGGCCAAGGAGGAAGAGGAGCTCTAAGGTGGGGTAGGAATGTAAAGTTTGATCTAGGGAAATGCTAGCATTGCCTGAATGTTCTGCAACTTGGTTTGCAGGAACGAGTAGAAGGAGTTGGTTTATAAAAGGTTTTCTTGAGGTGAACCCTTTGATTCAGATTATTGTATTTGTGTGGGGCCTTGCCTAACTAACAGACTGATTCCTGGCTGTGTGTGATAAACAGGGCAGAAAATAAGGCATCATTGCAAGGGGCTTCCTCACTGCTTCGATTATCGAAAAGCCCTTTTCTAATTTTTGGCTTGAATTTATTCATAATCTCTTTGCTTGCATTTGGTCTTTTGGCACTATTTCCATTAACTTAGAGTGCTCTTCTCTTAGTGATGCTTTTTTCCCCCCTCACATGTAGAGAGAGCCATCAAATTCCCCTCAGCCTTCATTTTGCTGGAGTGAGTGAGACAAGTTCCTTTATTACCCTCTTTCAAGCTCCCCATTCACCTTCTCAGTTTAATGCCCTTTCTGACACTTTTCCATCTGAAGTTCAACTTTTTAAACAAAGGTCATGATCAGTATTATAGATAATATTTCAGATAAGACTTTATTTTCCTTTCTCTCACAAAAAGATTATTCACTTTACAGTCTGACAGTAGTCTCACTGAGAATGGCAGGATTTCGCACAGGTCAGAGAGAAGTCTCCCTGCTTATTAGAGCTGTAGATATTCCCTCCTTCACTTTGTCTCCTGATTTCAATTACTTGGGATAATATGCACAAATAGCTTTTCACCTACAGGAACAAAGGCAAAATAAAAATTCTTAATTTGTGAAGGATCGTTCTTTCCTATCTTTTATCCTAAATGCTATGCAAGATTAAAAACATATGTACTGATGTTCTTAATAGAAAACAGAAAGTAGCCATCCATGATCAATAATTACCAAAGCAAACAAACTTATTAAAGAAACATTTTAAAATAATTTCAACATTTTAAACACATACTGCAAAACTCTTCAGTTCATTGTTTTCTGCATGGACAAATGTTAAATTTTCATAATAATCTATTTAAATTCATTAAACAGATTATTATTTTCATAATAATCTATTTAAATAATTTATGTACCTAGACTTACGTCCTTAGAATTAAGAAGAATACAGCTTTGAAGGGCATGGTACATTACATTCAAAAGGTCATATTTTGCTATGAAAGATAAAGAAATATTGCCCCCCACTTTGTTTCATTGGATGTCACACTAGTGGAGGTAAACCATATGGAAGTGAGTAAAATAGAAATAACATAGAAATTCATAGAATCACTTGTGATATAAGATACAGCCCCCTGAGTAATGTCCTACCTCTATTGAAATCTATGGGGTTTTCTCCTGATATGACAAGACAGATTTTTCAACTTCAGTGTCTCATAATTGAGGTTTATGGCTGCTTGCTGTGACAGGCAAAGTCACCACATTTAAATTACTTACCTTATATTAAAAAAAAAAATTATCCTCTCCTCATTTCCATGCCTAACCATGAACAGTTAAGACTTGAATAAAGGAGAGACAAATACAGGATGAACACTGTAGCAAAGAGAATAGTCACACCAGGATGCATGTGGAAAAATGCTGAACTGGAAAACAAAGGTGCAATTGCATGAATAGCTAAAGTAATTTTTATTTACACAGTAAAGAAGTTAATAATAATAATAATAACCACCTCCAGATGGGTTGTTAATGAATGAACTACTTGCAACAGCAGTGGAATATTTTTAACATGTCTGCTCCTGAGAAGCCAGGCCCAGGGCAGACCAGCACTGAGTCTTTGCATCACTTTCTTGCTTAAGGAAAGGACTTTGGCAAAGAGCCACAGGTGGGGAAGGGGTTAAGGCTTGTGCCAATGCTCTGGGAGCTGTACTTCCGTGGGGGTACTGGTGCTTAGTTCTGTCTCATTACAGTCTCCAACAGTAAGAATGAAACATGTTCTGGCTGGTTTTATTTTTTTTCTCTGAAGGTGGAAGCTTTCTTCTTTCTCTTAATTATATCATGTTTCATTATATATTCTACTTGTGAGGGAGAGGTCTGGACAGTGAACGATTGTAGAGGGAAAAGATTTAGGCTGCACAATATAATTGGTATAAATTGAAAATATTCCCTTAAGACCAGGCTTTTCCAAGACAATATTTACAGTGTATCAACCATTCCTATCAAATACAGAGTGAAGTGATTTCAGGTACATTTGCAAGTGCATCCTTCCGTTTTGCCAACCAGTCTTATGTCAGTCTAAATAATCTCTGAAGTGAAGCCTAAACTACAGAATACAAGAAAAGTATCCTTCTGTTCTTATCCTTTCTAGAAAATGGCCAGCATCTGAGAATCTCTAATGCTTATTAATAGGGAAAGATATTAAATATAGTCTTCACCTTCATGTCCTGACTGCAGTGGAAAAAGGTCAGTGCTGAGCTGCAGAGCTGACACTGCATATTACACCATTATGCTGTAAACAACTGTACACAGGTTTACTTGGAAATTGTAGTATTTAGTTTGCTACTTGAAGGAGAAAATATAATGCCAGCAAGAAGAAGTAGACATCAGGTAGCAATTTCTATTTGTTCGTTTTTATTATTGGATGTATTTCCCCCATCCTCGTATTTCAAATAGCAGTAGAAGGAACCATAGGTAGAAAAACATGGACATCATGTCCCTTCCAGGTTACACCCAAATATTTGTGTACAAGATGAAAGAGCCGAAGAGGGAGCCATCACTGATTTCTACAGTTAGCTTCATTTAAAATGAAGCTACCCTGTACAGAGAAAAGCTCACCTGACACTTGAAAACCATTTCTCCTAGAAATAAAATATGTCTGGGTCTTTTTAAAGTACTTTTGGCTAATGAAAACCACTATCAAAGAATTTCAGACAAAGAATTAGATGTGAATTAGACTGTGAAGGTGTCTAATGTAATCTCCTATAATTGCAAGAAATAAATGGAAAAAAATCAAGAAATAACACCCAATAACCTTGTCACCTTCTAGAGGATGTTAAAGCAAACTCTGCCAAAATGTCTTGCAAAATTTGTGCAGCCAATGCAATACCACTGGCTTCAGCAATGGTGAAACACCAGTGCTGTCTGAATCATCTAAATGGCTTTGCAGGAGTGTAGGAAAACACTCTGATTAAGCCCTTACAGGCTTTCAGCACTGGCAGTGCTCTAGCTGGTGGAATTAACAGGTATAACTGGTTGTAGAAAAAGTAGTCTGGTGCAGCTTTTTAGTGTTAAAGCATTATCAGACAAGACAAACTCTGGTTTCCATGCAAGGAGTTGAGGGCATCAATTGGGCCAGCCAGCCAAGAGAAAGAAAAGTAATAATTTTGGGTCCTCAGTAGAATTTATTTCCAAATTACAGATGGCTTCAAATGGACTTAGAGGGCTGGGTTTTTTCCCCAATGAATAAGGCTTTAGGGCACACAGAGAAGTCTCTAATTTAAATTGATATCACTTGAGTCACAAGGTAACAGAAAAAGAGAAAATGGCGTGAGTTGAAGTGCATGGTGGTCTAAACAATGTAACTGCTGATTCACTAGCTGGCTGCTGGGCTAGAATCATCTCACTTGGCACTGAAGGGAAGCATTTACACTTATGAAAATTATTATTTATTTATTTATCTTTGTTTAAATGCTATCCTGTCTGCTGAGGAAGGGCAGCAGGCGTTGAAAAGACAGATAAAGTTAAAACTGTGGAAGGGCAGCAGACATGTAAAAGAAAGATTTCAGTTAAATTGTGACAAAGAGAAGGTTACAGTTCTCCAAGTCCTTCTCCTCAGGGCTGCTCCCAATCCTCTCTCTGCCCTTCCTGTACCTGTGGCTGGGGGTTGCCTGATCCCAGGTGCAGCCCCTGGCCTTGTTGAACTGTGTGAGGTTCTCCCAGGGTTCCTTGGCTGCATCCCTTCCCTCCAGTGTGTCTCCTGCCATGCACAGCTTGGTGTGGCAGGCTCTGGGATGCCAATAAAGTCCCTGCCCTGCAGTGTGTGCACATCTCTAGCTCCTCTTGTTCATCCCCTGTGCCACGTGCATTTGCACAGTTGTTTAAGTTGAGGAAGCTGACTGATGGCTGGAGTTGCTGGAATTCCTTTGTGCTGTCCTTCACATGCTGATCTGCAATCCCTTTCTAGGGTCTGGGCATCTATTGCTGGCATTGGCATCAGACTGGTAAGAGTTGGATGGATTGAGGTTCTCCTCAATTTCAAAATTCGATTTCCTTCCAGAGACGTTTAAATTTATCTACCAATCCACTGTGTTGCTTGTGATAATACAGTCCATCAGTATCTACAAGAGATTACCAAATAAAGACATATGGAGGATATGGCATGGATTTTCCCAGTCTGAGCAAGGAGATGCCTGGCCACTGGAGTCAGGGTAGGGTATGTGGGTTGCTCTGTTATATGTATGTAGTGTTTAGGCTGGGATTTAGGTTGTAGCACATTTTAGAAGTTCATTATTTTTCCAGGCTATATGTTATGCCTGTAGCCATGGGAGAGCAGTACTTTCAGAGGGTAATTGACGTCACCTTAGCATAAAGGTCTCCAGTAGCATACTTGACTCTGGAGGTCTTTCTCTTATTCTCTTTCCCCCTGTTCCTCTCTCTCTTACCGTCAGGGGTAACTACAAAACTGGCAAAGCTCAGGTTCCTAAATTTCAGTCAAATTAAATTATGTGACATGTAGCTTTAGAGAACTTAGAATTTGGTATGCATATCATCAATCACTTCTTGAATTATAGTGTCTTGGGATCAACTGAATAGAAATCTTTACTTTTCCTGAAGTTATGTCAGATTTTTGCCAAAGCTTTTAAGAATTCTTTCCTCCCTTGAGCATTTCCTTTTATTTAAGATTGCCCACCAAACTACTAATTGGACTATATTTCATTTATTTAGCTTATTCTTGTATGGACGTATTGACATCAACAACATTTGTTCCACTATTCAAATTTGCATAATGATGCATGCATGAGATTTGTGAGGCTATTATGCAATAATAAGCTTTGTATTTCCATAATTATGTCATAAGCAATTCTGCTATGAGTAGTGTCAATGAAGTCAAATAGGAATGACATTACAGTCATAAAACATGAGAAAAACAGTTGTCTGTAATAATATTAGTAATGACCTTACAGCTTCTGGTGCCCCAAGTGAAACTGGGTTATTGCAAACTGCATGGTTTTATGTGCGGTATAAGTGGGTTTATTAAAGTGAGTTTTTGATTGCAAGTTTTCCATTGACACCGTTGCAAAACAGCAAGTTCATCCTTTTATTGAAATCTCTGGATAGAATTGGAGGAAGCTGGAAGTTTCTGTGATGACCTTCGGTCAGCCCAGATCATGATACCCTGAGCTGTTGTGAGGAAGATGGGATGAAATTTAGAAATGGGGTTCTTTTTTGGTTTTGGTTTTTTTCAGCTGAATCTTCTGTCTCCAACTGATACATAAAACATTACCTGTATCCCTTTCTCCTCCCCTTTTTCTACTTAAAAAAGGCTGGGTGGATAATGGGGTTTGAATTCTTTGGGATAGACCCACTTGTAATTTAAGAAGTTGTACAGGCAGTACTGCCAGGCTTATATATGTTTTTCTTTCCTTGGATTATGAGAATGCTCTCCTATTTGGCTCAAAGGTTGGCTTAAATGAAACAAATCACACTGCCAATTTTACTTTCTTTTTCTTTTATAGTTTTCTTTTTAGCCTTTTTTATAAACACCAGGAAAATAGAAATGTGGAGGCTCTGCCAGCAGTCAACATGTTTTAGAGAGAGAAAGTGAAGGGAGCAGGGAATGTTTAATAGAACTTAGCTGAATAATCAGCTGACCTGCAAATCTGAGTGCTCCTTTCACACAGGCAGGTTATTTTAAATATTGTTACCATATCAGATCATTGCTTGCACATACATGTTTTATTATTTAATTTTTGCGATAGTATTTTTATTATACTTCTGTACTTCTTTAGTATTTACCCAGAATAATAATTCATAGTCATGAATCAGTAACATTTAAAGGTCATTTTAAGACACTAGTATGTTATGTATAGAAAATACAAACTAATTTTTAGTCACACTTCTCTTAATTGTATGCATTCATTTACTTGTCTGTAAATCATTACTCTGGTTTTGAATCTTGTGCTGTATTTTTTATCTTTAATATGCCATCATCATTATCAAATGACCATTTGAATATTATAACAACAATTATATTCCCAGAATTTTTATAATGCAAAGCAACTGTGATAGAACACACGCTAGTCTGATGTTATGGAAAAAGTCAGCAATGTTGATGCTGTTCGGGTAAAGAGATGTTCCTGTTCAAAGAATTAAAAAAATCTCAGAGAAATCGTCTGAGCTTTGTTATCAACCTCTCTTAATTTATTCTAAACAAATATATAGTAAACAAATAATACAATAAAAGGACCAGTACCTTTGAGATTTTAAACAAATATGGTTGGACATGTCTATATTGCACAAACATGAGAATTAGCAAATCTGTGTGTTCATCCGTGCATTTAATCTCAACAGAAACCAAACTGTTCATGCAACTGATCATGTAGATTTTTATTGTGTTACGGTCATTCATTTCTACATATGAAATTGGTTATACTGACTGAAAAAATGCCATTCATCCACACTTCTATCTGTTGTCTGATTTTGCCTGTAAGGAACAAACTATGTTTCTGAAGAAATGACAAATTGGAACTAAGTGCACATTTCTCTCAATGTTCCAATAAAAGCTTTTTGAACCAAGGGCACAGGCTGCCTGACCAGTGAGCCGTGTGATAAAGCACAAACAGTGCAGGAAATGAAAACCCTGGGAGTAGCAGATGATGTGGGCAGGAGGCACAGGTATTTCACTCAACTCTATCTGGTTCACTCCCCAGGCTCTCAAAGAAAACTTAAACATTATTTACTCAACCATGTGCTAGTTAAAACCAATATCTCTAGACCATCTGTTCAGGAAGATGACCTCATGCAACTTTCTGCCCCAACATTACGTCAATGTAATTCTGACTAATCAATCTCTGCTTGATCACATTGTCTTACCTATAGAGAAGAAAAAGGTCGACTTAGATTTAGCTGGGTATTTCAGCATCATTTTGTGGAAAACAGTCAGACCTTAGTTGTGATAAAGTAGCTTGGCTCTCCTTCATGATGGGAGCTTCTCTGAAATATGCCAGGTGAAGGGCTTGGCCATGTATATTCAATACATCAAACTATAATTTTGCAATTTTTCACTATGAAATGTGTTCCTTTTCAAAACACTCGTCAGAGGTATCAGCATTGTTTGAATCTTCAGGATTTTCTCATATCTATCTATTCTCTTCCAATTATGTGTTCATATCAAAATGGGGTTGCTTTCACAATGAAATATTGTGGTGTAGTAAAATGGCTAAAATACTTCTGCATAGTACTAACTTTTCAGCATGAAGTGTAGTTGAGCATTGTGGACCTTGTATCTTAAAATGGCTGTTGGTTATAACCAAAGAATCTTGCAAATAAATAAATTTCAAAGCAGCAAAACAGTTCAGTGTGTCAGCCTAGGAGTTCCTAGGAAAGAAGTGCAAAAAATGAACAATGGTTTTTCAAATTCAGTGTGTGACTGCTTGGGTTTCCAGGAGTTCAGCACCAAAATGGGTGCATGATGAACACCTAAAATTGAGCCAGGAGTTTTGATCAATTCTACTTCATCTAATCATGTTAGTGTTGGGTATTTAATCTGTGGATGTACTCAGTATCCAAACAGATGAGAATACTTTCATTAATTTGCTTTTTCTCCATATTTTATATTCTGCTTGTTTTGTCAGGTCCAATTTAAATGTATGTGCATGAATCTTACTTTAATGGTGAGGAGGATCTGATTCAGTGTTCCCCTTGAAATGTTGTGAAAGCCTGGTTAGACATTCTAGCACTGAACATGGTTTTACTGAGCATTTTCACATGTCCCTGTCACTTCTGTTTATTCATTCACACCTTTGCTCCTTTCTGATATAGTTCCTGTTTGTTGCCAGGCAACTCTGGCTGTATTATGCAGGTTCTGCAGTACACCCAGAACTAAAATGCAGTGCACTGTAAAGCAGTAACTGATGGTAGGCTGTACTTTTTTCTTTATCACACCATACCTTTGTTTTTCAATTGTTTGCTTTTAATTGTGTTGTTCATCTGAAGGTTGAAAACTTTCCAGATCTGTACTCAACAGAAAAAGAAGATTGAACGAGAACTCAATGAAATGTAGAAAAAAAATTTGAAAGGCATATTTACGTTTAATCCTGAATCTTCTAAAATGCCTTTGGAGCGTGCCATCGCCTTTTGAGGCATCACTGTTTTCATGTGTGTTTTCACACTTCTCAGCCTGTGTTATATCACATTGATAGTGAGCATCAGCACTAACTAGAGACAGGCAAAGATACCATAGAGTTGAATAATCTCATTTTATTTACATTGTTGTGGAGCTTAGGCACAAAGAGGTTGTGTGTATGTGTTTTTATAGCACTGTGATATGTGGAGCTGGTGGCTGGGGTTGTTCTGTCCATTAGAGCTACAAACTTCTTTAATGGATCTGGACAGGGCATAGCAGGGAAAACATTTTGTATAAGATCCTGGAAAGTCCTTCTAAAAAGACAAATAAGAAAGGAAATTTACAGTTCCTGTCAATGAATATATGTCTAATGCTGAGGAGAATAAATCTCACACACGGGAATTCATTTACATACTATTAAAGTTGACATGTTAATATCAAAGCATTAAAATATGTAAATAGCATAAGCATGCACAAAATCCAAATTACTGCTTTACATTATCCACTCATTTACGCTCTGATATTTTATGACTATTCAGCTGTGTCAGCAAACAATTATAAAAATCTACTACAACTTGATGGTAATGCATTTCTGTGTATTTCCTTTTCTTTCCAAAAACATTCTTCCAGTGCTGAAAGAGAACAGCATGGAAAAGACTCATATTGCTGAGTGTCCTTTTTGCATGAACAACATATGCTTTGAATTTCTAGTGGTTCAGTGGGCTTTCTTTTATACTGCTTACCAAAAAAGGCAGATTTATATGCAGGCTAATGAGAAGTGACATTTCTTACGCTCTCTGCTACAGTTACAGTGCAAATTTAATCCATTGCAGGTGTTATATCATTACAAAATAAGCTGGAGGCATATGAGCACTGAGGAAAAACTTAACAGTTATTATCATGGAAAAAGATGCTTCAATTTATAAAGCATTGTACCTTTTCTGTCATAAAGTCTTTACAGCAGGGAAGAAATTTGTCATAAAATCCGTACTGCCAACCTGTAATAAGAGAGTCTCTTTTTTTCCCCTCCCAATAACTTCAAACAGCTATTGAAAGCAGACAGCAGTGATGTGATATTTCTTGATTTCGCTAAAAGTGTCTGAATTTTGATCATGCTTTAAATGAAATGGAAACTTCTTTGGCAATGTAATATTGCTATTGTGAAGAGTCTCTTGATTTTTAAAAAGAAACATTTCATGTCACAGCAACTTGAGTTGTACCAGATTCTGTTCTGTCAGTTCTTTAGTGGTCTTAAAGAGCTGTTGCATAGAAAAAAGCAAAATCACAGAATTACAGCATGGCTATTTTTGGAAGGGACCCCAAAATCATCTGGTTCCAGGCCCCCTGCCATGGGCAGGGACACCTTCCACTATCCCAGGTTGCTCCAGGCCCCATCCAACCTGGCCTTGGACACTTCCAGGGATGGGGCAGCCACAGCTTCTCTGGGGACCTGTGCCAGGGCCTCCCCACCCTCACAGGGAAGGGTTTCTCCTGAACACCTAATCCAAACCTCCTCTCTATCAGTGGGAAGTCATTTCAGCTTGTTCTGTCACTCCATGCTGTTGTAAAAAGTACCTTTCCATCCTTTCCTGTCCTACTCCCTTCAGGTACTGGAAAGCTGCAGTTAGACCACCCCAAACCTTCTCTTTTCCAGGCTGAGCAATCCTAATTTGCTCAGCCTTTACCTGTAGGAGGGATGCCCCCATCCCTCTGATCATCTTGGTAGTTTCCTCTGAACTTGCTACAAGAGTTCCTTCCTGCAGTTCCTCGACTTTGTGTAGAAAACATTACTGTTACAACTAGAGTTTTATGGGTATTAGAAAACTGAGTTAAACCCTTAGTTTGAAAAATTTACTTTCAACTTAATTGGGAAAAATACTTTTTTTAAAAAAAAAGGTGTTCTGAAATGATTTTAATTATTACTTGGTCATGGAGGCTTTCTGTAAATTGTTCCATTCTTTTTGCTGTCCTCTGAGTAAATGTGAAGGGAATCAAATTGTGAAGGATTAGAGTTGTAATCTGAGCCTATGGTGTTGCTGTGGAACTGATGTGGTAAAGAAAATAAAGGGAGATAAGAGACTGACAGAAAAACTTCTTTTGAAGAGGAAGTTAGAGACAAAAGGCTCACACAAAACTATTTTAAGCCAAGGGCAGATGATACGAGATTCAGAATTTAATGAGCCTTAAATGCCATAGAATGTGCCACATGTGCAGTTCTAGCATGATATTTGTACAGTTGCATATCTCCATTTTTTACAAATCCTCAAAGATCACACACATAAATTTAGTCATAAGGATCTCAGAAATGAAGCCTGAACAATTGGAAGTTGTAGCCATCATCTCTTCCAGGTTAGATTTCATTTTAACTGTGGCAGTTTCAAGCTCAGTTTTCCTCTCAGCACAGATCACTCCCAAGGAATATAATTTTGCATCCCTTCCCTGGCAGGGTACAGGTGGGGATGACTCCCAGGTGGCCCCAGCAATAGCTGAGTCTCTGTGAGCTGTGCAAACACCTCTCCAAGCTGTGCCTTGGAAATTTCCTCTCCAGCCTGCCACTGCCTTGGAAATTTCCTCTCCAGCCTGCCACTGCCTCTTGTCAGTGCTGCTTTTCTTTGCTCTCCTCACTTGCTGGCTTCCTCTGCAGAGATTTTGATCAGCCACCGCTTCCACTGATGTGTTATTTTGGTTTCTCTGTGTGTTTGTGTTAGGGCTGCATTCAGGTCTCCAAGTAACAGTTCTGTGCCATTTTTGTGCTTACGTGCCAGAGAGTTGAGACTGATTTAGATGGTTGCTCTCAGTTTTGGTAGACCTTGCAGGCCACAGCAGATGATGGAGAGAGAAAGGTGCTTTGTATTCAGACCCCAGGAATGCAGTCATGCCCTATGATCTCAGGTAACTGTCTCTGTGGTTCTTTTAAATTTAAGCTATGCTGGAGACTAACATCTATCCTGTTTCTGGCAGCAGTATTTCAAACAAAACTTAGCCCTATTTTAGATCATCTGAAAATACTGACTTTGAGATATATATTTATACATTAGTGCAATGAATTAGTTTATCAACAATAATTTTTCAAAGAATGCTATTTCAATGGGATGAAATTCTCTACTTCTCACTACAGGCTGAACTTGACATTAAATTGCAGCCATTACAGCTGCAATGAGAAAGAAAACAAATACTGACATTTTCTTGCACTACTTTTCAAGCCTTTTGATTTTAAAATTCAAAATTACTTTTTCAATTCCAAATTGGTACAATTTCCAGAATAAGAGTAGGAAAATAATAATAATTTTTAAAAAGCCATTTAACTTCAGGGCAAAGAAAAGATTTCTGATAATCAAAATTTATTTTCTGTTTTGCAATTCAACTGCTAAGCCAAAATGTACATCAAATGCTCCACTTCTTTATGCTTCCAATTTTTGCATTTTGCCTTGAAGTAATGATCTGATCTAGTCCAAAATGGATATTGTACCAAAGGATTGCATACCTTTGCAACAGAATAAAAATAACAGAGATATTCAAGGTTCTGCTTTTACTGGCTATAAACTAAGGCGTTCCTGATTACATCACAGTACTTTACAGAAATCCCCAGTGGTCCGAGTGGTCAGCGCTGCCGGGGCAGCTCCTGGCTGCAGAGAGGATCCGTGGCTGCTCCCTCGGAGCCCCCTGGCAGCGAGCGCCCGCCTGGAGCCGGCCCGGGGCCACTGCTGCTCCTCCTGGCCCGGGGTCCTGTGCTTTCCCTTGGCCTGGGCAGCAGGAGGAAATTCTTGCCATCCATCCCTCTCCCTGCCCTGCCACTGTGTGTTCTGGAGAGCGAGCAGGGGTATCAGCTCTTTGTAATGGAAATAACTGTGGGCGGGTTTTGGTGTGGATGAAATGAGAATTTTTCCTTTGGTCCTTCAGAAGTGGAATAGAAGCTCGTCAGTAAATTCAGAAGAATGTATGTTTCAGCACCCAAAATGAAGGGGGACTCATTACACACATGTAGAAATCTATTTTGGGGAAGGTATAAATTATTGGCTACGCATTAAATGCTTTACACGTGCAGTGGTCTTCCACACAGGTCTCAGTTCGTGTTTCAGATTAACAAAAAAACATTGCCAGTGTGGAGACAGAGGGGGATAAAAATGAGGTTGAAGGATGGGTCATTTCATGCTCTAAATGCGTGTTGCCAGCTCTACATACATCAAAATGTGTGAAATGTCTAGACTGTAACTTAAATATGTGGGAAGCACAAAGTTGGAACATACTGGTCAGACCTGAGGAAGGGAGGAGAAATGAGAAGTTCTTTATTTGCTTACTTTAAAATGGGGAGCACAAACGTTTGTCTACTCCCAGTATTTTTTTCCTCTCCCAGCTTCTTTTATTCAATATACACATAGGAATAATCAATTGGGGTTTTGATATTTGTTTGTTTGTTTTACAAACAGACCTTTCTTCTCTCTTTAAACACCCCCCTCCCACATTCTTATATAGAAAGCTACTTTTGCCTATGTGCACTCTGCCATTATTTTGTGGGGTTTTGTTTTTCTGTAGTAGCAACTAGGTGGAAAGTGTGTGAATTCTGTAATAAATAATACAAATGAGATGCTACCAAATGAAAACCCCTGGAAACTGGGGGAGAAAAAGACAACTTGCAATCTCCCCTGAAGTCATACAGTTATGAAAACAAATATTCTCCACTAATATATGAATTATAGATAGAGTTTGAATCTTTGCTGAAGTGGTTTTGGCTTTTCTTACCTCACCTCAAGATCTCATATTAACACTACAGATCTATGTATAGTTAGGTGTGTAAATGTCAGATGCATAACTGGACTAGAAGAACCGTCACGGGGAGATGGAATTTCTCATATTATTTTGTGTACATCTCATGTTCCACTCTTGTCACCCTTTCCAAACTAGATACCATTTTCCTAAGAGAGCAGTTTTGCCCTCTCATTTTATCTTATAATGCAACCCTGAAATTTTGTGTATTTGTTCAGTAAGACATCATCTGAGTTTGTGGAAAGGGAAAGAAATCCCCTGACTTTTGTAGTGTGTAATATTTGCAACGCACCTTGCTGATAGCGACTAATTAAGTACTTGGTTTTGAGATTAAGGGGGCATTATTATTTATGTGCAATGGATATGGACCATGGAGAAATAAAGAGCTGGCTGAAGCTGCACAATGATTCTATGACACAAAAAAGATTAAATTTGCAAGGCCTTTGTCTCCACTTCTGTGAGAAACTTGTGTACATTCTAAACTTTAGGTATCCATTTATGTCCTTGCCTGTTCAGTAGGCTATGAAATCCTGTATTGTGGGCAGTGTGTATCTCATCATACTCACTGTCTGCCATAAAAAAATAAATTGAAAATATCACTTCTGCAAGGAAACCAAGGTAAAACCTTTGGAATTGTTGAACTAAGTGTATTAGGAACAAATCCCTTCTGACCATGCTTCATTGTTTGACCTTGCTAAATTTTTTGCCTACAACTCAAAAATAGGTGCACTGTGAACTGCATTTTGGCCTTTATCTCACAGAATTTCTCTATGGATTTACCTGAATTCAGCTCAAAGTTTTGCTCTGAGTGGATGGTAACACAGATGAATGCAGTTTAATGAAAAAGAAGTTGATCTTTAGTAATAAATTAGCAACTTGTCTTGATATTAGTGGGTGAGTGTTGCACATAAGTTAGTACATGATGCTTACTAGGAGAAAATTAAAATAACTTGTGTACTACATAGCTAAATGATTTCCAGCTGGGTGTTTCTTCCCATGGCTAGATTAGTGCTCCATTTTTTTTTTAGCAGGTAAAATAGAAGACCAGGTTATGAAATTATTTAACTGAAATTAAATAAAGAAATAAAACATGTATTTTGTGGTTCTAAACTACTAAAAATACATGGTAGTTATTAATAAGTGTGGTTGTTGTTGTTCCAAGAAGGGAATTGAAATTGTAATTCTTAGTTCTGCCCCCGTATACCCTGAAATTTTGAGAGGAATTCTCCATAGGTTTCCTGCTATTTGTTTAGTGATATTACCATGTGCCTGAGAAGAGTGACAAACAAAGAGGGATTTTAATATTTGTATGACTTAGGCTTTCTATGTGGTGTTCATCTTTTTAACTTAACCTCAAGATACTGAAAAATGCTTCTCTAGATGTTGTGGTTGGAAGTCCTGCTAGGGCTCAGGGGTTGGTGGTAGGATATTATCTGGCTACTTCCAAATGTCTGTTGACCTAATCTGTTGCTAAATGCATTAAAAAACCTCCTTTAAGTATCAAACCAGATTAGGTGATATTAACAAGGATGCAGATGAAAGATCACCAGGTGAAATATTAATAAAAATTTGGTGGGCCAAGTTACTGTCCTCAGTTGAATTACTTGCTCTCTGTTTTTTCTGTAGACAATTTGTCATTTTTCAATACAGGAGCAGATATGGGAGGAGCTCTTGGTGCTCTTCAGTACATGAAGCAATGTTTTTTAAAGTACTGATGTTAGCAGCAGCACCAACATTTAAATAAATGCAGCCAGACATGATCATTGTTAGCTTGTATCTTTTGCTGTTGGTCTTAGAACAACATTCTGTATGAAAATTCAGTCTTTGCTATGTATACATGAACTTTTATAGGATGAAATCCAAAGTATCTATGCAGGACTTTCCTACTAATCAAACTGTGATGGATCCTAACAAATGCTATGATGAATCCTGAAAAAATTTGCAATCTGGTCTTGGAATTCCGTATTTGAATATTTACATTCAATATTATTATTGTTTGTCACTCACTAGTAGACCAAGTAAAGTTCATGAGTATGGGCTGGGTCTGTTATCTAAGTGTGCAAGTAATTATTTTGTGACAGAAAGTGTTATTTAAGACCACACAAGGCAAGTCATCTTTGCTGACTTTGCATACCTCTGCTGAATGTTCCTTTCTGTTTTCCCACAGTTTTAACACATCTTTATTGTTTGCAGATTTAGTTAGAAAAGCCTCTCTGATCATAAATCCACATACCACTAAACAAGTTGTAAATGTGCAAGTAACCATGAAGGAGGGAAGAAGCCTGGAACTCTGGAAGCAGTTGTGTTTAATACTCTGTTGGTGTGCTGCCTATTGACTTATGCTGTGAGCAGCTTGCCAGGAGTTGACGGTGCTGATCCTTAGCTAATTTGTAGAAAAATTTTTCATACAACTCACCTCAAATTATTAGTAAAAGTAGAAAAATTGTTAAGAATTAAATAAGTCATGAGAAATTGTGTCACATAAACAAAGTTAGAAAACATTAAAATTGTTGAAAGAGAAGAAAAATGTTTTCTGTTGATTTACTACAGAAGCATGAACAGATGTCGTAGTCCTAATGGCCTTCTGTAGAATATAAAAAACTAAACCACCTTTTGTTCTGACACTTTTTAAAGTATTGTGAACTGTGTTTAGGGATACCAAGAAGCAGATGAAAATTTCAGCTGGAGGTGGTTTCCAATACAACTGTATGTGCTGTCTCACCTTAAGGTAGAGGCACAGAATGTGTAACTGGTGCTCTCAGTATTCTGAAGAACTGGGGCTACAGCACCTGATTACAGCTTTCTTTATCTGGAACTTCTGCTATCAAAGTGCAGATCATTAACCTTGTTTCAATTAAATAAAAATGATCACTTGAACTGAGTGCAACTCAAAATGCATCTGCCAGCCCTTTTAACCAGGCAAGCACTTAATCACATTGCAACACCTTTGCTCTGAAAGATGCTGAGCTGCTCTGCCTTTCACGTTCATGGCTTGAATGGTTCTAGGAAACAAGAAGGGATTTGACAATACTGTCTCTGAAACATTTCCTAAATGCTCTACCTGGTTCCACTTTGTGGAAATGACAAACGATTTTGGAAATCAAATCTCCTTTCAGATTATTCAGTACCTTAAACCCAGCTGCTCTCAGACACCTGACCGTGTGAACACTGGGTTCAATTTGTCTTTCTGAGCGCATCCGATGGTGGCAATATGCTACATTTTGTATTTATCTCTCTTGGGTTTCATTTTCTCTTAGGTTCTCCAGATAAAGTGTCATTTGTGAGCAGACAGAGCAGCAGAAGCTGAGTCCTGTTTGCTCTGGGAGTTTAGAACACATGCAGACATGGACGATAGCTGGAAAGACCTCAATAAGCAACTGAGGAAATGCTATTGCTCTGCAGTGTTCCCTGGACTTTGGTGGCAAAATCCTCCAAGGATTGTCTTTCTGGAAGGCAATTTGTGTCCAAAAATTATATTGTACACAGCTCTAACTTGTCTCTAAGCCTGCTTTGAGCATGAATTATATCTTCCCATCCCTTCTCCCTGCCTATCATCTCATTCCCCACTGATGTTTGCTTTTGGCAGCATGCCCTGCCCGATAAGCCACTGACCTGTACAATCTCTTTTGCTGTAGAGGCCACCATCAAGACAGTTTGAACTAAGAAAAATTTCAACTTCCTGAACCCTGAAGTACCAAAGAGCAGGAACTCAATCACCTCTGTAACTTTTGTTACTTTGTAAATGAAACTAAAAATTGTGAGTGTGTGGTAATACCTTTCCTGTATACCTTACCTTATGAATTTCTTTAGACTTGCTGTGATGTGAACCTGTTGATTTCTTTATTCTTTTTTGTGCATTTTTTGGAATGAAGAGTTGATTTCACAGGGTTGACTTTCAGTCCATGGATTTTTCTGGCCAGAAAGTAGCCACACTTTCAGACATGAATTTCTGCTTTTATGAGCATTGTTAACTTTGGCTTGAAAGTTATACCAGAACGATCCTTAGTTCAGACACAGTTCAGTAAAAGTTTCATTAAGGGAAAAAGAAAAAAAAAAAAAGGAATAAAAGAAATAGAGAGAAGAAAGGCCTGGCTGGTGTCCTTATAATCACACAGTGTCCATGGCTGGGAGCAGTGGTACAGCCACAGTTTGGCAGCTGAACTGCAGAGCCTTGTTGGACTGAGGCTGCCTTTGCTGCACTACAAAAGAACAGTCTTAATTTCTTTTTTTGTATTCCAAAGCAAATTCTTTGTCTTCAGTGGTGTCCCAGGAATGTGTGCATTTGTTCACAAACTATAGCCCTGACACATTTACCTAGTTAGGTGATGGCTTTGAATGGAGTAATACAAAACTGAAACAGAATAATTTTCAATTTTATTTATTTGACACTGTATGATATCACTGTAGTTGTTCTTTCTATTCCAGTACTACAATAAAACTGTAGACAATACCCTACAGGAAACTTTTATACATAGTGAAAGGGCTTTTATTTTTAGAAGACTGTAGCTCTCCACTTGGTGGTCTGCCTGTTAAAAGCAAACAGTTTAGAACACAGTTCAAACCAAATATTGAATACTGGCTGTGCCACTCTTGATTCAGGGGCAATTGGTTTCTGCAGTCTAATCTGCTACATTGCACAGGGAAAATTTGTTATCCTGTTTTATATATATAATATATTTTTGTAATAGTTATTCTGCTGAACATAATGGTAAATAAAGCGTTTCCTTACAGGAATTGAACAATAGGTATGTAGCTGGGTCTGAGTGTGAAATCAGTCTGCGTGTCCTTTGTAGGCAGTTAACAGCTTGGTCTTACCTTGTTTCTCCTGGGTTTTTTTCTGTTGTGTATCACATTGTAATACAGGATTCCATTGTTTCTTCTGTGACACCTACTGCATCCAGTCTCGTGCTTCCCCTGCGTGGTGTGCAAAGCAGCACAGTTCACTGGAAATTTTGATTTAAATGTTTGCTTACAGCAGTGATAGAGAGTAGGATGCAGATCTAGGTCTGAAAAAATGTCAGACTGTTTCGTGGAATTGACTGTGGTGAAAGAAGGGGAAGAGCACAGGAAGCTGAACTTGAAAACACTTTGGATGTAGAACAGTTCATTGCAGGGCACAGCCCTTCCAGTGGAAGGCTGGACTCCTGGACATTGCATTTTGGGGGTGCAAAATAATTCATAACAACCCACCAACTACAGGAGGAAAAGGGATTTTGCAAGCATTTGTTCTCCTTTGTGACATTTTAGTTTGTCATAATGTCCATACTTCAAACTGTAGTGGTAAATGTTAAAAATATTTACGTTGGAGCTATTCTGGTGGATGCCTTTACTGTCCTGAATTTTGCTAAATCAAATACATGAATATTTAATATTCCTAAATGTTTCTACAAAGCCTATAGCCACTTTCAGGGTAAAATTCAATTGCCTCTGGCTCACACCAAAGAGAAGCTTCCTTTTGAAACAGCTATTCTTAGAAAAAAATGCTATAGAGCACGGAGCAGTGGAATTGCTATGCATAATGTTAGGGCAATTTCTTTTTGCCTTTAGGTGATATGACCAGCTGACATTTCAGCAAAAGGATCCTTCAGAGCAATACAGAGAATTTGATGTGACAGTGTCTCTGAGTCAAGCACTGAACTTAAAAAAGTATTCATTATGTACCCAACATATGTACTAGCTTCTCATGTAATCAAAGAGTTTTCTCTGGCTTGTTTCCACATGTAGTTGACTCTTTTTTTGTCCTCATTTTTATTTTGACTGATGCATACTTAAATGATCACACTTCCCATGCACACACCACCCCCTGTGCCTGCACTTTGCAGGAGATGCCTCGTGCGTTGCCATTTCTGCTTCCCCACCTCTCGTTTCAGTCGGATTGATTCTCTTGCCAGGAGAGAAGTGTCAGCTGGGGCAATACTGCAAGTGCAGGAGAGCTAGCAGCTCCTTGCTTCTGAGAGGGTGAGAGCAGGAAATGTCACAGCCTGTCCTCATCAGTTTGGATTAAAGCTGGATGGAATATTTGGCCAATGCACTAAAGACAAAGCAGAGCAAGTTGGCAACCTGTAGTTTGAACAGTTACATCTGCAAAGGAGCTAGCAAATAAGTCTTTATGAAGAAATTAATTAGACTCCCCTTAAATAAAAATAAGTTTTGCTGTAGTGTTTGGTTGTTTTGTTGTTTTGGTTTTTTTTTTTTTTTTGTTGGTTGAGTTTTTTTTCCTTTTTTTTTCTCTGAAAATGCTCTTCATCTAATATTCCTGAAAACAGATAATGAAAGGAAATAATCTTTAGGATGTTGGATTTCAAAGCTTCTTTCAATGAATGGGATTGAGACACATCATTTCTCCATGATGAAACCTTACCCTATTGCTCGCTTGAGTTCATGGTTTGTTATTTGAGAAACTTGGTGGGTTCTTCTGCTTTTCCAGAGCAAAAAACAGTTTTTCTGACTGGTGGAGAGCAGAAAAGATGCAAACCCAGAGCAGTTACTGAAAAGCATGGATTTCCTCCTTTGTGATTTGGAAATCTGCATTCTGGTCAACCTTGCAGTCTCTGGGTGAGAAAGTGCCTTCAGTGATTGGAGCTGGTTTCCCTTTCCTTCTGTGAACACCAGAATAGCACACAGGTGACTCCAAGTGACAATCCCAGCAGGAGAACACACAACTGCTGCGACCTTCTGGAGTCAGCTCCAACTGGGTCACGGATTCACTTGGATTGTAGTGATATCTATTTCCCACGTTAAATAATTTAAGTGTTATTTATGTGTTACCCTGTAACAAAGCCACTGCTTTTTGATCCCTAAGGTGGATGTTGCTGCTTTTCATAGAAGCAGGAAGTCTGAAAGTTATAAATGATCACAAGCTGCAACAATGCTCTACTCTACAGATGTTTTACAATAAACCAATGGGACAGAGCATTCTGTAAATTTAATGGCACATCACTTAAAACATCATATAATTACAGGGTATAAGTTGGAATAAAAATTACACCTTTGCAGGTTAAGTAAAGAATGGCTAATAAAATTGTAACAGACATACATTATACAGCATGGGGTTCATAATGAATAATTGCTAGGTTATTAGTGCTTAACAGATTAAGGGTACTTCCATTTATTACTCTGCTCCACTAAGGATGAGCATTAATTTTTTTTCAAAGCAAATTCACTGGAAACAGACAGTTTAAAATTTATGCTTGTAATGATTGCTACATGGTCCATTAAGACCACCTCTAAGTGAGCTTAATTTGTAGCAGATAAATGTACATGTCTACATATTTTTCAACGTAGTTTATGGTGCATCCTGCACAGCTGTGCCCAACTGATTAAATCCTCACAAAATTTAAATAGGAAGCCCATTACATAGACAGTATTATATCCATTTATCATACACACATTTTCAATTTAACTCTCTAAGTCTTTGTGCAGGATATTTTCACTGTTTCATTAAACATGTATAGCAAGGCCGTTTTCTCTTCTGGTTTGTTTTGTGCTTTTGTTTTCTGGGTTTGTTTGGATCCTATTTTCAGTTCTATCAAATAATTAAGAACTTCAGCAAACTGAACATCATCTACAACAATTATCTCAGTAATGATCCTAGACGTGACAGTCACTTAAAATCCTAGACTGAGAGAGCTCTTACCTAGGGAAAACAAGCAGGGCTAAAACCACTGTGTAGGGAAAGGTGATTGGTACTAAAACCCTCATGTCTCTGTCTGAATGGATACTGGACTCTGGATTTGACTGGGAAAGTAGATTCTGGTAAATGTTGTCATTCCAGATGATTCATCCCTTTCTTCAGCATTTCCCATTAGTGAACTCTGGGCACCTCCTGATTTTGCTAAAATCCTTTCTAGAATCCCATTCTGAACTGACCACCTTTATCTTGGCTTTAGGTGTTTTTAGTGTCATATAAACCTCAGTTCTGGCTTACAGAAATAGGATTAGAGGCATTTGTCTAATTTTAGAGACAGTTTTACAGATCAAATTTAGCTGCTCTGAATTATTTGAAATTCCTCTTATTTACTTTGATTATAGAGTAGTTTAAAGCTGTTAATTTCACCTGCCCTGAGCCCCATGTAAAATATAGATGGTATGAATTCTCTGGCTGCCAAATATTGCTCTACTTGGTTTAGACCCACAGGATTTTCTCTGGATCTGGTAAAAATCTTGTTCATCACTTTCTGTGGTCTGCTAAGATGAGCCCCTGCAACAGGGCGCATGTTTATCAAGGTCAGTAGAGCTGCACTGACAGAACTTTGCAAAATAAGGGACAACTTTAAGGTGTAGGACTAACTTTGCTTATCTGGGAATAACAATAGGGAAACAAGATGTTAAAAGACCAAGAATAAATAATTCCCGTTCATTTGTGTCTGTGTTCCCCTAATTAAATGCCAGAGACAGATTCTGTGCTCTTCTACAAACTGAACAAACAAACAGAGCCACAAGGAAGTGCTGACCTCCAAAATCTTCAAGAATTGACAATTTGCTATGAAAAGAAATGGCTGTACAAATACTGCTTCTCTGGTAGGTGGCTCTGTTTTCTTCATATGTGTATAAAATCAAATCATATGGTCTTTTTTTAGCAAGCATGAGTATTTTAGAGAGAAATTAAAAGGATTTGGTAATTTTGCTTTTCTCAGCAGTGCAAATAGTGAAAATGATTTATTTCCACCTTCTTTTTAGTCTGTCTTTGAAGCCATTAAATAATTTTTTTCTCTTCAAAGCTGTCAGTCCTTTTTCCACAGAAACACCAAAACTGGTAGGCACATGAATTAATTTAAAAACCTTTCAGATGACAGAAGCTATTTTATATCCCTGTATTCTGAAATTTGTTTCATTAAATTAGAATTCTGATTATACATTAACAAAGGAAATGATTGATTTTTTTTCTGATTAAGATGAAAATGCTGGTGTAACACTTTGCCAACTTGCACGATTTTTCAGTAGGATTTTAATGTGGGCTAGAGCTAGTCCTGATGTTTTTCAGTTTTTCACACATTTGCTCTGCTCAAGCCCCTTGTTTGGACTTCTCATTTCAGTTATTTTCCCTTTAAAAACCAAGTCATCTCTGGGAAGGAAATAGGATTCCCAAGTAAGAACACTCAGACAGTGCCCATCTGTTCTTCCAAACATCAGTTTCTGCATAAATACAAGGACAGACAGAGCCACATTATCCTTGGAATGTAGTGGGAAATGAACTTCCCAAATCTTGGTGAGAGAGAAGAAGCGTCTTAGGAGATTTTAAGGGAAAGGAAGATGTCCTTCATGTGAGAAGGGGGGGTAAGAAGGAAACACTGTTAAAATGTTGAGGAATTATTTCATTATTGTGAATACTCAGGTGCTCTGGGGCAGACCCCACACCTACAACCAGTGGTGCTGCCTTGATGTGGGGACTAAAAACCCTGGGGGAACCAAATGCCTCCTGTAAAATAGGAAAGGGCATCTCTGAATAAGCCCTATGAATGTGATATTATGGACTTACTGTCTTAGAAGATTAGAGAAATGCTTAGGAACAGAGAAGTCAACCCATGGAAAAAACGCCCTAGATATTCATTTCTGTTCAAACATCACACAGACAGAGAAGCTGGCTGAGCTGGACAGCTCTTGAACAAGCCATAGGCGAGGTCAGTTTTTAAAGACCTCTGTGAGGATTTAAACATCAGGACCTGTGCCCCAGTTCATTCAGAGACATCTGTTACACTATTCATTTTTTACAGTAGGAATCAGTTGTGATCAGTGAAGTGCTGCCTCCATGGTCCGGACCGGAGTTGGGCTCCTCAAAACATGAAAACAAGTTTGTCATCACAGGTGTGAAAATAATGTTGTGAGTGTATATGATATGATTTCTAGATTTCAGGGAGATAATGTTTAAAAGAATAAAGAATTATAGGTAATGGGCTGCTTGCAGGTAAAGTCTAAACGAGGAAACCTATTAACTAGGAATAACAGTGGCTATCTGGTATCTGGTGATAGTTTTTTCATGGAAACACAAAATTGTCTTTCAGCTCTGCATGAGTTTTTTAGAGCCTTGCTTGTGATATCAAGGAATTGTTTGTGAGATTCTAGTGTGATAGTCACTCCATCTACATAAAACAGAGATTTGTGCTTGTGATGAAACTGTTTTTTGCATGCCTAATGGATAGACATTTCAACAGAAGTGTTTATTCAGAAAGGCAAAACAGTGCAACTGTATGAACCTGAGGAGGTTTGTGTCACAATCTGCTATCTTGAAACCCTACCAAGACAAACTTACTTCAGGGGAGTCTGTTTTATTTTGCTGCTGGCAGCAGAATGATTAGTTGCAGAATAATCTTATAGAGAGCTGGTTGCTGATTAAAAAAAATTAGACTTCTCCCTGTGTTGTACTTTCAGAGTAATCTTCCTCATGTTTTAATTTTTGAGGAATAGCTAAAGCATTAATACAGTATTGTTAAATAATCATTACACTTGAAATTATTAATGTAGCTAATTATAGGTGTCTAAGAATCCGCCAGCCCTTCAGTCTAAGGTTAACTTTTTTGCAATAAATAGATGTATGAAAAAGACAGAACACAGAGGACTATATAATGATTTCTGGAATATTTCCAGAGCAATGGAAGAATAATTGTTAACTGGTTTACAAGCAGGAAAATTATCCCTAATCTAGTGAGGATATTGAATGGAATAACATTTTGGATCCAAATTATATTAAGTACTTAAATATTTGAAATATTTAATATAGAATATTTATCTTGGGTGTTCAGCTGAACTATAGCCCTTATTCCATCTAACTCAACCTTTATAGTTTAAATAAATTTATCAAAGTATGGCCAAATCAGAATGCAGTTTAAGGTGAGACTGCAGCCCCAGCAGAGTCAGAGGTAGGACCTTGCCTAAAAGCTGAGCTAAACAGTTCAAGCAAATTCAGTGAACAAGAAAAAATTTATGTGTCAATTAAAATAAATATAGAAAATATTTTCTGCCTGATAAAGGGAAAAATGCAGTTAACAGTAGTTCTTAACAGTTTTTTTCAATGGGGATATTTTTTATCCTCCAAATGATAACCAATTAAAATATCTTCATGACAGAAGCTGACCTTCATGAAAATACATTTTGTCCTCAGAAGCAGGAGGTTTGATTATCATATAGTTGCTACAGCACACATAAAATACCTGGCTTGGAAAGCTCAGTGAATCATGTTTAATTAAACTTTGTTTCAATTGAGTTGACTTGCAGTCAGATTGGAAAGGACTTTCCTATTTTGACAAAAAAGACCCTTAAAATTATAGAAATATGCAAATATTGCATCACTCTCTAGAGGAGCTTCATGGAGCTGTGATCAGGGCTATTTATGATCTTGGTGGCTTTGAGTGCTTTATGGTGTATGATAATGTTTGTGGTTTATATCATATCGAATGAACTGGAGGTGTCATGAGCTGTATTCTTTGGGTTCCCCTGCGTGTCACATGATTTCTGAGTATTCTGCACTTTTTCTTTTCCTTTCAAAGTATATTGGGTTTTTTATAAAACCATAACTAATGCATTCTGTCCCCAACATTTCAAGCACTGCTCATGAATGGGGGAAAGATGAAATGGTTTCACATGATTCTGCAATGTGATATTAAACTGATTTAACACAGATTTAATACAAACATAATAACACCAAGTTCCTCTAAATTTAAGTCTCCTTAGAACATGTATTATTTTTATTTAGATTAAAAACTGAAAAAAGCCACCATTTTTTTCTGTATTGCTAAGCTGTTATTCTCTGTTTGTTTCCAAATCCTTCTTTAGAAGCCTTTTTTTTTCTCTGAAACCTTGTTTCTGCTTTGATTTATTTCTTTCTGTCCCAGATTGTGTGTGCCTGCAAGGGTTAGTGAGCTGCTTGGGGTGGATTCCCCTGTCTGTCTCTTTTAGGGGCTCTTTAGCATTGTGTTTTGCCCTCTGTTTTGGCTGTGTGTAAAAAGCACAATGCAGAAAGTACTTTGGATATGCAGTGTGCATAAACACAATGTATAAACAGGCTGAGGAAGGTGATCCACGCCATCCCTCTGGCAGAGCAGGGAGCTGTCCAACCGGGAACAATTTTGTGGTGTTGCCGTGCTCTGGAGTGTTTCTCTTTCTTTACAAGTTCTTGGGTCACAAAAAAAATGCACAGAGTTGGTGAGTTACTGTGAAAAGCAGAAGGGAGAAGAATGAAATGTTGGCTGGGTGGTAGTGGAAGGGAAATGCTTGCAGGTCCTAAACTTGTAAATTATTTATGCTCGGACAAAAAATATCACTCAGTGTTAAAGGTCTGGTTCCAATATTGCCCTTTGAATTTATCAGCTTCCATTTCCTAATTTCCAGTGACTGTGAGTTGTGGAAGTTTATGGACTTACATGCTGGCACTTACATACCCAGCAGCTTCTGGAGAAGTGCCAGCTGCTGGGTATTGTGAAAAACTGAAGCCGTGCAATGGAGCAGGGCAGAGGGGCTGGTTCTGCCTGTTCCATTGGTGCAGGCACACCCGGACACATCCAGTCAAAGAATGTTCACTGCTCAAGTCCCTTGTGGCCAGTGTCATCTTCTAAAAGCTTCTCAGGAGAAGCATATTCTTACCAAGTTCCCTTTGGCAACATGAGCAATTTTTTCTGCTGTATTTTGTGGCTCATCCTCTGAATCATTCTTTAAGGATATGCTCTGGGCTGAAATCCTATTTGCACTATTCACTTTTATTCTGTAATAACTCATTTAAAAACATCAGATAGTCTCTAAATAGGTGTTTTATTAATGTTTTGTTAAAAAATAATAAATTCTGTTCCTATTAAGTCAGGATTGTGCAGCCTCTGCAATGTAACCTTGACATTTCAAAACTCTTTTAAAGACCTTGCAGAGCCTTCCTGATAGATTGAAGAGTTTATTGTTTTATCAAAGGATACACTCAGAGGAACTGCTGATTTTTTTATTCAAGTGCTAATGTCTTAACCCTACTTGCACCTCAGCTGTGAGTTCTGTATAAATGTATAGTAAGTATACTGTGTATATAACTATATTTATATTCTTCAGAAACAAAAATGGCTTACAAAATCTAATTAGCTTTTTTCTTTTCATTCTGCTTGATTAGGTTCAGTTATTTGATTTTGAATCCATTGTTTTCTCTGATTATTTTTGCAGTGTAAGTACTGAAATTTAATGTAGTTGTCTGAATAAACATTCTGCTTGGAAGTGGGAGGTCACTGATACTCCTTTGTCAGGCTATTTTCTGTATGCAGTTCAGATGGCACCCAGGGTAGTGAAAAGTTAATGAAAGCACCCAAAATCTTATGAGAAGAGTTCCAATGAATTTGTGCTGGCATTTATGAACTTGTTAGCCCATGGACAGACTCAGTCCTTCAGCTCAGTGTCTATTTAATCCAGACAGAAATCATACTGCCTGTGGAACTCCATGAGGAGGAGGCATTTTTCTCAATTCCCTTTTACCTAGGTATATGGCATTTCTATCTTTGCTACCAAACACAAATTTAGCTTGTTATAACACCCTCCTCGAGCAGTGATGGAGTCCCACTAAAATATATCTTCTGACTCAAAGTTTAATGCTGCTTCTACTGCTGTAGCAAATATGTTGCTGTGAAAACTCTTGGTGAGTACTTATCTGGAATTATTGAAGGACTCGACCCTCTCCTGTGAAGAATTAGAACATTACTGAGTTCTTTTTTAACAGTGTTTTTGTTATCTCTGCCCTTGTAAGTTGCTTCTTCCCAATGTTATAGCTTATTAGTTTATATGTTATTTCCATTGCAATTATAGCCAGAACAGGAATGGTTTTATACCTTTTTAGCACATTGTCACCATGCATCATTTTTAGATCCTCATTGCTCCTTATTAGAGGTTCTTTAGGCCCTCAGCTCTCACGGGATATTGAAGAACGCTTTGATATAAAATAGCTAAAGTTCCTGGAAGGATGTTGCTGCGTTGGTGACGGTCTGTGGTGTTTTACTGGGGTTTGTGTGTGTGTGATCTCTTAGGTTAGTTAAGTGTAATATAAATGTACATAAATATCTGACATCTGGCACAGCCTCTGCTGGAATGGCTTCATGGCTGGGTCAGAATATGTTACCCCTCACCTCCGGTGTGGTGCCACCTTCTTCTGATGTTTTCTTCCACTGGCATAGATCAAATAGGGCACAATGGAATGTGTGGGGTGAGTAGCTTTGTCTGAGGAGAACTCAGAGATATTTAAATACACCCAAAATACTGAAAGATAAAGTGAAGCAAACGAAAATTATTGATGGGGCCCTGAGAAGGGTATTCTAAAGAAAATGGTGTGATTTGCCTCATTTATTTCAATTTTCATTTTGCTTATGTTCTGCTTGGTGGCTGTGTGGCCTCTGGGTGTATTACCCAAGCATGTCATAATGACAATAATTGAAATAAGGTCAGCTAGCCAGAAGACAAACCAGCCTATGCAAAGTATTGACAAGAAGCTGGTCCCTACAGGTGTTCATGTGCCTTCAATGTTCTTGGAGCTGGTGTGGCATCAGTTCTTTTAGTCTGAGAGAAGGGCACATGGATTAAAATTGCAAACTCCAACATTAGGAGAAACTGGTCAGAATGTATGGTTTCAGAGCCCTCTATAGCAACCTGATATAAAATTATCTTTCTATACTAATCAGTCATATTTAGTTTTTTGAAAATGCTACAGTAATGGTTTATTTACATTTTAGGACATTTAAAAGTTTTGAAAAGATGATAAAATTTACATAATAAAATAATTCTAATAAAAGCTGATTACTGTCACTGAACGAATTCTGTCTGATTTCCCTGAAAAGTACAGGCCAGACTATACCTTTTCTAACATTGTGAATGGATTTTCTGGAATATAATTAAAAGCATAATGTGGCCATTTAATTCGCCAAAAAGCAATAAAAATAGTGAACTCTGAAGAGTATGTATTTGGGGTATGAATAGTTAATTTTTCTTTTAAATTGGGTTTATAAGACTATTGTTAGTAGTATCATTTCCTTTTTCACTGCATCCTTGAGAGTGCATGTTTGCAGATGCAGTCTTATGAGAGCTACTTATTGTAATATCCTTTCTGAATAAAGGCAGGCAGCCCGTGCTAATTGCTTTACAGAGACACTCTGCAGTGTAATATAAAATGTCACTTCAACCCTGTTCATAAAGACCTGAGTTTCCAAATGTTTGGTGCATTACAATAAGTTTTGGGTTGGGCTAAATTGCACTATTGATTTTTTTGTAATTAGGTTTTAATGAATTGTATTCACTGAAGTTTACATTTGTCGAGGGACTTCAAAGATTGGATTTTGATCATTTAATTCACTTTATTTATTTTTTTGTGTGTATCTAACAGTAGAGACCTCCTGGAAATATTTCCTAGGTATCAGTATTTTTGTGTTAGCTTCTTTAAAGTCCAGCATCTACTTTTCTCCAGTATAATATTAATAAAATATGTAAGATTATAGGAATTTGGTTTGCCCAAGAGCTGCTGAAGTATTCCACATCTTAGAAATTTATGTTTTCTTACTGTTTGCCCCCCTGCATCTTTTGGATTAAACTGCTTGACTGAAACTGGTCAATAAGGGTTTTGTTGGACTTTTGTTCTTTTTTGGTAGCTTCTATTTGAAATAATCTTTATCACCGGGCACTGAAAAGCTGTTTTTCCTTGTTAACGCTTAATGAAATAGCATGGCAGCAGATAATCCCCTGTTGTGATTTAGAAACACACACCGTGTTCCAGGAGATTTTCTTATGCTGTTTTATTAAATTATGTGCATTTGTAAGAGAAATGTGCTCTACACCAGTCCCAAAATGCTGATTTAATGATGCTTGTACAGCTTCGCTTATTCTTGAAGGGTCAGGGTCTCTGCTGTAACTTTATTTATGATCCATTTCGCTCTCCTAATGGAAAATCATGGGTTCTTTCTGAAATAGATAGTTTATAAATCCTTAAGTGATTAGGGATTAGGAAATTAGTGATTCTCTACTTGTGTGTGAGAGTTTCCTTTCTCTTCCCTATGCTAATGTACTGGATTTCCCCTGTGCTGGACAGTGGTCATGAATAATTTCTGCTGCCTGTAGTGGTGGGTCAGGATGGTTTTCCTGTGGGCTGAGGCAAGGCTGGGTGGGTCAGTGATCCCTTGGGGGCAGGACAGGACAGGGCAGCATCACCCCTGCTCTGGGCAGCATCACCCCTGCTCTGGGCAGCCACTGCTCTTTGTCAGGGGGTGCTTGGCACTTCACTGCACTCGACTGGGCCTTCTCTCTCTTGATGTGATTACAGCTAATCCCAGCAGCAGATTAACTTGTTCTTCCAGCTGCAGCAACATCTCTCTGTCTATGAAATATCATTTTTCAGCCATCCACGTGTCCTGTTTGTCAGCTCCAAGCAGAGGTGCTGCTCTCAGTCTGCCCAGCCCAGGAGCAGCCTCGCATGGGAATACACCAAAGCTAAAGCATCCCAGAGGGATGTGACATATTAGTTTGACTTAGCTCCGTAACTTTTGGATTGGAATTTTGGGATGTAAAACTGTTTTGCAATACAGAGAAATTGATGTACAAGTGGCTGGATAGAGAGACCTTCATGATTTCTTTGATGCTGACCTACTCTGTGACATTGAGTAAATAAGTCACTGAATCTTGCTGTGCTTTTGTTCTTCCTATATACCTTTATTCTACCTTTTATATTCAATCTGCAATATTTCAATCTTTCACACCAAAAAAAGAAAATATTTCTAAAAAGAAAAAAAAATCCTAGGTTGTGTTTTATTCTGTATGGTTTGCTCTTGCTTAGGTAAGAATCAATCAAATAAGACTCAAAAACATTCACAATAATTCTAACTTGCCCAATTTTACAATTTAATTTCAATAAACATGTTCATCTGGAGGATTTTTATCTTTCAAACTAAATATTAGACATACCTTCAGTTTCTTTTTAGATTTAGCCGTCTCTCTGGTGAATTTATGCTGCTCTCAGCTGGGAATCTGTTATGTCTTCCACAACTATTTGGGCATAAGAGCCTGAATTAGGCAATTAAAAAAGACACAGAGCTTTTACAACTGTGCCTAAATACTACTTCTAAATTTGTGCATGGCCATTTCCACATGAAAATATGCACTTTGCATGTGCGACTGTGCAAATTAAAGCCAACAATTTAGGTTTATGGTGTGAGTGCACCTGCATGTAAGCTTTTATTTGAAAATTTGGTCATGCACAACTTTGCTTTTTAATTAGGTTTTCTTTTTTTCTCTTTGACAAAAATTTGCATATGCATATGTTTGCATATTTTGGTGTATATTTTTAGAAAGCATGACTGTAAATTGAACTTACAGAATGGCAGGGTACAGTTTGGGTATATCCAAGTGTGTAACTTATGTAAATAAAAACAAGGATATGTGTCCCAAAGTGAAACTCAGGTCTGGCTAAAATATGGAAAATTTCTTTGCCCTTTGGCTAAGGATGAAAAGAAATTTCAGATCATAAGAATGTGTTCTTTGTGCTTCCTCATGTTTTCCTCTGGAATACCATTTCTTTAAATTACAGCTGATCTCGCTATCACTGTCAGAATGTTTAATACTGATGTTAATTTCCTCTCTGCTATGAAATAGTTTACCAGTAATATTGGTTGCAATCATGGCATAAGAGGCACTTGTACAAAATAGTGATAGACTTTTTGTTTGTTGAGATATTAGCAGCTGTTTACAAGCAGTGCTGGTAGCAGTGATTTTTGTTCTTTAGAGCATTTTAGTACAATGTTAGTAAGGGTATTTATGAGTCTCTGGGGCAGGACATGGAGAGAAGAGGAAATATTTGGAGACAAAAGCAGGTATTTCCAGATGAGCAGCATCCTTCTTCTTTCCTCTTTGAAGTATATCTTTCTTTTTTTATAAAATTTGTTTACAGATTTCTTTCCCTGTGACAGTCTCCTTCAGTTTAAATCCATACAGTCTAGCAGGACAATACCAATTAGCTAAAATTAAGTGAATGGGCTGTTTAGAGGAAAAAAAATAAATTACAGATAAGCAACTTATTCTGCTCATTTGCTGAATGAATTTCCAAAGAGGCTAACCTTGAATTTCTATACACATAACTTTTGATCTCCTCAAAAGTATGAAAGTCTGGTGTCTTCCAATGAAGTGACACGTCAGGCTGAAATTGAAGGAAGGATGGAAGTGACAGGAAAACAATGCAAGAACAAAAAATGTATGAAGAAAACCATATTTTTCCAGCAAATAAAATCTAGAAATTGTAGAATTAAAAAAGTTCTAAATAAACAAAGTTTGCTTACATCATTACCTTGTGTATTCCTGTGTCAATACAGAGGAGCTCTTTACAGCAAATTTCCAAGTGTTTTAATCCATTTTAAAATGCCCTAAATGACAGTGTTTCACAAGGAATGCTTAGAAGACTATTACATGGTCAGATACATCTAATTATCAGTAATTCCTTTCCAAATTCAGCCTTTGCTCTGTTGCATCCTGTTATTCCTACCCCTTCAACCACGTTAAACAGGTTTCTTTCCCTTCCTTGGAATGTTTGTGCTACAGAGATTTAAGGATACCTATCATTGATCCCTTACCTTAGGAACAGTTGAGAAAAAACTGCCCCAATAGTACAAGATACAGAGATACAGCATTTTTTAACTGCTGGATGCAGTTTTCCTACACTGCACTGCCATGCTTTTGAATAGTATGTGGTATTAAAGTATGCATTGTTTTCCTCCTTAATTCTTGAGTTAAACTGGATTTTTTTTTAATTTGATCTTTTCAATTAAGTTGTGTTACAATGGTTGGATCAGGCTGGGGATTTTCAAAATGTAAAAGTCAGCCTACTTCGTAGGTTAAATACCCTCTTAACTGCTTGGTTATTTCTGCTTGATCCAGTGTCTCCAGGGAACCAGGTCCACCTCATTTCCAAGCAGCAGATACTGAAATGGTTTTCTGTGAGAAGTGCTGCAGCTATTTACAGCACACACACACTGCTTTGTTATGGGTATAATTATTTCCCACCATCAATGATGTTTTCTTTTTCTCTTCTTTTACCTTCTAGTTACCAATGTTGCTGTTTGTCTTGGAACTACAGTTTTCCATGAAAGAAAGCCTGGTTAAGTCAAGATAAGTGACCAGAACTATACTAGATTGCCAGCATTCCTGAGGTAAGAAGGTTGCTTTTATCTTTGACACTTGCTGATGTTCTTGTCTGCTTGTGTGTTTATGTTCCATGGTGAACTGTCCTTGAAGCCCTCTCCTGATTGAGGACAAGTTCTGCAACTGAAGACAAACAGCTTCTGCATCACACACATGTGCAGGGATTCCACCTCCCTGTCACAGCAAATTGTCATGTGTGAATCAAGAGATTCTGAAAATGACTTTGCAGGCTGCCCAGAGGTGTGGAGGAGTATCCTTCCCTGGAGATGTTCAAAAGGCTACCAGACACAGTCCTGAGTGACGTGCTCTGCAGCACCCTGCCCAAGCAGGGAGGTTGGACCAAAGGACCTCCAGTGGTATCTTCAAAAATCACTCATTTTGTGATTCTGTCTTTCAGTAAGAAAGAACCAATCTACTTGTTCATATTATTGTTATTACTATTGTTATTATTCTTAATGTTGCCTACTTTTAGAGAATAATTTCACAGAGTATTTAGAAAATACAGTCTGAGAGAATTGTATAAATATTATTGGCATAATATCTGCAAACACAAAGCAATTTAGTAATTACTGCCCCAGCATGGTTGATATATAATATATTAATCATATTTGCATACATCAGGTTTATACATGGAGACCTCAAAGTCATCTCTGTCAGATTTCATGAATCTGTGAGTCAGGTAAACATCTGCAGTCAGTATAAAAAGTGTGCTTAGTCAGGCGATTTATCAGGACCAGGAAAAAACTGCTTCTCACAACCCTTCCCTGCTAATTGAGCCAGGACATAAAATAGCATCTACAAATGTTTGACTCTTGATCCCAAACCAAGGAATCATTGTCAGGCTGTTTGCAGAGTATAGCTCAATTATGATATGTTAAAAAAGGCAGACAATTGAATACAACTGTCTTAAATACTAGAGGTAAGGCTGACTGATGAAAGTCCATATTAAATGTTATCATTGTTAAATCCAGCTTTATCCTCAGTAAAATATATATGACTGTTGCAGAAAACAGTGTTATCCTGGCAGTAAAAATCAGTGTCTGTCTAAGGTTGTCTGCAAAAGACTTCTCTTTTCATGTTGATTATTTTCTGTCTTGATAAAATTAATGGTGATTGTTAATGATTTTCATAGTCACTACCGTAAGCCAGAGCTAAAGTTCTATGAAGATAAGGAAGTTTGTAAAAGTAAATATGATTTCAGATGGTCTCCACCTGTGCCTAAGCACATTCCCCCTTTTTATAATAGTTCTTAAACTGCTTGTGCCCCAACCACTCTCTGCTGTTTGCCAGTTACCTCCATGGGCAGTGCCACAAAGCATTAAAATCCTGCTCCAGAGTTGCAAGATGCCACAGAGATCTGAGAGGCAAAACACACTGTACAGTGGCTTTTTCATTTTCATCAAAACCTGAAATACCCCAATGCTAAAAACTGAACATTTGTCAGGATGAAAGTTTTGCCTAGGTAAATTACATTTCTACTAGCAAACATGTTCTAGAAGCTGCATATTTAACTGCAGGGAAGATAGCTGCAGGCAAATAATTTGAACATTATATTGGACTAAAGGTGCTCATGTTTTGCTAGATCCTTAGACAAACTAAAGTGAACTGCTTGTATAGGCTTGCTGGGCTTCATCCAGTAGACACAAGGACAGTGATCTCTAGACAGTATATTCATAACATAATTAAAACATCCATTTCAGGGATCTCTCAGCAAGTCCCAACAGGCAATATCATTATGAGTTGAACTAACTTCACTACTTAATAAGTTTTATGTGATGAGCTCATGGTCATGTGCGTGTCTAATTGGCTGAACATCTATAAGCATTTCACATGAAAATGGGCTTGAACTTACTTGTAGCATGTAATTGTGACAAATATTAAACCTGTAATGGTAATCAGGCAGTAAACTAAAGAAAAGGGTTTAATGGCTCATTTTTAGATACAGAATATAGATGATGGAGAATGCATCTGGTTTTGCAGGTCATATTCCTTATATGTGAATACGACTGCTGTAGCTATTTTCTATTCTAATAAGGTTTCTGAATTATAAGTCTGTTTTTCCTCTTTCATTGCTCAGCAGAGATGGTCAGCATCTTCCTCTCATCTTCTCTTCATCATCTATCTCTTCTTGTTTATCACATTTTATAGACTACACTTCTAGCACTTCCTTGCTTCTCTATAAGAGGTCAAAAAAGAGATTCAAATGAGTCTGGAAATAAGTAGTCAAGTCATCTAGTTTATCTTCTTTACATTGAGTTTTGTTCATCAGTTGAGTTGCTGCTTCATAGACAAGACATTCTAATTAGGTACAAAGAACATAATCCAGGAGTAAGGTGCTGACTTTCAATTTTAATGAAGTATTATGGGAGTCTTAGTCTTAAACACTTTATTTGCCATTGTTTTGACAAACAAACTAGGGCAATAAATGGTTCATCTGGATCAGCATTTTAGGAAGTTTCTTTTTGAGAAAGAAAATTCTTTTTGAATTTTCAAAAGCAGCATTTACAGCAAAATAAAAATTCATTTTTTATGGTACATAAACATCTCTTGAAAAAAACCACAGAAATTCCAATAATATTTCAAAAGTAACTATGTCTAATCAATAGATATTATTTCTTAAAACTGGAGACACTTCTATCTCATTCCAGCTAGATGGGGCTCTACATGGACTACTGGAACTGTTGTGTTTTCTTTCCATAAAAACAGTTACACATTAAATGTTATTAATTGATCTTAGTTCTGAGGGTGACTTTTCCCTCTTCTGTTTCCCATAATATCTGCAAATGGGAAAGCACTGCCAGTATTAACGAAGGGAAGCCAGTTGATGTGATCTTTTAGGATTTCAGTATAGCTTTCAATACTGTCTCTCACAGTTATCCTTCTGGATAAAATATCCAGCCCTGAGCTGGATAAACCCATGGTGTGAGGCCCTGGCACGAAGGGCTGTGGTGAACGGTGGCCGCAGGCCCAGCAGCGCCGGCCGGGCCGGGGAGGGGATGGGAGGGGATTGTCCCGCTGCGCTCCGGGCTGCGGCGGCCTCACCTCCAGAGCTGGGGGCACCTTGGGGGCCACAGTACAGGAAAGACACTGAGCTATTAGAGAGTGTCCGAAGGAGGCCACAAGGAGGATGAAGGGCCTTGAGGGGAAGCCGTGTGAGAAGCAGCTGAGGGCACTTTGTTCAGCCTGGAGAAGAGAAGACTGAGGGGAGACCTCACTGTTTCAACTTTTTCGTGAGGGGAAGAGGAGGGGCAGGCACTGATCTTTGCTCTGTGTGGCAGTCACAGGAGCCGAGGAATGGCCTGAAGTTGTGCCAGGGGAGGTTTAGGTAGGATATCAGGAGAAGGTTCTTCCCCCAGAGGGTGGCTGGCACTGCACAGGCTCCCCAGGGCAGTGGGCACAGCAGCAAACCTGGCAGAGCTCAGGAAGAGTTTGTACAATGCTCTCGGGTACGTGGGGGGATTGCTGGAGAGTCCTCTGGGGGACCTGGAGCTGACTGCCATGATCCTGGTGGGTCCCTTCCAACTTGGGATATTCTGTGAGTATCTATGTATTCTGTGATATTCTATGACTAAATATAGGATATCTTAATTGTATAGACTGAAATGTATGATTATATTTTTAGAAAAATAGTGAATGAGAAACTGACTCGTGTGTGTGTAAAAGATCTGTCCCTTCCTTCTGACTTTGTGCTGTTGTTTATTTTAAATTGCTACTTGGAAAAGCTCTGTTTTAAATCTCAAAAATTCACTCAAAGGGAAAAAAATGCAAATTCACACTTTCACTAAAATCAGTGCATGTGACCTTTGGCTTTACTTGAAGCTCATGAAATACTTAGTTTTGGGAGTCATTGGTTTGCCCTATCCCAGATAACGATGTTATTATATGTCAGAGAAATTGCCCTCTAGAAATGCCCATTTCTTTCCATTGCCTGTAAAGTGATTCCAGGCAGCTACCTAGATACAGATGTCTGCAGATTCAGACACTTAGCAGACAAGTGGAAATCCCTCTTTTATGCTACCCTTCACATGTTTTTCTCTTGACTTCAAGGACTGAGCTCTAGTCTTTTAGCCTCAATTAATGCAGGAATGAAAACATTATTTTCATTTGCTTTCCACTTCTATTCTAAGAAAGTAAACAATCATTTTGAGGGAAATCTGGAGTTGGTTTATGTTAGTGCACAATTACACATTATTTAGACAAGGGTAAATATTAGGATTTCAGACTTCAACACAACAATAATAGATTTTTCTTTCTTTAAGGAAAATAGTCTATTTGCTTTACTGCCAAGCATTGTCTCTTTCAGTATGTTCAAGCCTAGAAGGCTGAAAACAGCAACACAGATGTGATTCATGTAGGGCTCACCAGCATGGTGCTTCAGTGTTCTGGCTTGCTGGAAAGCTTCCAGGGGATTTAGGAAAAGAACATACTGAAGAAAAGCAAACCATTATTTTGCCAATTAGCTGGAAAGATGTGTTTTTTGAGCGTGATTCAAATTTCCTTGTTCATTTTTATTTGTTTTCATCAAAATTTCCCCACACAGAACAAAATATTTAGTCACAGACCTATTATCTGTATACCTGTTATAGTTAAAAGGGTTATGGATTAATCCAAAGAATTTTAGAATATCCTGTTTATTAAAGGGCTTATGTGTCTCCTAGGGGATTGTAGGAACAAAGTGGCAGCACACTGCATCACAACAAGGTAAATCCTTTATTACTTTAGGAATGTTGTTGTTGGAGCCTAGTTCGTGTGTTGTACAGGGAGGTTGGCTATTTTAAACCTGTAAATCCTAATTACAAGACTATATGTAATAGATTCTTCTTTCCTGGAACATGACTACTAACATAGTGGCTTTGTGGGGTAGTGAAAAAGACTGTAGGAAAATACTCTTCAGTGATGCTGTTCTCCTTGCCTGGTGTCTCTAAAAACTGGTGTCACCAAAATACAGACCAATGTGGAGGCATTTTCCGAAAGCATAGTTTAGTCATCTTGGTTTATGTAAAATTAAGACATATTAAAGTTTTTTCAATCCTTAGATGAATCTATTACAGATGCAAAAATTTTCAGATCAAAATCAAGAGTGGTTTTACAGGGAGGACCTTCCAGGCTTTCCACATGGTAATAAAATATGATACAAAACAGCACGGTGTCAATAAATCTACAGGATAAAGGTCAGGTTTACATCGATGGACAGAGCCAGCAAATACATTTGTTCCTGCAATGTCTGTGTTTTAAATGCCACCCTCTGATGAACCTGGTGCAGAAATACACTTCTGGGTTTGATGAGATGTCAGTTTTGTTCAGAGCTGATCAAATAAGATGAATGAAAGTGAAACAAGAGCAAAAATATTACTTCTGTCATTTATTTTTTATGCATTACAGGAAGTGGGTCAGTCAGTGAGATTTCTCTTAAACAAATAGCAATCACTGCACAATATCACCCATTGATCTATTTCACAGCAGGCAATGGCCTTTTTGTCAGAAAGGACACACAATTCAAATACCACAGAAGACACAGAAATGCCCATGACAGGTTTAAAAAGTGTCTTCCCCTCCTTTTACTTGCCAAGCCATTCTCCACAGATCAATCTTGGATGTAGAGGCAGAGCATTGCAAAAACACTTCCACATCTATAGGGAAGACATATATTCCAAAAAAGAAAAAAAAAGTGTAATGTAAATATTGTCTAAGGTAAAAGAATTCACCATTTAGCAAAAAATAGTTTGTTTTCTATGATACAGGCATTAAAAAAAAAGACCCCGGCAAATGGCAATTGCATGAGTCATTTTGTGTAACTGTAGCAATTTGAAGACCCAGTACTTAGGATGAGTGATGTATCCTATCATTAATTCATCTTCAGAAAATGTTATCAAATGTGAGAGTCTGTATACCCCATAGGATTGTAAATATTTGTTCAAAAAGAATAATTTGTGGATGGACTGTTTTGGAAATGGGATACTTCCCTTTACACTTAATTTGCTTGTGAAATTATTTTAAATCATTTAAGTACAATATCCGGCTTTGAATCATTCCAAGCAACTTTTATGTGTCTGAAATGAGGCAACTAAATTCCAATATCACCATCTAAATAAATAAATGCCTTGAGTTCCTAAGAATTTATAACCTGCATAGAAGTAAATGTTATTTCCAGTTTATCACCTGTGTGTCAGCAGAGCTGAAAGGCAAGACAAGAAATTCTCTAATAGCATTTTACAGTCAAATGCAGAAGGTCTGCTTTATAGGAGTTATTTATTCAAATAACTGAATTATTTCACTTTGCTTGACAAGTTGCCTTGATCGACCATAAAATTAATAGATTATATCTTCTTCTGAAGATGTGTATTTTAATGCCCTTGCACCCATAAGTAGAATTGTTTTTAATTCTAAAGACTCTTGTCCATTGCTTTGGTATAATATTTGGGGGGGGGACACAAATAATAAGACCTGTAAAACATAATGACTGTCTGAAATAACATTCCTCTACTAATGAACCAAAATGTTTACGAAATACTGAGGGCTTCTCACATCCAACCAAAATCTGGGTTTACAGACAGCCCATAAACTTCACTTCATCATTTTTCTTTTTAGAGGCAAAAATAACCCTCACTTTCCTCTTCAAAAGAGGGGCTGAGGGTAACAGTGCTAAAGAAAAGGAAAGATGGTTATAAAAGCAAGTTAAAATGAGGAGAAAGAAATGTACATTTATGTGGCTGATTTCTTCCTGCTCTGTCCTCTTGTTGGAGCATATACAGATATTTAACTATTTATCATTCAATATAAAAAGCCTGCAGACCTTAACCATGGTAACCATTCTATCTCTTGCTATTTAATATACCTGCCTTATCCTTGCAATCTCTAGCAAGGCAATTAAAAGCGTATGTTCATGACTTCAAAAGTGTGATTATACTGTATAAGGTTTTCAGGAAAAAAATGCCAGATATAATACATTTTACATTCTCAATAGTTGTGCAGCTTTTCAGAATCTGTTTAAAACTTGAAGTGACCACAACATGAGAAAGTCTGAGAATGACTCTCATTGTGGCAAATCTTGAGCCCATGAGGATGACTTCTTCTGTCTTTTACTCTCTCTCCACTGTATTGTAAGAACATAGTATCGTTTTTATTATATCTTAATCAATAAAAGTTAAATAATATTGGTATTTGAGGATTTTTGCTGTGCTTTCCATTATGACTCTTTATGTGGCACCAGATAGGATCTTTACTTAAGTGATATGAACTATAGGATATATTACATGAAATTGAATTGTTAATGAGTATAAATTCATAACATTTTGGGGCAATGGTACAAGATACGTATTACTGTACACACTTGCATTAAATAATGAGATAACACAAAAGTGAAACAAGACCTGGACTCTTTTAAAGACTGGCTGGAGATCTCCTAGATACACACCAGATATTCTAATGTGAAATCATTCCTGTGGAAGGAGGATAACTCCGTTTCCCTCACTAAGTCCCTGTTTTATCTCTCAGATCAGATCTCTGCGAGATTGTTGCTCTCCCTGAAGCACCTTCCTTACCATCATTACCATATGTAATTGACCTTTTAACAGTGAGGGGGAACAGAGGGGGTGTGTTAAGGGAACTTTGTGTATCCACACAGCGAGACTTTTGGCTGTGCCCTCTTTTACCTTTGCAGACAAGTGGCTGAGAGTGTTGCCGTGACAATGAACTTGGTGGCTGTCTGTGGGACATATTAATAGTTTTGAATACTTTGAATACAGCCACCATTTGATGAGCATGCAGTGGACTGTCCCATGGATTTCTTCTTGCAGTGGCAAATAATTTAACTCACCTTTGCTGACTAAGCAGTTGTTTTTATATATGGTTTCCAGTAGTACCTTATAAATGACTTTAATTTACAGTGCATTACATGTCTTTGCCTCTAAATCCCCATGCAATAATTTGTATCCTTTCCCTTGATAGTTTAATTGTTTGTATTTTTTTAATGGTAACTTCTTGATAATCCAATCCAACAGCTTCTTTCCATTGCTTTTGAATAATAAATCTGTAGGCATTTTTTATTCAAATTATCATAGGTACTTATTTTATAACTCTTTTTGATCTGGGTAACACAAACAATATTATTCTTACACTTCCTTGGGGGAGAAATGCACCACAAAATGTATTTCTTTACATTAATACAAAATAGAACATCTAATTAGATTTGCTAGTGTAGCTGACAAATGATCTGCATGTACTATAAATGGGGCACATATATCACAGCTGCTTGCACTTCAGTTGGAGCTTTCCAGTGCCTTAATACTGTATAAATATCTGTGTAAAAAAGGGTTTAGTTCAAAATAATAGAGCTTCATCTTTACCAAATTTTTATGTGGGTTTTTGGTACTCAAAACTCTGCAATACAATCCCTGGATTTTAGATTCATGAGAGAATATTTGTGTAAAGAAAACTTTGTGCAAAAACCCAAAAGGAACACATCTAAATAAATCTGCCCTAATGTCCCACCCGTTTGTTCCTGATGGATCACTGAATGTGTGAAACAGGATCTGAACCTTCCTTGCCTGTCAGTGGGATACCATAAGGAACTTTAGGGAGACAATCTCAGTGGTTTGTGGGACAGGGAGGTTTGCATTTGCATACTGGTTTTTCGTACTTGTCAATTGAAAGAGGTGCACTGAAGGGAAATGTTAGAAAAGGATTAAAAGCCCTGTGATGGTCATTTTTTAAGAAACTTTCTCTTCACAATGTCATTACAGAACACACAATAAGCATGTCACATAAGGGGCATGGAACTTCAAATATATTTATAATATACTAAAATATATTTGAAGGATAAGTCAATCCTGCAATTTGTTAATGGATTATTTTACATCTAATTTTCCACACCTGCCTCTAATGTCATTTCCTATCACTTCAAAGATGAAAAAGTACATCTGGTAGTTGCTTTGCTCTCACTACTTGATGAAAAGGATTTTTTAAAATTAGAATATTCACTAACACATGCTAAATGCTTTCTAGCTGTTAGTGTGATAGGGACTTTTGAAAAAATCTGCTTTGTTTGAGAAGAATAATAAAAATTCTGTATGTATGTATCCAACTGCAGGCCAACTTTGTAATAGTCTTTTAAGCCTTGTGAAATGTATCTACTGTTTTGCACAGTTGCTAAATACCAGATACATTAAGCTCATGCCACATCTTAAATCTTCTATTAAAATCTTCACAAAGCTATAAAATGAAATTAATGAAACAAATTAATGGGCATAATTCAGTCCATTAAATTTGTCCTTTTACCCTGTGTAAATAGAAATTTGCCAATTTTTATGGCAGTAGTTTCTAAACCCTTATGGGTGGATGTAACCTCTTTGTAATGGTTGACATTTTATGTATTCAGCTGTTTCACCCTTCTTTCTTTTATTGCTGTAGTGACTTTTTCCCATGTTCAAGCTATCATTGGAATATTAAGTTTCTGTCTGAATTACCTTACTATCTTCAAAGCATGTAATTCTGAGTGCAGAAAGTTCTTCCTTTATCAGCACAGGCAGAAATTGAGCAGAAGTTTACAGCTGCTTCTGTAAGTAAGGTCATCAGCACACCAAAGTTCAAAGCATGTGAGCAGATATCCTAATAAACATGGAAGGTTTAAATAAGGGAGACATTTTTTGTAGTATGTTCATAGTCCCTTAGAGGCAGATTTAGTTCAATTTTTTCTCTCCCAAAGCAAAGCCTGGCATCCAGAAATTTGTTTAAGGCCTGTCAGTTCTCTAAATACTTGGCATTTTTTCATGTTGAGATTCAAATTTTAGGATGTGGAAAAGGTAGGCCTATTATGATCACCAATGAGTGGCAACTTCTGTGACCTTGGCTTTTGTATATTGTGGATAGTAAAAAATTCAAAAGTAATTATAGGAAAATTTGATCCATCATTTATAGTCCCTACCAGCCCAGTCATGATAAATAAGTAGAGAGAAGAAAGATAAATATGCAGAAGGTCAATTAAAACATCACTGTGTCAGAATAAAATATGATCATAAAGAATTCTATTAAAAATAAATTTTAGGGATAGAAGTGTTTCCTAAATTTCTGGTAATACATTTTTTCTGATTTTTTGTCTCTATTCTTTTGGTGTTCTTTATGTGCTGTTTAATTTGTTCTGACTTTCTTAAAAAACTGTCCCGGTTCAGTATAAATGGATGTAGGTCATGGGTGATAGTTGAAAATTGACAAGAAGTTGGACACTTTACCAGTCATCTACCCTCACTTTGTTTTTTGGATGGCTTTACTCATTATCCTTCAAAAAAGACACAGGATCTTACTGGCTGTAATCACAGTTATGGAAATGCACATGGAGACAGTTTTTCCACATTCCTACTGCTTTTTCTATTCCTCACATAAATACAGATGCACCTAGGCACATAGGCCTGCAGGATTGGTTCTTGCTGAGACATAATAAACAGGGGAAAGTTTCTGTTCAGGTAGGATTTGTCTTTTCTCTAGTGATGTCACATCACTTTAAACTAGGTTAGTGTCCCTGGGAATAGGAAAGTTCAGTTTGTGTCTGTTTTCTCTTCTGAGTCTACTGAAAGTGCTCTCCTAGCAGTGTGGGTATTCTCTCTGGTCAGTTCATCAGAAGTAGCTGAGTCAGATATCATAAAATAACTAACCCACATGCAATTGCTAAAAGCTCAGGCACATCATACTCATTGTTTAATTTCTTTAATAGCTACAGGTTTATTGTAGCAATAAAATATGCTGTAGCTGTAGCATGTCAATTCAAAAACACTGTTCCTTCTTCGTAAAGAGGCTGTTCAGAGATTATCAAACTACCACTCAAGAAATTAGATGACTCTGTGTTAGTGAAAAGACTGAGAGTTTTCATCTAGAGCTGCAGAATTTATCCTGGAGAAATTTGTGGTTCAGAGAGCTGAATGTATGTATCTACATTTTAATTAAAAGTTAGGAAGTTAAGAGTACTGAAATTTCACTGAATTACTATTTGAACAGATACAGCTGGTGTCAATAGCCATTTTCAAACTCTGCTGAATCTGAAGGAGGCCAAGAGAGTAGTGTAAAGTGAGAAGTTACTCATGTAACCCTCATGAGTATAGCTGAGAATGTTTGTGCTGAAGGAGTGGATCACAAAAGAAAATGATTCTCAGACAAAGTGTTTATGATTACTGAGAACAGAAATGGAGCCCAAAGAAAATGCTAAATAAAAAAATTTGAAAGTGGTCATACAAAATCAAGAGAGCAAGTCAGAGTAGGAGATGGTACCAGCGAGAGTAGTCACTCAGGAGAGATGTCTGGGAAAGACATCTTATTGATGTCTTATTGATAGGAGATTTTTCACTGCCAACTAAGGTTATTAAATCAGAAACTAGAGAAATCCTGAGAGAAGAAGAGCATGTGATTGATGCGAGTAAAATTATTTTGAAGAAAATAAAACGTTGAATAATATTGATTGTGCAGGGGAAACAAACCATATCCATGAAAAGCCTAAGTAACATCTCCCACTGAAAGGGTCAAAAATACATATTTCAAAAGTGGATGATATGCTAAAAGAATTTAATCATGTTGAAGGTGCGGGGAAGAAAACTGGGCAGTGACCTTCCAGCTGGATGAGACTGACATAGTGCAAAGGAAGGGTGGCTGGAGGGAGTGTAGGAATTACCCAAAAATTTCTGTAGTGTTGCATGTCAGCTTGTTAAAAGCTGGCAAGGATTTAAAAGAAAATAGTCAATTGAGAGGGTAAGGCATGAAAGCCTCATAAATGAGTGGAGGGCAAATTGTGTGACTGGGATTTATAACACAGATTTTGAGTGACTCCCTTGCTGCTCTCAGAGATACTGTGGTGAGAAAGATTGAGTATGAATATATAAAAAAGGTGTTGAAGATGAAACCAATACCAGAAAAAGAGGTTAAAGAATGGTTTAATTATCCCAATCAGAAGCCATTAATAGATTTTCAGGAGTAATGCTTGAATGATTTGTCTAATAGATGAGTGGTGGTTTGGACAATATTATAAGATTAAAATTCTCAGAATAATTTGGTTTTCCTTAACATTAATAGTCCGGCTGTAGCATAGTTCCTTCTCTTTCAATAGTGCTTCAGTAATTTCTCCTTTAAGTCCTTTATTAGCCCTGCCCAAATACCACTTTAATCTCATTTCTTGCCCTAAATCTCACTTCATCTTTTTCCTCTCTTTCTTCCCACAGCTGCACAACTCTGCACCCTTCTTTCCACCCACATATTGCCTGCTAAGTCTGCAGCATTTTAATTTCATCAGGCACTTGATCTTCCCAACCCAGTGCCATTCCCTGTTTCCTTGGGTCTCACTGGGCAATGCCAATGAGAAAAGGAAGGTAATGGGTGTCAGTGGTGCAGCTCTGCTTTGAGTGGTGTGGTCCTGCTCCTAAATGGATGAGTTTCTCTTAAGGGCTCTCTTACAGCAAATTCTAACAGGTTAAAAGGCGGTGATGCCCAGTAGTTTTTTTGTATGCCAGTCCTTCAGTGCTGCTCTAAGCTTTGGGGCACTGTTTCAGTGCTGAGATGCTGCCCCAGAGAAGACTATGCCATCCCAGATACCAATACTTGTGTGTCTGGTACCTTCCACAAATCTGTTTCTCAAAGTTATGTACCATGTTTCTGCTCAAAATGCTGAGTTTACATTTGCACAGCATGTTTGGCCAGCAAATGCTTGTTTTTTGAGATTTTCCAAAGGCTGCATTTTCAGCTTGCTGTGGAATCAGCTGAACATATGTTCCTCAGCTGAAGCTCTCTGTGGTGGGACCGTGTGGGAATGTGCAAGAGGGAACAGGCAGAACTCATGGCAGAGCTCGTTCCAGGTGAGGGGAGGAAAGTGTCTGATCTCAGGTCTTGTCCAGGAACTGAGTCCTGGGAGGTGCAGAGCAGCTCCCTGTGCACTCCCAGCTTTTACTTCATTGTGTAGGTTCACATGTGCCCTGAGTGTGCTCAGCAGCCCACTCTGTTCTGACAGTCCTGACACGCTGTGGCCTTTTCCTTGTGCTGCACATTGCAATGGAGACCTTACAGTTCTGCAAAGCAGAGCACTGGAATTGCCAGAACAGATCTGGCTGAGCCTGTGTCCCATTAAGGGCGGAGCAAGGATGACTCTCTGTGCTTTGTTATCATCCTTTTTGCTTGATAGAATTTTAAAATTACTTATATTTCTTCTCCATCTAATTTTCCCGCTTGCTCATATTGCACATTTGATGACCTTTTGAATTTATTCCGTGATTAGAGTTCCTTTTCATCTGAAATATACTCTAGTTCTTTCATAGGGTATTCCTTATTTTATGAAAAATGATAACAATGTATATTTTCTATGTGCTGTTATTTTTGTAAAATTCAGCTTACTAATCTTACTAATCAGTGGCCACACAGAAACCTCAAGGAATACGACAAAAAGCTGCAAAATGGGAATTTATGCTATGAATGTGTCTGCTGCTATAATCTAGGAGATACTACACCAGCACTGAGAAGCTTCAGCTATTTTTAAACCTGGACTTTACAAAAACTTCTTTTCCTAAAGTTTTGAATTTTTAGGATTTGTTGTTGTGATATGTTTTGGTTTTTGATTTCTTGGGATTTTTTTTAGTTTTACAGTAGAACTCAAATATCATAAATAATCTTTTCCTACAAGATTTCAGTCCCAGTCTTAAAAATTGAGTATTTTATCATTTATGTTATAAATTTAGTGGACATTGTGGTTCCACCATCTCTTTTTAGGCACATTTTACCTGACTTCCACTAATAACTCACATTTCCTTCTACTTCTTTATGGAGGATCTGCATAAAAACTTGTCTCAACCAGACTCTGAAGCCCTAGGCCCATAAATACTGAGAACTTTTTTAGAAGACTAATTCCTTCATTTTTCCCATGTCATAATTGCTTTGCTCATTAAGAGATTGCTGCATTAAATTTATATTTGTATTTTTTTACATCTTATATTTGAAAACATGAATGTATAATGTCTCCCTGGAACTCTGCACCATTATGATGAAAGATACAAGTGGAGTCTAAGACAGACATGTTTAATTAGTGAGAAAACTTGACATTTTCAGTGTTTAGATTAGACAGGGAGAAAACCAAGAGCAAAAAAGTGGTTTGGGGTGATTTTTTTTTTACATTGCTGACAGAAAATAATTTTTTTAACACAAATCAAAATGAAACTTTTCTACTTTTATAGTGTATCAAAGGCCATTAGAGTTAAGATTCAATGCTTAATTGCAAATCTAAATATTCCAATTGCTACCTAAGTAGGAGGAAATATATAATTTTTTAGAGATAACCACTCAAATTCTGCAAGTGGCAATTGAAGAACTATATCTTCATTAATAAAAATATCACTTGGCAGATCATTAGGGTGGGTGGTCAAGTTTTGGGTTCAACTGCTGGGGTCATTTTTTTCTCAGCTGGCAATGGAATTTTCAAGCCTTGGAAGTCAGTTATTCTTTGATGAGTAATGAGTGATTCAGTAGAAAGAAGCAGGAGTAGTTCAATTTCACACAGCCTTCTAATTCAGGGTTAGAGGATGAAACAGCAGAACCTACAGAATCTGAGAGCTGGGGCCCTTAGGATTTAGCTAGGGCCAACTTTCTCATCTGTGAAGTTGTGTTTTTCATTATATCTGACATTTTTGAGGGTGAGTTTTGTTACAGATTATTAGCCTATGGCACTTGGCTGGGAAGATGAGACTTCACTGAGATACAGAACACATAAAAAAAGAGTGAACAATTGAAATTACAGGGTTATTGTTATCTTGTTGTCAAGGTAGCTTGAGGTTGGTTTTACACTGAGAGGAATTCAGCTTGCTTTAATGTGTGATACTATGAAATGAATTCGGTGCCCAGTATGCCCCAACACTAATTATAAAACTTTCTAAAAACAAAGAACAAACCCAAACCAACTCTTTCCTGCTTTCTTTCACTGTTTAACTCTTCTCATGCATCTCTGAAACCACTGTATTGATTTACACAGTTGAGGGCTTTAAATGTGATTGATTACCTGTATCCTCCTCTGTCCTGGGTTATGTATATTCATGGAAGGAACAGAAAAGATAACTTTGCATCAGAGCTTTACCTCAGGGATGTTGTTTAGGATGTTTAGGAGTAAATCCTGGTTTCACTGCCATTGGCTTAGAAGGGAATAAGCCCATGTCAGCAAGGAACTAATAACTTTCTGGGGAGCTGCTGTGCAGCTAATCAGGTAGGAAACATATCACAGTAATCAAATAGTACCAGCTTATTAGATAAAAGGAAGAAAGGAAATTTCTAGGAGAATTTAAGGAGAACCTTCTGAGAAGCCTGGACACATCTTTGTTCAGCTTTCCATGGTACATGCAGGGAATTAAGCCAACGAGCAGATGCTCTCTGGAGAACATCCACAGTCAACACACACAGAAATTATCAAAATTATCTTCGCAAATCATGTTCAGAAAAAAATTACAATGTTGTCCAACCTGTATACGTTCAAGGTACTGTGTTTAGGCAGGATGACAAAATGGGAGCAAAGGGCTGGGTAGAAATTTGCATCTGAAGGCTGGATAATGTGAATTACCAAGAGTCATGAGTGCAGGAGGTGTTCTATGACAAGGATTAGAGTTGCAGAACCAGGACTCAAAGCCCAGTATTCTGCTACACTGGTAGTTATTAGGACCTCACCTTCAGTACTATGTCCACTTATTTCCTGCAGGCTGAATAAATAAGTGTGGGCCATGAGAAGTACTTTTTACATATTTAAAGATACATCTCAAACATCTGTTCTCCCTGCAAAGATGGATAACTGAGCTCTCTTGGCTCCCTCAAAGTTGTGTGGATCTCTAATCTGCTTTTATACTCTGAACAAAGTCTTTAAATACATATTTTTAAAATATCTCTAAGAGGAAGGAAGCAGTCTAAGTTCATTGTCAATGACAATTAAACAAGCAGTTTTGGATTTAACCTGCAATAAGGAAAATTAAGATTAGTTAGTAGGAAAAAAAACTTTTAGAGGTAATGATAGCAATGCATTGGAATAGATTGCCTGGAGAGATTTTGGAATCCTTGTAATTGGAAGTTTTTAAAAAGACAGTCTAGACAAATATCTGTCAAGATTAATATTTTTGATCTTGCCTTGGAACAGAGGATGGATGAAATGACCTCTTGAGATCCCTTCCAGCCCTGTTATGAATCTATAAAATAATGTTTTAGCTCCCAGGGGAGAAAAGAACTATCCAAGCACAGAGAATCTGCTACAAATGACCTTTGATATTTTTATTGACAAAAATTCAGAAGCGATCTCAGTATATAACCAGTAATGAAATAAAATTATCCAAACTAACATTAATCTCTAGTTTCTTCAATCAGAATCCTATATGAACATTCCTAGGTTAAATCTGTATCCCCTGTTACTTAAGACTTCTTGTAGGAAATAAAATTGGGATTCTGTTTGCAGAGTGAAGATCTTAATTTGAAAAGTTAAATAACATATTTGTTATCCCACTGCCATGGAAATTCTCCTGTTCTCTCCAAGGCAAGGTGGTCAAGAGAGTGCAGTGATAAACTTGACTCAGTCTGGAAAGTGGCCTTGTGCAGAACACCATATGACTTATTTGTGAAAAGATCAGTGTCCCCACCATCTGTCTTCAGAGACAGGTGGAATTTAACTTTAGAAAGAGTTTGCTTATAAGGCTCTGCTCACTAAGTAAGCTAATTTCTTTCTGAAATTCTCTAGACCAACGGTTTTCAACCTTTTTCAGTTTTAAAAATTCCTTGGATGGCATTGACTATAGTGTTGTTAAGGTTATAAATCAAAAGTCTGGTGTTAAGATATCTGCAGCAATAATGGGAAGAAACCCCAGCTTGAGCCCACAGGTACCTGCAGTCACAGACCAAACTCTCCTAGTGCAGATCTGTAGTGAGACAGAGGCAAAACTGTCTATAACTCACCACAGGAAAAGGGCAAGATCTGACAACAGCCTTAAAAACATCTTTTTATTTGCCTTGTAGATGAGTCTTCTATGGGAAATATCATTAAACTGTAAAGGAAAATAATGAAAGTGATGAGTTTCTATAGAAGAACAAGATGTTTGAAGTTGGAGGAGCCCCCTGGTGATCTGTGGTTCAGCCTCCTCCTCCAAACAGGGTTAACTCTGACAGACCAGGTTTCCAGGGCGTTATCCACAGGTGTCTCCACAATTTCCAAGGACAGGAGATTGCACAACCCCTCTGGGCCAGCTTTTCCACCTCTTGACTTTGCTCTTGTTTTTGTGGGTCTTTGCCATCTCTAAATTTCCTCAACATTTCAAGGGTGAAGGAAGATTTTTTTCTCAGCAATTACAGTGTCTGTGCAACACCAACAAGAGCAGTTCTCAGTGTACTTTGGAATCATTAATCTTTGTTAACAAAGCATAATGTTTAGTTGCCTTTGAGTATTTGAGAACCTTGGGTGAAAACTGTGTTTATGTTAATTGATGTGTTTCTTACACAAATAAAGATAATTTACTCTTGCATTAAAAAAAACAGCAAGAAAGTCCTATCCCTTTTTACATCTGAAATATTAAAAACATAAAAAATATTAGCTCAGGGATTAATTTAATAAGAAAATGCAAGTATAATTATCTCTTACTGAATTAAAGAACATTGAGATTATCAAAAAGATTAATCTACTATGTTGAAAAAAGACCTATACATCCATTCCATTGCAAAGACTTGTGTAATTGTTTTCATTGCTTTCAAATAAGTTGGTTCTGGAAATGCAATTAAGTATCAGAATGCAGAAAAAAATATAGCTTATATTGTGTCATCAAAATAAAAAACAACAAAGAATTGGGTACACTCGCCATACATGTGAAAAGCTTTTTCTAAACAACTGAATTAATTCATCTTTACCAGGAAGCAACAGAGATAAATAGTTCTTCTATCTTCAAAGACAACTTTTCAATAACTAATATTCTTGAAAGAAAATTGATTATAATTCTTTTTCAAGCAGTATAATATAATTTTGGAGAATATTCCCTTTTCTGAGTAATTTGCATAAAATATTAAATGAAAGCAAATTAATAAGAGAATCTCTCTTAAATTCTGATCCAGTGTTCTTATCAGTCAATAGTTTAAATGAAGATGCAATGAATAAACAGATGCAAATCATACACGAGCTGCGAAACAGCCAAACAGTTCCAGAACAGGACAGGGAGGGAAGTGGAGCAGGATGCAGGAACTGCAGTGGAAGTGCAAGATGATGCCCAGTGCTCGAGCCTGCTCTAAGTATAATTGTAACACAGAAAAGCACAAAACACACACAAAAGGAGATCTGCTGCTTAAGAATCAAGCCTGAAAAATTCCAGGACATCACAGTTCATCTGGTGGGTCTGAGGACAAGCTCTTCATTTGTCTCAGGGTCAGGATCTCTCAGTGATGATTAAAGCTTTTAACTGCAGACATACAGGGTCTGATGAGTGACTTCTCTGAGACGTTCACATTGTTTTATTAATATTTTTGGATTTGGAAGAATTCTTCCAATGGTTTTGTAAATCACTTGGTTGAACTTGTGTCTTCCTATAACAGTGGGAGAAGTGTCCTGTTTGCTGCCAACTCAGTGCTGCCAGTGTGTTCACTGCTGCACAAATGGTAAAGGAATTTTGTCCTTATTTATTCATAGGCAACAGTTTGAAGCAAAACTGTAACCCCCCCTTGGGACACTTGACAGGGTTTTTCCATCACATAAAACATGTTTTGAAAGCAGCAAAATGTTTTCTTGCCAGCTGAAACAGATGTAATATGCTGCTCTCAATTTGTTTTGCCCTAATTCTTAAACCATGTAAAATTTGCTACCTTTGATAGCACTCTCAGCCAGCTCTTTAAGAATATCTCAAATAGGGCTTAACATGTTCATTTTCTCTGTGCTACTACTTGAGTTTGTCCTCTCTCCTGCACATGAGCTTTTAAATTATTTATGATGAGCAATGTTACTTAGAAGAATATGAATCAAAATGGCAGATTTTGATAAATAAAATGATCATTTTTCTGCCTCTTAAGAATCACATGAATGCATGTTGTCTTGCTTATTCTGACAGAGAGGAGAGAAAGAGGTTAAATGACTTTCCTACGGAGATCAGTGAGACTGAGGTGCACTCACAAATGTGATTAACTTTCTCACAACAAAATAAGGCATTTGGAAGAATATTCAGTGCCCTTAAAAATGAAATCTTCTTTGATATGGGCTCTAGTAATAACTTGAACAATAATATCAAGTAGAAGAGGAGAACCTGCTAGAATCCTCTCAATTTACACTCATATTTTCCTCTCTGTTATTTTTGTCTATGTCCTCAGGCTGAGTGGGAGAAAATGGCCAGTTTTCAGAAGCTCTGAGGGCTTTTTCCATTTGATAAACAAACAAATCAATGGGGCAGCACTCCTACATCTTGCAGCTCTTTGGCTTTACACAATAACAGTTCTTAATTTCTCTCTAAATAACTTTTGAGATAAACAAATGTGTGTGTATGTGTCCCCACTTATTTTTCCCTCTGCTATTTTAAAAATCTGGAACCAGGAAGATTGATTTGTGGAGTGTAATAATATAAATAAGTATCAAATAGAGTGGTATCAATGAATATCAAGCAGCATTAGGAGGCTGCAGTTGAATGAGGCTGCAGATTAGGAGTGCAAAATCAACAGCTGATTTCATAATTAACAGAAAAAGAAGTTCAAGGAGCAAGTAGTTTTTATGTCTTCACTGTGAAGTGGACTTTGCTTCAGTTATTCATGATAGACAAAAGGATGCCAAAACACCCCTCATTCAGGACCTCTATTCATCTGACAGAAGCTGACATGTGTAGGGTTAGGATTTCGTCCTCTGTGACATTTCTGGGCGTGTAGGACACGAGAGATGAGCATGAGCCAAGACAGCTTTTGCAATCAAACCCTGTAGCTTGATGAATGCTTGGCATTTGGGTCTATTGATCAGTGACACAAGAACAAGGAGAAAAGGCATTAAGATACATTGTTGTCAAAGCTATTCAGAGGTTTTTATTTTCCTTCTGATAGTGCTGCTTAAGCAGAAAATTTATTCAATGAAATGGAGAAAATGCTTGTAAAGGTATAGCTTATTAAAAAGAAAATTTTAAAAAATTGTGCTCTTGATTTGATCTAAGAAAAAAGTTTTTAAAACTTCTAAAATGTCAGCAACCCAAAATGTCAATACCAAGCCAGGCTGAGGAAAAAGTCTCTTTTTGACAGCACTTCATATTTGTGCTACCTGCATATAGGAACAGAAGAATACTTGTTAACTGGGGTAAATATTTCGGTCATTTGCCATAAATTCTGGAATGTTGTTTACAAAGTTAACCTATAGCTGCTGAGACCCTCAGTACTAATTAGTGTACACTGAGATCTACATCTGGAACAGTTATTCTTTGTCACTTACTGTTATACACAGAATAGGTGATTTTCCTCTTAAAAAAACAGGATTACCCTGTAGTTTGTACGTACAGTATAATCTCTATATATACTGCTAAGTATTTCTGCTTCCTGGCAGAAATATCTTCAAGTGTTTAAGTTGTATGATGATTATTTTCTTATCATTCCCAGGAAAACCTGGGAAATCAGAGAAAGGAAGAAAATGAGGGACATTTTATGTGCTTTTTTCTATACTTCACTGCTTTTTTGCAGACGTAGATGAGATCAACCATAGAGATCAGTCTCATAGATGAGACTGAATAAAGCATCTTTCTCTCAGCAGCATAGAACACTGATACTTTCTCCTCTCTTTATCAAAGTTGAAATCTTGTATGCACTTCTGTGTGCAACAAGAAATGTTTATTATAAAACAGTTCTGTATTAGAGTAGCACTTCATATTAAGGGATATTTCACCTGCTGTACCTTAGATCTGCACAGGTGTGACAATATATTTATAACTTTTCAAATGTTCACAATTTATGATTTTATTTTCTGTCTGTAGGTAGCACCTGTAATTAACTAAAAGAAGTTAAGTGCTTCTTATAACTTTTGGAGAATTACAAAAAAGATTGCCATATTCTAGGGTTTGCAGCAAACATACTAATGAAACTTGATATTGAAATAATCCTTGGAGGAGACCAGATTTTTGCTTAGATTGAAAAAGGAAATAGCGAAGGAATGGTTTTTTGTTTTGTAGTGACTGCAAAAAAACCCTGCTAAAATAAGCACACACATCTTTCCCACACTCTAGAATTTTGGCACTTCCCAGCTAAAATTAGAATTGATTTTGGTTTTTGTTTGTTTGAGGTATTTGTATACTAAGCAGTGATTAAGATTAGGTAACTCAGCAACCCAGAGTATGAGAGAAACAGACATGAGAGAAAGAGGTATCAATTTTTCTAATCCTTAATTGTAGCCCATTCTTTGATTGATGACATATAAGAAATCAGTGCCTTACAGGGTATAATTTCCAAACACCTAAGAGGTTTTACATTTATTTGATTTAAAATGAAGTCTCTTGAGTTGGTTTATTTGCCATCACAAAGAATGTGAAATAAATAGGAATGTTCTTTGCTCTTTACTCCAGAACAGGTTATATAAAAACCTTTAAATATAACTGTGTGCTTTGGGTTTGAAATACTGGACCTACCTGAATATACAAGCACACATGAAACCATGGCAGTGATGAATGCACAGCCTTGCACTGTCTTGAAGCCCAGAAAAGGGAAAATATACTTATTGAATAAAAAGATTACAGTGTTAGTGTGAGCTACAAATGGGAATCAACTCCTGAGAAAGGAATACTCTTCCATAGTTCTGTTTTCCTTTGTCACCTAAAGGAATGAACTTTGGTTCAGTGTGAGTACATATTCTGTTGACAATATACTGGAGAGTTTAAAGCTCTGTGCAGTTTCCATTTGGAGTAAATCACATAATGTGCTAAAGTTGTTCAAATTACACACTGAACATAAAATGAGGCTAAGTTCTAATGCTTACTGTAATCCATATTTGATATTGTGTAATTATTTCACCACATAACTGAGGATAAATTTAGTCCTTGGCATGTGCATACTGAGTATATCCATTCAGCATGACTTTAGTGTATATTTTAATTATTGAGGGAAATACTGCAATCTCACTCCTTTTGAACACTACTTGAACTCTTCCCCATGCTTTTCTGTCCTTCCATCAGTTTGAGCATGTTCTTGTTAGTAGACTCTGTTTGCCACAGTGCTGGCTTTATGTGCCAAGGACAAGGGGTGCCGGTGAATTGCTCAAGGCAAGACTCTCAATTCACATTGTTCTGGAACTTCACCTTTTTCCTTCCTGATCTAGGGAACTGCAGAAAATATTCAGGTGAGAAGTGAATGTACTGCTGACAGACTGTAGATCTGTTAGTTGTAGAGAATAGGTTGCTTGGGTTTATGAAAGGAATCTTAATGTAAATTGAAATAAAGTTTTCAATTCTAAAATGCATCATCAATTTTAAAATATTATATCCCTAGTTCATTTTTCCTGTAACAAAACTCATGTAGAATTAAGAATTTTTCAGATATTTATTCTCTGTGTTTTCTAGGTTTTCTAGGTGTACACCATAGACCCATAGGATGGCTTGGGTTGGAAGGGACCTTGTAGCTCATCTGGTTCCAACCCCCTGCTGTGGGCAAGCACAATTTCCACTGTCCCAGGTTGCTCAAAGCCCCCTCCACCCCAGTCCTGGGCACTTCCAGGGCTAGGACAGCCACAGCTTCTTTGGGCACCCTGTCCCAGAGCCTCCCCACCCTCCCAGGGTTTCTGTGGGGGTGTTCTCTAAGAAGCTTTTTCAAAATGCTGTAACTCAGCATCTCAGTGCTACACAGTCAGTGCTGCCTCCTGCTCTCCCTTTGGAGCATATGGCTCCTGCAACAATATTGACTCTGTGTCTACAAATCACACAACAAAGGCAGAACTGTGAAGAACTGCAGATGATGAAAAACCAGAATTCCCATTTTGCAATTCAGCCTGTGTCCCATTTTCTCTTTTTATTTTGCCCTGCTTGAATAATTAATGTGGGACTATTCAGGAGATATCTATGAAAGCTTATTCAACATAATATAAATACAGAAAAATTATTATTCAAACATCATATATTTTCTATACAAAACAGAATAATTAGCAATTTTGTACTAATCTCAACTTATTGGTCATGATGATGCATTTGTGGATGGATTTGGGGGTTGAATCAAATAATATGAAATTTCTCCAGTTGACTGGGAAATTGTTGTTGCTTCATTCTGAGGTTCCAAAATGATATGGAGATTAATAAGTTTGGGCTGAATATTATTTTGTCATTAACAGAGTTTTATTGGCTTGAGGATGAGCTGACTTGTATTCTCATGTGGAAGGGGCACTGCTGACAGCAGGGCAGATTCAGAGCCCACAACACATGAAGATACCTTCTGGAGCAAAGCATATAAATGGTTGTTAAGAGAGCTGAGCTATAAAAAGGCTGAGTGAAATATGGCATCACTAAAATGCATAGCAAAACCCAGTGTGATTTCCATGCTGCCAGGATTTCATTCTAATTCAGCAGAAGTTTCTAGAATGAGAGAAAAGGTCAGACACACAAACATGCATAATGCCTGAATATTATAGATTTTAGTCAAAACTTTCTTTTATTGACCTGATATTTCCTAAATTTTAACATGTACATGACTGTTATCCTCAGGAAGTCTTATTTGAAATAAGATTTAGAAAATGTTGATATACTTTTCTATAATTAGAAATAATTTATGAATCTGTGGAAAATTAAACTGAAAACTGTAAGACAAATTTGAAAGATTTTTAAAGGAATGCCTAAATTTGGAGGTACTTCTGTTACTTTAAGAGCAGCAGTTCTGATCTTATGACATCAAAACAAACAAGAAAAACCCTTAAATATACATTGCTGCAAGTCATTTTACCAGTTGACCCTTCTAGCACCCATGTGAGATAGAATACTCAAGGAACAGGTAGCTGCTGGATTAATTATAGCTAACATTTACTTTTTTGTAAATGTGTTAATGTGATTTAAGAGTTCACTATATAAACCTGATGATATTCAGAATGTTGCTGTTGGCTTAGTAACATTGTTCCCTTTCCAATCAAACGGAGGAAAATAGAGAAAAAGACCTAGTTTTTTGCTTTATAACAGGCAAATCATTGTTATAGGATATACTGAAGTGTTTCTTAAATGTTGACTTCTAATTTTTTCGGTATCTACAAATACCTAACATAATTAAAATCATCCTAAAAGGCAGTTGTTTGGGAGTAGAATAAAATACCTTCATCATTTGAGGCACTACAAAATTTCTAGGCACTTATCAGAAAGGTATAAAACCATCCAGTCTTTGTATCTTTACTGGACTAATTGAGATGTCCCTGCACACAGAGGTTGTGTTGGTTCCAGTGGGATTTGCCCTCTCATTCTCTATTATTGCTGACACCAAAGCTTAAGCTACATAAGCTCTTCAAAGCAGACAAGGCTTTCCTTGTGTGGTTCTTGCCATTTATTTGGCGTGAATCTTCTGATCATAAACCTAAGTGTTCCCATCAGGCACACATTTATAAGTGAGTCTAAAATGATTCTCACAGACAATTGCAAGAGCATGTCAGTGACTTACTTGCCCACAGGAAAGTCAAAGTCAAATTGTTCCTTAGATGGAATCCAACAGAGCTGAAGGAATTGAAATGTTCAGAGCGAGATCTACAAATCCCCATTTCATTTTCATGAGTATTATGAAGAGTCCTTTGACCCCTACTGAGGTGTTTCCTGAGAGTACTTTATCCTGCAGAACACTTTGTGGGTCTCACCTGCTCTGATGTACAGAGCACACTGGAAAGAACCACCCTTCAGAAGGCTTAGGCTGCTTTGTAGATGTATCTTACTGAACCCTTGCCTTGCTGCCACAAGGAACACCCCTGTGCCATATTAGATATTGCTTACCCTTTTCCATAGGTGTTTGTCCTGTCTGTTCATAATTTCGGTTTATGTAAAGGTAAGGGGAAAATATATAAGTAAGCTTCTACCAGGATTTTTGAAAATTATTGAATTCTTAAAAATTATCCCAATCTTTTACTCAACAGTCAACCCACTTGTCTCTTCCTTGAGCTTTGCTTACTGAAGCCCTGCCAGTGTCAATGTGAGATCTTCCTGCAAGAAGCTTTCTTCTTTGTATGTGAAAGAAGAGGGACTTCTTAGTACTTTTTTTGCTAGTTTTATGATAATTATCACCAGCACAGGGAAAAAAAAGGAGTAAAATTATGGATTTCTAAATGTACATCTTCCAGTAAAGTGGAAATAGCAGTGATGATTGTGAGAACAGAGAGGGGAACAAACACTCACCAGGTTCAAAAGAAAGAAAACATATACATGAGTCACTTGATTCTAGACTTGCATCAGGCAACACAGGAGGTACTGAATCTCTCTCTCCCTTTCTCTTCTTTTAAAAATTTTTTCCCCAAAGTCATTATAAAACACAACTGATGACTACCGGCAATTTTGTATTCCACATGCTGGTTTCCCAATAGGGCTCAGATCTAGCTCTTTGAATCTTAGTTTTTTATGGAATAAAATATTGCATCTGTTTCCTACTTACAAAATAGAAAAACATGCCAGGATTTTAAAGCATTTAATGAGTTGGAACAGAGTTATAATAGGCTCTGTTTGCTGAAGTCTTCTTAGATGCAAACACTAGTGATACTAGTAAAGTCACTTCCAACCTCTCTTTTTCCTAATATTATCTTCACTTTTATTTGATCAGTATTGCCATGGTTTCTGAGAAACAACCAAAAATTGGAAATAAGAATACTCCAAAATCTACCCCTCTTCTGACCTTCCCAGTGTTTATATTGCTGAATCAAATTTCTGCAGAGTTTTCTGGGAGGAGTGACAAGAGCCATATGGAGAGAAAGGCAAGCTGTAGAGGAAATCCTGCACTTAGTTCTGAGCTAAAGTGTTCTCACCTCCAAAGAGCTCCTACAAAGTTTGATTTTTCCAACAAGTAAGAGGTGTGTCCCTCAGGTCTTCACTTCTCAAGAAACAATTTTTTATTGCTGCAGCTGTATTCTGTTTATTTAATCTGTAATTTTAAAGATAGGCAGAGTTTCCCTCCCTTGCTGTCATCACCTGGATCTTTAGTACAGAGCTTCTAGTACATATAGTGCCCTGACTGTAACTCTGAATTCCTAAATTGTGCTGTTGCTTCATCATTAACACTTACCTACAGTTATTTACAGCTTCAAATTATAAAGTTTATTATGAAACACTGCAAACAGTAAGGGCTCTCTACAGAAGATGATATAAACACTGCTGCAAAAATCCTCTTCAGGCTCTATAGCATTGTAGTACTTCACGTCACTTGAACATGGATTGGAAGTAGGTCAGGCTTTTGTAATCTCATTTCTTTCAATTTGCTTTGATCACAATAAAATTTCAAAAGAGGAGGGTCTCTGCAGGAGCAAGTTTTGATAAAGACTCAAGTAACATAGAGAACTTGGGCTTTGCAAGTTGATTTCACACTAAATGATTTGTGTGCAGGGACTTCAGGACTCTTGTGCTGCTACAGAAGACGAACTTACTTGTTTTTGCTGAGTTTCTCATGTGTTGATAATATTTGTAAGATATTTGGATAAAACATTTGTACAGGACATTGTTTAGGGTTTCTTAGCCACCTATGATGTGCTGATGGTTCTGTCCACATTCTTGGGCTTTAATGCTTTCGTTACACTTTTCCTCTCAAAATGCCTTGGTTTTGGTTACATTAGCCATGCTGAGTTACCATCACAGGTCTCATTTCATAGACAAGAAAACCAATGCAACAAAGCATGTTTAGTCTGACACCACAAATTCTGTAATAAGGCACCTCCAGTGAAAATTAAACAGAGTGATAGTTTGTTAACCTTAAGAAAGTGATGTCAATTCTGAAAAGACAGAATAAACTTGGCTTTTGTTAGGATTAGCAAAAATTCAATAGCAGTCAGGGCCAAATAAAGCTGTGTGAATTGCGAGCTCTGCTGAGATTCAGAGAAGGTTTTGCTGGGTGATTACTGAGGTGAATTGCCCTTCATTCTGTTACCAGTGCAGTCCATAATGACCTATGGATGCACTGTCTGTATAGCAAATTCATGCAGCATCTCAAAAGACAGAAACCCTCCAAGCTGCCTTGCAGAAGGTGAAATCAAAAAGACAGAAATGTGGTTTTGAGTTGGTTTCTTTTCTTTGTTAACCAAAGATGACATCAGCATCAGGACTTTAAGCAGTTTGTTCAGCTGGTGCTGGTGACTCTACCCTGTGCAGTACCTGAGAGGGAGGTTTTCATTTCATGCTCCTCCATACTCACAGCAGCAGTAGGAGACTATAATCTGTTAAGACCAAACTCTTTCTTATTGCTTTCCTTTCACAATCAAATGATTTTATGTAGTAATTAAGGTCTTTTGAAAAAATCATACACATTAACATATTGCTAATTTAGAAAGCAGCTCCTAAATAAATGCCTGTCATGCAGTGCACATGTTCCACTGTGCATTTTGCTTATGTTGATACTGCTGTTTCCATTTTTATTTCAGCTGAGTAAGAGAACTCTACCCAAAAACTTGCTTTCTAATCAGGTGGATGGGAAAGGATATTTAGGCACATAAATTGCAGAACTGATTAAGGTGGATTTGCAGCAATCCACCTTCAGTCCCGAGGGATTTTACTGTGAGAATCTCCTGGTCATTGCACATATAAAAACCTACAGAGTTAGGTAGCTACTCCCAGGCAGAGAGAGCTGATTTTCATTTAGCATTATTGGTATGTTTCTAGGGATTGTATTGCATCTGAGGGTTTCAGAAATGTGGGCCTTTGTGATTTCAGGCTTTATGTTTTTAAAGCTAATCAGGGGGTATTGATATAAAATTCTCTTTTAAATCCATTAATTTTTGTTTGAAAAAGCTCACCTTCAGCAACTATCAATTTTAATAGGTGAAATAAATAATTAGCAAAATTAACACTCAAAAATTTTCGTGGAAGTTCTGTTTACTAGCTTATGTTTCCTATGTAAATAGATGAGTATTGCTGTGACATACCACTGGTATGTGACTTGCTATAGCTAGAAATAATCTTACCTCTCAGAAACCTGGATTGTCATATTTTATTGCTTATTTCCCAGTGTAGGTTAGCACTTTAAGACAGACATTGCTAACATTACAGCTAATATTATTTCAAAGATCCCTAGTTTCTTGATAAGTCTGTGACCTTGCTGACCTCTGTGATAAATAAGACTCCTGAGCATCTCTTTTAATTTCATGCATTGAAAGGTAGGATCTCAAGTTAAATAGGGCAAAATTATTAATAAATTCCTTCAGAAATATTAAAAGTAATGGAATCAAAGTAAATTCTAGAACCAGTTGGGCTTTACTATTGGAATAAAGGTCTGCATAATAATGTGCAAGCTTAGGGCAAACCTGTGTGCATGTCCTTTGTTGGACAGACTCAGAATGGGCCTTGAATTCTCCCCTGTGATTATTTTGATTTAACAGCAAAAAATTATCCCAATTCTAAAGCAATTTCTTACATTAAATTCTTTTAATCCCTAAATAAAACAGATTGTCAGGGTTTTTTTAGGGATATTACCACTGCTAACACAGATCTCGATGCTTATTGAAGATCCTTCTTTTTAGTTATTCCTTTATGTCTAAAAGCATGCAGGTTTTATTAAATGTAAAATACTGAAAAGAACACAGAATTCATATTACATAGCATGTCCTGCTGTGGCCTTCCTTTGCCAAAGAAATGTAGCAAAAATGTGCTGGTAATATCCTTTGTCTTCATTATAAGGATCTGTGTTACTACATTCTTTCTGATGTAAGGCCATTTACCTTGACTCCCAACTACATTTAATCTCATTACATTCACTGTCATTATAGCAACATCTTTATTCCACTTGAAAGACTTTAAAGCTCTGGAGGATGATATTACAGTGAGGGCAGAATATGCTTTATTGAATAGGGTCCTGTGTAAATTCCAGATATGATCACACCATCCATTTTTATGAGCCAGTTCACATGATTCTGGGTTAATGCAGCAATTGTGATTCTTCCAGTTACATATAGGGATGGAAAACCAGACCATGAATAAGCATCTTAAATATTTTGATATTGAGAGGATCAAAAAAAGATGTACTAAGAGATCTTAATATAGATCTTGACTAAAAAAGAGCTTCTGTACTTTTCCTGCAAAAGCTTCTACAAAATGAAAACATGTATAAATATAAATGCTAATGTTGGAAATAAAAGTAAATTAATTCTGTGACAGGAAATGACATCACTGTAACTTATCCTTGGTATGGAACTCAGTATTTCAAGGATCATATTGGCTTTTGTAATATTTTAAACAAAATCTACAGGCCTGAGTTGAATAAGCCTCACCTGCTGGAAAAAAAAATCTAATTTAGGCTTCTTGTCAGGGGGTCAGCATTAAAATGGAAAGTTTCACTGATAAAATGCTTTAGAAAATGAAAAAAAGCCAGAGAGGCAGGATTGGTATTTCCAAGCCTTGTACAACTCATGAAGAGCCCATGGGACTGCTAAAAGTGCTCCAGTCCAAAGTGGCAGCAGGACTCCCAGTAAGGTGGTGGAACACAACAAGCTACTGCCTCTGCTGCTCTCTGTCCAGCTTAGGCCTGGAAAGTAGATTTCTGAAAAGATGTCTTTGTTCTGGATTTCCTCTTTCACCTCCTGTGTTCTTGTGGGTAGCTGTACAGAGTGGCAAGAACAAGGTGCATGGGATCAGATAAACTTCTTTCTTCATGACTTGTTCCAGATAGTACAATAAATGGCTATGTGAAATTAATGGCTCATAAGATCTTTGTGAAAAAACAGTCAGAATTCCTTAGTGCATGTTTGAATAAAGCATTCTTGAAGTTCTCAGCATGGCCATGCTGATAAATAGACTTACCAAATTACTGAAGGGCAAATTATTGGTTCTTGCCTTTGGTCAGTGATAATGTTGTATGATCTTGTCATTTATTATGGTAGATTTTATTACGTGTGTTATTATAGGCTGCCCATAAAATTTTATGTACTACTAGAAAATAAAATTATATTTTATCAGATTATTTCTCTGCCTCTAACTATTCTAGCTGGGTGAAAACAGAGATTTGCAAGGTGTAGAACTTCTTAATGAATACAGATGTAGAGGAGGATGATGTTAAAGATGATTCTGTCAGCTCTTTAGTCTTTGAAGCTGCAGCATCCAGTGCTAATCCAGGGACTGACCCAAGGGAAGGGTAACATAAAAACTTGCTGGTTTTATAGACAGAGCTTCTAAAGATTTGATTTTCCCTGAAGAGTAGCTACATAATGTAAATACTGGGTATGTCTGAGGACAGTATATGCAGAATATCTTTCCCAGTTTTTTTCAGGGGCAAGCTTTCTGCTAGATTAGTTTAAGTAAATATTCGTGTTGCTAATTGGTTCGGATAATTTAGGTAAATGGTGGTTTTTGAAGCTTACTTACTGTGCAAGATTAGTCATGTGAATAGAAATAATTGCCTATCTAGCCATCTCAGTAACCTCTGCTATTCTCTCCTTTTTATCTGACTTTACAAAGCAACTTCATCAGGCCATAATAAGCGTTACTCAAACAGAGCCTGTAAGCCTGGCTTTGAAGGGGCATATAAATGATGAAAGGGGAGAGAAGACAGGCAGGAAATAGAACTCAGTGAGGTTACAGATTCTTGCAGATTTTTCTTCCAAACTGTTATTCAGTAAAAAGGTTTCCCTTTCCCTCATGTCACAGAACCAGACTTCTGTGCTAGCTGTTCCTGGCTAATCCATGGCACCGTATCTTCATCATTTCTATTGAACTGGGGAGACATAAGATCAGGCTGACACAGGCCTTCCTCACAAAAAGATGCATTGGTTTTTCCCCTGAACAGAGTTCTCATTACAGAGGAACACAATCTAATTTCCACTTATACAATGGATGGGTCCCACAGTTCACAAAAATATATGGAGGGAAAAGGTGCCTTACAAACCTATCACTTCATCTTTGGTTTCTCAGAGTTTATCCCCAGATGAGTTCACCAAAATGCCATTTGTATCTTCTTTTCATATGTAATTCCATACAGGCTTCTCTAGGATTTGTACCTGGGTGCAGAGTCAAAGGTTTTTGCACGACTGAATTCCTGGTGCACTGTTGGGACTCTCTGGGATCTTCTCAGAAAGATGACTCATTTTGATAGTCCTGAGAAGTCTTTTCTGAATCACTGTTTTGAGCAGTGTTTACGTGTGATGGTGTTAAATTTCATATTCACTAGTTATTTCATTAAATAGTTTTGCTCCATAATTAAGCAATGACTTTGTTAATTTTCTCCATTTTGATCAACTAGGAAAACAATTTTTTATCTTGTATTCCCACTCAGAGATGTTCTGCTTTTATCTAAAAATTAAGAGATTTGATCTTGTGTTTTTCTCTCCCGTATTAATCATATCTAGTTTAATAGTGGGAGATACCAAGTAATCCCTGTTTAGAAGGTTTTGTGTTCTGGAAGTGCTGTTTTCATCTATGCACTGGCCATCAAATAGTAACAGGTTGGCTGCTTTTGCCACTGGCTCTCCATTGTGCTGGGAACTGTTCCTACTTCAAAAGAATCCAGTAAGGTCTGTTGGTTTTGTCATTCTAAAACTCATACAGCTAAAACAATTTTCCCTTTTGGGAAGAGAAAACCTAAAAATGGCAGGTGTACAAACCTATAGCAGAATTGTAACAACAGTTAAATCTACAGAAAAAAACTTGACCCAACCTAATTTTTTCTCAGACTTCATGTGAATTTAGTTATGTAAAAGTTGGAAAAAGGAAACATGCAAGGCATTCCTAGTAGGCATGCTTTGACCTATCCTGAATGTTATAAATTTTTCCCAAATTCATAATTCTGAAGGGGAATTTTCCTTTGGAAAAAAAAATAAAATAAAAAGAAAGATAGAAAGGTAGATAAAACAAGAGCACGTGTTTGTAAAATTGAAATCTAAAGCATTTGCTGATACAGAATTGTTTTACTACTCCTCCCAATTGGATTTTAATTCAGCAATCTGAGACATTTCACAAAACTAATCATTTGCTTTGATCCTGTGAATACATTCCTCTTGAATCAAGACTAAATCAGTAGGAGAAGACAATTGATGAGAGGCTCAAAAGCCATTTTCCTATGCTTTAAAAATGTATCTCTCCATTGACAACTGGGGGCATATTCTACAATCTGTTTATAGGATATCTGAAGGAGAAAGGTGCAGAAAAAATTTATGAGGGTCTCTCAGTGGAACATGTCCGTGTGTGGTGTTGGGGATGGCTCAGGTTCGCTTTGTCCTTCCCCACCTTGTCATCAATTTTCCTCCCTTGAGCTGGCTGCTGGGAACAATTTTCTGTTTGCCATTGATACGTGTGAGTTAATCAACACCATTAATCTGCATCCCAGCTATCTGGAAAGTGTGTTTCCTACTAGCAGTAACATACACTGGAAACCTATGGGCTGGTGCCTGTATGATCCTATCTATATTTACTGTCGGATTTCCTTGATTGTAACAAAATTATTTTACCTTGTTTAGGAAATGTTTGGGCTTTCCATGGAAAAGCATTGTTTAACTCAGCTGACTCCCTTGGGTTTAATCTGATCCAAATGATTTCCTAAAATTTCCACAGACACATCTGGATCCTCACAGAACTGTTCTAAACAATTTAAAAGCTTTCAGTAAAGTCCTAGCAGACACTGCAACCTTTGCAATTGTAGGGCTGGTACAAACCCTTCTTAAGCATCACAACCTCCACAGTGAAACCTCAGTATCAAAGGCCTTATTGTTTTCAGAAATGGCATTTAAGGAAAAGAATTTCCAAAATTGCAGCTTTTTTGGGCACTGCTACCAGAGGAATATTTTGAGGATAAGATTTATTAAACGTTAAATGGAACTAAGTCCATATATTCCTTTGCTAATTATGCTTGGTCATCTCACTGTGCTATAGAGAATACATTTTTCTTGCTATTCTTCATCTATCTCTTGGGGGAAATAAGTCATGATTCTGGTTGTTAGCACTGATGCCAATAGCTGAGTTCTTTTGCCTACTTTTTGACTTCAGATATACTGAAGAGTAAGCAAAGAATTCATCAGGCTTTGAAGTCCATAAAAAATTTCCTTTGGAAATCTAGTTTGTGCCCTGAAACGCATTGGCAATTAAGAAAATTATTCACTTTTTCAAAAACCATCTAGTATTACTTGATATTCTACCAAATTAGATTTTCTTCAAAATCTATTGTCATTTTTTAACTCTGTACTTTATGGGTGTTGTCCCCAAATGCAGGACATGGAGGAAAGTTTCTAGCCTAAGGGGAAATGACTGTAGTACAAAAAACAGGAAAGAGTTTGTTGCTTTATCTTGTTTCCTCACCTTTTCTAATTTATTCATCTCTCATAGAAACCTAACAGAATGGCTGACACAATGCAGCACTTCACAGAGTCAGCGTTAACAAGAATATTAGATTTATAAGGAAAAACGTTAGATACAGCAAATAAGGAACAAAACACAGGAACTGTAAATTTCTTCTTTTTAATGCTTATGTTTTATGAGCTTCTTGGGTTTCATTCCAACATGATTTAATATTCTTATAATTTCCAAAATATGCAATGCAATTTTCACTCAGTATTTTCATTATGCATCCTTGCTCTCTTTGCCTGCCCTGCCATTTTGTCTCTGCCCAGCTCTGTACTGAGCTGCCTTTACTCCTCTAGCTGGTGGCTGTGACCTGTCTGAGCCAAACTCCTGCCCTGCCTGTCCTGGAACTTACCATTACTCCAGAAAACTCCCTCTGCTCTCTGCTGCCTGTGCAGTCCCAGGAGGAGCAGGCACAGCCTTGGCAGTGATGTGGGGGACCATGGCTTGTATGCCAGGGAGCAGCAAGCATGAGCCAGGATGTGACAGGGTTTTCCTGGTTTATTGGAGAATCCCAGGTTTGTTGGAGAAGTCTACAGAAGATGGAGATTCCCTGCATGTCACTCAGGAAGAACTTGAAATTTTCTAATCTCTTGACAGTGTGTCCTAAAGGCAAACAGGTGTGTAAAAATTAGAGACTGTATGAAAGGATGACTTTTTAGAGACTGTCTTAAATACCAGACCTTATATTCCTAATCATCTGCCACAACTTGTGCAAAAGCATCTCCAAAGTTTTCACCAGAAATCTCTACCCAAGAAAAGCTGCATGGCTAAAATTCTCAGTCCTCCAGACATATATTCTGCCTTATTTCTTCTGAAAATAGAATAAAAAGATTATGCAAGGTGTTTTAAAAATATTTTTCCTTTATTTTTTGTTCCTACCTCAGTCTTACTTTTTGCAGAAATCTGCTTCTGCGGTTATTTCTTGTAGAGATCACGTGCTGCTTTTAATTACAACCTTATTCCCTTCTGAGGCCTGTGCAAGTATTACCCAGGGCAACATTTTAGCCTCTGTATTTAGACTGAGACAAAAGTTAATCTTCTATGTCAGAGTTTACTGTACTGGATTTATTAACACCTTCACAATCTTCACCAGTGCTTTTGAATTCTTTGAGTCAAATTTATCCTAAGTGAGGTCAAGGAAAATGAATTCTCAACCTGCTGTCTAGTTCTGCAACAGGCAGAATTCTAATTCTCTGGTATGAGATGATACTACAGAGAGGTGTTTCTGCATCAGAAAAAAGTAGTGATTATAATTACTGATGGGTGCAATAATTATCCATTAATGATGAGCAGTGAATAAATCTGGGATAGACTCCAAAGAAAGGATCCCAAGGACCAGGAGTTGAGTCAGGGAAAAGACTTAATTGTGTTTTGTACAGTGATGGATAAATCTGTGATTTTTAGTGAAAGTGCTCCAAATTGTTACCTCTTTGTTTCAGAACGTAGCTTGCTTTTATGTTATGTTTCATTAACTCTCTGAAATACGTGTAGAAGTGCCAAGAAATTGATTCCTTCAGCTACGTTTATGTGGTGTCATTGATCTAAGTAGGAAACACATAAAGTGCCATTGATCTAAATGGGGGTCAGGTTGAAACATCCAAGGGAAGAGTCGGGTGTTTGAGTTCTGTAGGAGCAAAATACCCACCAGATTTATTCATTCACATTCGCTTTTCTAAGTGAGTCACAAACTATTCTTGTGTATTCTGAGAATTGAGACTTGTCTGTCTCAACAGCAAGGGAGCAGAGGCATGAGAGTCTTGTATTTGTTGCTGTAGTGAGCAGTAAATTAGCAAGAGCCAACAAAATATTAACCTCTTTTAATTGCAGTCTGCTTGTCTGTTTGCTCTACTGTTTATATTTAGTTGCACAGTCTCTGAGTGCTGTGGTATCATCACAACTTAATGACTCTGCATTTCATTTTCAGACATCAGTGATGAATTTTCATCAGCGCTTAGTAAAGTAAAGAAAAATTGGACTGTTTCAAAACATTAAAACAAATACTGAAATTGGTTCTGTTGTCTCCATATAGACTCTTTCAGGCATGATAGGAGGTTTGATTCAGACTACAGATAACTTCCAAAATAGCATATAATTTACGTGTGTTACCAAATCCAGGACTGATGAGAGAAGACAATGGAGAGGGCACAGATGAAAATGCAAATGGAAACCAAGGAGTCTGATGAATGGGAAAATGAGTGACTCAGCAAGTAGCACTCTACCAATACCCAGAAAAAATCAGAGAGTACTTTATAGATGAAAGTGGTTAAAAATTAAATGAAATGCAAATTTAAGGTGCTCAAAACTAGAGGTAGGGAATTCCCTGAGTTTTTAACATATTCTAAAGAAGGTGCTATGTGTAGACAATGCATGGCAATAAATCAGCTCTTAAACCCTGATCAGATGGCTACGTAATGCAATTCTGTCTGAACCAATTCATCCATCCTGTGGACTTATTTATTTCCACTTTCTATTGTATATTACTGCTGTACAAAATTAAATCACTGCTGTATTGTGTCTAGAAGAGGGGATAATTTACTTGTGACTGAAAGAATATAGTGCCCTCATAGGTTGGTTTTTTTGTGGGAGTTTCATGAAGTAAAATCTATAGCAGAATCAGGTTTGGCAGAGCCATGACTTTCTGAAAACACATTTTGCAAATGTAAGGTGTAGAATTACTGTGAGAAGTGATACACACCTAAAATTAATTGCTGTGTAGCAAAGCATTTTATGCTGCTTGGCTGATCTTTAAACAAAAGTTAGCATTTCAAAAACATTTACTGAAACCATTAGCTTTCTTGCAGTGCATTCCAGTTCAGTAACTTTAATGAAGGGAAGTGATACCTTCACATTAAAATTCTAACATGGAAAATATTTTCTAGTCATCTCTGACTTCATAAGTTTGGTTTTATTCACTGAGTTGGGTTAATTTAAGGGTAGAAGTGTCCATCATTCATATGCAATATCCTAACCTAAAAAAAGGCCTGATTTATATCTTTCCAGAGGTCTCCCAGCCTGAGGATATTAGCGGGAGATGACTGGAAAACAGCTTCTGTTGTATTATACATCATGTTTTTGGAAGTCACAAACCAGCACAAGATTTGGTTCTGCATATGCATTAGTGATTGTTATTGTCTCAGTGGGTAATTATTCTGGCAGTGTTCATTTAACTGCTTAACACCTGGAGTTGCACAGTCCTGGTGCACCTTGCACAGCTGGCAGAGGGGCTGCAGCAGCAAGCAGGGGTTAATTGACTTTTATTGGAGCAGTTTATGGCTTGCTCTTGTCTTCTTCCTTAAGCACTACTGATCCACTGTAAACTAAGATCTATTGGGACAATATTTTTAAAGATGTTTAGTTTTCCACTAAACTGTATTTTATTTGTGTTGTTTCATTTGCTTCCCCCAAGATATCTAACGATAAAAAGGATAAGGTCATTGTTACTGAGTCTCTTTTTCTTAAGGTGAAACTATTAAATTCTCCTGCACATTAAAGGGTAGATGTTGCATTTTTTTTCCAGAGAAATTTACATACACTTCAGTTTGTGGAACAGAAATTGCAGTAATTCAGTAGGTAGTTATATTTGTTTAGCTTACATGAAGTGTTGTAAAGAGATCTAAGGGGAGAAGTATTATCCTTTTAAATTATTTTTAAAATATCAAATTTTACTTCAGTTAATTCTAGTGGTTTGCTAGTAGTGTTTTACTACTATCACTGTTAAGTGTGTTTGAGCACTATGAAAGATTTAAAAGAAAGTTTTATGTAATACACTTTTTTAGAATTCAGAGGATTTTATGGAATATTATTTGTAACATCTGCCACTTATGGAAAAAAAGCCTTAAAATGCTCCTTTAATATACATTTAATGTATGAGATGCAATTTTATATTAAATAAGATTTGTTTTATTTTAGAAGTTGTGTTTGTGGGAAAGATCTGTTTGCTCTATAACCCCTTAGGTCTGAGGCTTATAACTTGGCTATTAAAATTTTCATTATAAGGAAACTTGATATTTCTCAGCATATAATATATATGTCTTTTGTAAAAAATGTAAGACTGGAAAAAGGATGCCAAATAGACAATTTAATATTAATGAATGCTTACTGGTAACTAAAATGGATTAAGTAAATGTAGATCCTTCCCATTTTCCTTCTGTATAAAAATGATTTTTATAAAATCATTTTCTTAAGAAATAAAGCTTTGCTAGATTTTGAGATAGTACCAAGAGAGATCTTGGAAGGTGTTCTAAAGCCAGACATTCCAAGCTTAAGCCCTCTTTTATTTTTGACAACAGGAAACCCCCATTGTTCTGCTTTGTGCTTGACATTGAACCGGGCAGGTGTGTCCACATAAGGTGCAACAGGGAGGATTTGCATGCTGGCTTGCTGAAGTGACAGAATTGTGCAAAATAACTGCAGTGGTCTGGCAAGCTTCAGGAAGCAGGTGGATCTGAGGTACCTGTCTCCAAAATCACAATGCTGAAAATGCCTGCTTGCCTTCTGCCTAACCTGGGAGGAAAAGACAGACTTTTTTTCCCTGCAGTATTATTCACCAGGCTCCTGTTTTGTAGATCGTGGCATGCCTGAATTGTCCCAGTCTTTATGGATCTGAGGGGTATAGCCCATAAATGGGCAAAATTGTGATTCAGTTTTATTTGTGTATGTCTGACTATGGTATATGATGAATAGGAAATTTGTATATGTGTATTGGGTGGTATAAATTTACACACAAAAGAAGATGCTGCTTCTGATTTTTGCTGAATACAGATTACAAATGAACAGTAGCTCATTTTAGGAGGTTTAGAAAGTCCTGTTTATGTCAAATGTCCTTGTCAGTCATGTGAAACATGCAGGTAAAGAGACAGTAGGCCAAATTGCAGATCATACCTGATAGGGGTGGGACATAACAAAATGCCTCTGCATCAGTGCAGAAGAATCTGTAAAAACTTCAGATTCTGGCTGCCATAAACTTAATAAATTTTTAGAAAGTGAAGCACAAAGTTTTGTACAGGAATAGATCAGGGACCCATTGGCCAGGAGCCAGCCAGCCCTGTTGGGAATGATTTGGAGTTCCAGGGGAGGCAAGAGCTGCCAGTGCCCCTTAACATGAACAAGGCAAATCCCAAACTGGGCTCCATTATATCTGCTCCTTTCTGCTGAGGCTGCTCGTCAAACACTGCACCCAGCTGAGGCCCTCCAGAGGTAGAGGGAGGCTGACAAAGGGCAGTGGATGCAGTGGAGGGTGGCCCAGACCACGAGGGATTCAGAGCAGCAGCCCTCAGGCTGAGGGAGATGCACTTGTTTAATCTGGCAAAGGTTCTAATAGCCGCCTACAGCCACTTGAAGAGCAATTGCAAAGATGATGGAGTCGATCTCTTTTCAATGGATTGCATAGAAAGGGACAATTTTCATGAATTGTGGCTTGCGAAATTTGAATCACACATAGAAGTGATGGGAGTGTGCTTTCTATACTCCCATATCCCACAGTAATTTCTTTTAATACCTTCAACACCTCAACCAGTTTCAGTTGTCTTTAGCACAGAATGAGTTTAAACCAGGTGAAATTTCCAGAGTAAGTTACTCAGCTCCTCAGTTATCTCCTGTCATATCACTTCATTTATGTCTCTTATGGGAGTATTCAGGTTTTCTTTTCTTGCATCATGGAGTGAATTAGACATAAGATATCAGCTTGGAATTCCCCAGGAAAGGAATTTCAGTCAATTTTCCTAATAGGTTTTAAGCAGATTCAAAGAGGGGTTTAGTTTATGAGTTAATAGCACATGCAGAGCATCTGCACTGACCTAGCAGACATTAACAGCTCTGTCTGAAGCATTTAAGTCAGTTGGGTCAATGATTACCTGATTAAAAATTCTCAGTAGTTTTTTTACATTATAGACTATCATATTCAATCAGTAAACCATACAAGAGTGTTTAGATTTGTAATTCAGAATGAGAAGAACTATTTTTCCTGGAATATAGTGGAGTTATGTGGGAAATAAAGCACTAATAGAATTGCCAGAATAATTCACCACTGTATGACATGAAAGTGGCTTAAATCTCTGCTGGCAGATGAGCACACAGAGTAATGGTTCAAAGTGATCATTACTACTTAATCATGACACGTTCTGCTGGAAGAGCTAGTTATAATTCTTCAAAATGAGACATTTATATTTCCTCAACTCTTTCTCTTCTTCCTTTCTATGGCATATATCAAATGACAAGGTTCATATTGAAATGAAATTTGTTCAAATCAGTTAGTGAATTAGTAGAAGAATGACCATAAAGTAGTTATTTAAACTTTACTCAAATAATGAAAAGCATTTCAAATTGTAGTTGTCACTGTTATCATCACTGACTTGACAATCAATAGTAAATAATATACTTCTTGTTTTTACTCCAGTCATTTATATTTTATTTGTGCAGTCAGGTAGCAGTCTCCAACACAGTTCCATATCCTAATTCTCATGTTTGGTTTTGTTGCATTACATTTGTATTGTTTTCTTTTTATCCATAAGTTGTGAAACACAGCTTAATTGTTGCTATTTTTAGTTTACCAAATTAACCTTCTTCAGCAAGAACACCTGCAGAAGGAGTCCCTGGAAAGTATATGAAACATTTTTTTAAACATTTTTAAACATTTGTGCTTAATATACAAGAGGTAGTTTGAAAGACTCCATAATAATCCATAAATTATTAAAAATTATGAAAACAAATTTTTAAATTACAAGTATTTTGGCTGCCAGTTGATTCGTGCCCAAGGGGTAGTAGAAAAACAACATTTTACAGGTGTTGTGAGTATATGCCTACTATATTATGCCTAATATATCTTCCTGGAATTATTTTGAATAGTGTGATCAAAATGTTTTTGTTTTAATTGTGGAAGTCATTATTTGGCCAAGCCTGTTGCCTGGATTACTCAGTAGTACCCTGTTAATGAAACCTGAGGTTTGATGAAGATGTTTAAGATAATTGTACACCAATTATTATAATTGTACAACCTCAGTGTTGTATCTCTTGTCACGTGCTCCTAAAGAGCCAGCACTGTCTTCCAAAACTCTAAAATTAATGTTGGACTTTTCTGGGTAATGAAAGTTATTGAGCCATTTTCAGTTAATGAAAAGCACTGAATGATGAATCATTAGGATATTTAAATGTACTCATATGTGAAACTCCAGAGCTACTCAATGTTTTAAATTTAATTAATTTGGTTCTTGGTATTGATCAGTAAAGGTGATTTGCAAGAAAATTGTTAAATGGATGTATCACTGAATATTTTGGTTATAATGGATATTGTCTTGTATTAAAAGGAGAGAGATGGTACTTAATGACAACTTCCAAAGCAACTTTGGCCATGGAATGCTCTGTTGGTGTGTTGATCATTTTGTGACAGGGGTTGTTTGAAATTCTATGCCTCAGAACAAGTCTTACTCATTGTAACAGGACTGAACCATATCTTTTGAGAGGACACAAGCTGTTATTTTAAAGACTATATGTAAAATGGAAACAGTGAATGTAAGGTTTTTAATTCACACAGGTGCTTTTTACAACTTGTCCTATAGTAAAATTAAGTTAGAATTAATTTTATCAATCCAAGATTTTAGATGGTCTAGAAAAAAGATTATTTTGTGCTTTTATAAAAACTGCAGAGAAAAAGATTTAGAATTGTAGAACAGAGAAAGACAATTACTCTGGCAATATCAGTCTATGATGAGACTATGCACAAAGGACAGAGGGATACTCAGGGTGAGGTAAGGGTTACTAGAAATAAGCCTTTAGTGTGAAATTCAGTCCTGCACTAAATACCAATACAGACATTTCACACTAACCAATTAAGGACCATTTAAGACTGTTTCATTAAATGTCTCTTAAATGTAGAATTTGACTAGGTCCCATCAGTCAAATAGTCACTTAAAGGTGACCAGTAAAGATAGAAGAAATGGTTTTCTTTTAAATTACCTTCTGACCAGGAAAAATCTTGCTGAGAAGCTTAAAACCAGTCTATAGTAACAGGAGTTTAAGAGGTAGTCTGTGCTTTCACAAGTCCCTAGCTTATTTGTAATTAGGAGATGCACTCAATTTTGCCCTGCAAGACTGCAGTTCCTCATAGAACAGCTTGTGAATTAGTAAGAAAGAGTACTAATTGTTTGTGTGATCATTAATTAGCCATCCTGCCTTTCCATATCATCATTTAACTCCATTAAGCTTAATGTTTATACATATACTGTATTAATGATCTTGCATACAGCTAGCAGTGGAATACATAGTGATTAGTGAAGCAATAATCACATACAGCATTATAAATTTCATCAGTAGTGATGCTAATTCCATAAATTAGCAGCATTATAATAGAAACTGGATCGCAACTGAAGATGTATTTTTAGAGATTATAAATTATTACTAGACAAAATTATTTCCAGAGGAACAACACCCCAGGAAAATAGCACTGTGTCTTTATGGGGTATTCTTTAACTAACAAAGAAACAGAGAAAAAAAAAATCAAAACACTCCCACCCCCCCAAAACAAAATAAACAAACAAAAAAACAGCAAAAACAAGCCAGCAAAAAGGCTGAGTTTCTAGTGAGAAGAGTATGATATCTAGAAGTCTGAAAGTTCACATTTATTTTAGTTCTCCTTTCATGACATCCTGATAATATGACAGTGATCATTTTCAAGAGCTCTGCTTTTATTTTTTATAACAGTTACTCAAAATTTTGGTTGAGACAACTGATGTATAGACTGACTGGAAATGCTCATATAAATGTGATAGATCTCGTGAAATGTACAGTAAGACTTACATACAGATCATCTCAAGGACTATAAAGATTTAAAAGTTATAAAAGTGACACTCCTCTGCTTCATACCATGGAGATTCTCATCCCAAAGTGTTTTTTGGGGGGAAGAGTAGGAAGTAGCAGGAACAGAACACAGCGATGGGGGTATATTCTGCTTTTCACAGCTCAGTGCAATAAATGCATCATGATATTAAGGACAAATTAGTTTAGAACAAATGAAAGAAAATTTTTTATGCAGAAAATAATTAGCCTATGGAATTTTCCATGGCAGGTAACCTGTCTGTGTGCAATAGGGCTGGGTAATGTGTTTGTTAATGCTATTTGTGGCTGTGATAATACAGATGATCAAATCTCATGTGTCAGAGAAATATGATGGGAAGAGAACACTCCTTTCTTTTTCTTACTGTCATTTCAAAGTCAGTTAGATATTTTATGGATATATAAAGTAGACACATAAAGTATGAGAGGAGCTGTAGAACAGAAGATGGGCCCACTCTGACAAATTCTCTATTAAATGCTCTCTGAATACCCAGTCCAGAATACCCATTGTTGCCAAACTGCAGAAAATATTTCGATTGTAAGAGTCAGTATGGACAAGCAAAGCTGATAAATGTGAGAGCTAAAATAAAACTATGGAGCAGAACTAAGTGACCCAATAACAATATCTTATAACTTTGTTATTCATGACACCTGATTTATACTGCTGTAGTTCCCACTGATTTCAATGGTTCTTTGTGATTTACTTTGCTAAAAATGACAGTGAGATCAATTCTTGCACAAAAAGGCATTTCCAGAAGAGATTTTCTGTCTTGGTGCTATGTTGCACAGGTTTAAGCACTATTTTCTCTTTTGTCACTTTTTGGTCAAGACATATTCTCTGTAAAAGGTTTGGGAAGAGTTCTGTCACATTAATACTTTCTAACTGAAGGCATCATTTGCCAGAGCCTATATTCAGTGTCACACTCTTTAAAAGAATTGCTCTTGGCAACACAGCCTAATGGTATTACAAATCCTGTCACAATATCAGTAGTGAAGTGGGAAGAGAGTTAGAAATATTAGGATGGTGCTCCATAATCATACAGCTTGGCAAAGAATAATCTGACTCCTCTCTTGCTCATACCAATGAAATGTTGTCAATCTCAGCTATCCTGATTTTTAGTCTGCTTGGGAGACCACTGGAATCAATCTTCACCTGTCCAAGGGGAACAAAGGCTTCCAATTTAAGTGCTCCACAGTGTTCTAAATAAGAAACCTGAACTTGGTGTGTAAATGGATCAGTAGCATCATTGTTGTTTCCAATTTAACAAGGAATTAAATTGCCTTAGCAAAATATTCTTTTGGTTAAATTGTAAAGCAAGATCATATAATCCAGCAGACTCCACATGGAATTTTGTACATCTAGTACAATTTGTCAAAAAGCCACTTAAGAAAACATCAAAGCAATGTGAAATTTGACCATTTCTGACTCCTGACTGTAGCCTGTCACTCACAATGCCCCACCAGATAATTGGATAAGTCACCACAGAATAAAGTGTTTATTTGGTTCTTTCTGCACATTTCTGAACACTAACTAAGAGAATTTCCAAGACAGCAATAATCTAGAAAGTATACAGAATTTCTTATAATTATATAAATGCATTCAGAGAGTGTGTATATACCATTACAGATTAAAACCTCATAGTCTTAGTAAAACCAAATGTGTTCAGTATAACAAGCTTGATTGTGTATGTCAGAAGAATTTTGAGTGATTTCAATGTATTATTTTATATAATTAGTTTGATTTTAATTTTAAGTCTTAGAAAAAGGTGCAAGGTCTTTGTAAGAATAATTGCCTGTTATTATCCACTGTGATGCCACCTTGATAGGTCAAGAATTCCTATGCATTGCTGATATTGCAGAAAGTCAGTAGGAACAAATAAGAATACCTGAAATGGAAGAAACCTTAATGTATTCAAACCATTCAGTCATTTCTGATTTTTTTATCAATTTAAGTAAACTGTTTTAAATGTTTACCAGGGAAAAAAGTAAAAGCATTGATGAACTCAACCCTTATAAAACTGTTGTATTATGCAGATGCAATTAGTTCTTCTACTGTAAAACCATCAGAAAAGTTAGTGGTTCCCTAAGGTGTATTTAAATATTCTTTGATGAATTTTCTTGTGTCATGCTTGATTGTGCATGTGTCATACAACTCCAAAGAATGCATACAGTGGGAGCAATCACTCCTCCTATATAATGGCAATATGGTTTCATATATAACATTAATAATTTACATACATTGGATCTGAGCAGGAACAACCATATTTAATGCAGTCCTTCGGTGAAAAGATTCTTGTCAGTCATCTACTCCTGGGCAGATTGTAATCTGCAAAGCAAGAATTCAGTCTGAATGAAAGGAAAGGGCTGTGTCCTTTATTAGTGTCATGTGCTCAAGTGAATCAGGAAGATTAAAAACAATTCAAATATTTTTCTACTTTGAAACACCCTCATTTTTATGTGTCCGTATATCAGCCAATCACTAAGTCAGGAAACAAATACAGTTTTGAATTGGACACAGAGAATGTTCCTGCTGAGGCTGGACAGCATCCCTGACAGTGGGAGTTACTCTTACAGTTCACCTGGTATCACTGCTCTACCTTCAAATGCATCCCTTCTCCTTAGAGCCTTCACACGATTTTCACTGTTCTGGCTTTCTTCCTTTTCCCCCATTGCAAGTCTGGTTAGGAACACACAGAACTGGCATTTCTGCATCCTCTCGATTTTTGGCATCTGGAAAAGAAAGGAATTTTAACTGTTCATTAAAGGGTACACAAAGCAAAATCAATAATCTTCACCAGTTACTATTTTATGTTTGATCTATGACCTGAATGTATGGAAATGATAATTACTGCTTGCTTTTATGTGAGGGCTGGGATTCTGGCATTGTTGGGATTTGCTCTCCAGACTGGAGTGGTCCCAGGCCATTTCCCCCAGGCTGTTCTCTGCTGTTCTCTGTGGTGTTTTTCAGTGTCACTTCCATCCCACCATCACCTCCTGTGCTCTCTTCTGCCCTCAGTCCAGTCTCATTGGTTCCAGTTTTTGGGGCTCCAGAGGCTTCTCTTGCAGCATCTCACTGACCACTCAGCCTCTCTCTCTCCTGCATTCCACTGCCCATTTCCAGCTCCTGTCAATTCTGTCTTCAGTGTCTTGGCAACAACTTCTCCCAGTATCTCTCTGGAATCAAATGGGACAGCTTTTACTCTGTTCCTGGAAATGGCTGAACTTTCAGAAATGTTTCTACATTTTTTCCCTTATTTTTTCTAAAATCAGCCTGAGAAACTTGGAAATTTCTGAGAGGCTTTGAATTTAAATATTTCCTGTTTTGTAAAGCTATGGACAATTGAGAATGTGTCTCTATAACTGTAATATTCACAAACCTTAACAGAAGACAACCTTTTAGCCTTGCCTTTTCAGCTGTGCCAAATAACATTTTTGACTCACTATTGTGCCTTATTATGCCATTAATTTACAATATGTGATTTCACTGAAATAACCTGTTCTTGCTATCATAAAAATTAGGGACAACATCACTGCTAGCTATTTTTTGGCTGTGTTTCAAAAATACACAAATAGATCATTGTTATCAATATATAGGTGTTGTACCTCTAAGTTTAAACAAAGTCTTGTAGACAAAGAGAATGTGTGACTACAGGACCGAACAGAAATAGCACTTTTTATTACTACAAATGCATCTTTTTTCTTTAAAAACAGGAGGGGGGAAGTTCTTTGATACTAATTCTATTTTTAAATAATTTTTTGGGCCATGAATTAACATAACTAGAAAATTTGCGGATTGAAGTTTCATGTTGACACTGTACATTACGATTTAATGACCTAGACTTATTTACACATAAATGAGTTTTTTAATGGTCTAATTAACAAAATGCATCGGTTTGCCTCTTTAAATTAAGCCACTCTAAGGTAGTATCTTCTAGTAATTCTAAATGTTTAATAAAAGATGAAAGTCTCCCGTTATTTTAAGTGAGTACTTTCCTAACAAACTGTTTCATTGTAACATGCTACTGTTGCTTCAAAATACTGGACTTTACATCTAGACTAAATTTTAAAATAGGATAAAGTAATTTTAATTTAAAATTCAGAGAAATTTGATATTTTGAGTAGGAAAAATAGAACTAAAGGTTTATATCTTGATAAACTCCCATATGAGTTTGCCCCTGGCTCCCAGGAGCTTCTCTTTTTAGAGAGAGTTCTGTTTGTTGTGTTGGAAGTGCCAAACTTCCAATCAATAGATCCAGTGAGTGAAATGAGAAATGTATCTTCTCAGCACTGAGAATGTCCTGTGCTTCTCTCTGCTGCTCAGTCAGACTTGATCCATGGTGGATTAAGTCCAGTTCCAGGAGTTTGGTTTTATTAGGAGATTTAATTATGAAATACTTTTGATTTTTAAGCATTCTTTCCACCTGTGTTAGCTAGAAATCAATTTACATCAAAAAGAGACAATGTATTAATTTCCTGCATTTTATTGTCTCTTGTCTGGAGGCTTCCAAGTACCCTGGAGAGATAAATTCTACCCCTTTTTAAAGAGCATGAAGCTGGAATACGGAATGAATCAAGACTTGCCCAAGATCACAGAGAAAAGTGAGCAACAGATCTCTTCATTCTTAGCTAATTCTTAATATTCTGATGCAGGCCAACATTTCTGATGTGCAATAGTAACTTAAATAAGGGGCAAACTTCAGGTACAAGAGGACCCCCACTGACTTCCATGGGGCTGCTTGTATGAATGAACTTGAGCATTCAGGGAAGGTATTTGCAGGATTAAGGCTCTACATATGGTGGAGAATTGAGCTTTATATGTACTTTAAATAGATTCCCAATCCTTTGTGCTTCCCATTGTCCTGTGTTGTCTCTCACTCTGAAATAGGGCATATCAGACAGCCAGGAGAGCTGAGCAGACGACTGGAAGGGAGAAGGCTGTCTCCTATGAATTAAAAAATCTAAAGGCTGACCCCCCAAACCATACGCTTCAGTTTCAATAACTGCCATGGCTTTGATATCAGTGCTGTGATTCTATTTCGGTTTGTCTTCTGATTTTTGAACTCCTGGGGTTGGCTACACTGACATCATCTCTAAATTTGGTGGGGAGAGAAAAAGGCAAGCATTGTTAAGGTGAAGGAGCCTGCACAGCAGCAGCTGCTGATTTGCTCAGTCAACACAGTCTATTTTATCACACGGCTTGAGATCGAAGGTTTCTCAACTATATTTTTAGCACCTTAAGTAAAAGCTTGTTTGTTTTTTGACTGAGGTGATTATACCCTTGATGAGGCGCTACTGCTTGTTCTGCAAAATAATAAAGACCGTTAATCTTACCATAAACTCAGGGGTGCAAAACAAGCATCACTCAAACCTCTATTATATTGCATTCATAGTCAGAATGTCCAGAAAAGAGACCTGCATCTTTTAAATCATTATTATCTCTGCTTTATTGTGCATTGCAAAAGGCAAGAAATAAGTTACCAGAGTCTCGTGCTAGTGCCGGGGAGCTATGCAATTAAAGTAAATAATAACACAGAACATAGCAAGATCAGGACAGGGGATATGTCTGTTTATGAGCTGTTCCTCAGGAATATTTTTAGTCTGTATCCCTTAGAGAAAGGGTTTGCAGCAAGAAACATGGTATGTTCAGGGAGCCCACTGTCACCTAAATAGCCCCTGCACTGGAGACCACGGAGTGTTGTAGACCATAATTAATCATTCAGCTTACTGTTCATGGTGGGGCAGTGATTTGGTGACAGAGCAGTGAACCTGGGCAGCCGGTGAGCCTGGTGCCAGTGAGCTGTTCCAAGGCAGCTCTGCAGGATGCCCAGTGCAGCAGGGCTGTGGCTGTGCTCACCCAGCACCGGGGCACAGTGACAGCACCGGGGCACAGTGACAGCACCGGGGCACAGTGACAGCACCGGGGCACAGTGACAGCACCAGGCTCATCCCCCTGATGGGAGCACTGGGGCCATCCTGCAGCTCTGCTTGTAGTGCCAGGGAATTTGGAAATACCACCACAACTCAGCACTGTGCTGTGCACACAGGCACCTGGTAAAACAGGAACAGAGAGGGGAAATCCTGGCTCCCAGCAGAGTCTGTAGGAGTTCTCACGTTACTTCAGTTGGTTCAGGATTAAACCCCTCGATGCTTTTACTGGTTTGGGGTTTCCCACCTCCATCTGGATTCATCCCACAGCTGGGATCATCACAGCCTATTCATTGCAATTTTATTCTTCATCCAAGTTGTTTTGCAACTGTTATAAACCGAAGAATAAAAGATAAATCTCTGGCAATGTCTTGTCTGTTTACATAGAAAGGTCTTTAGGAACAAGGACTGCCTTTTACTGTCTGTTGCTATAGTGCCTCACACAATAGGGGCCTGGGTCTTCATTGGAGTCAATGCAGGATCCTCATTGTGGGAATAAATGTCCCTGAGGAGACAGAAAAATACAAGAGCTACTCTGTAATGCAGTCATGTGCCATAATGGCATAAAGTAATTTGACATTAGACTGGTCCCATTCTGTGTGGGATCATAGCTTGCTCTGCAAAAACTTCTCTGGTACTAAAAATAATCCTTCATGTAGCACTGATGTTCTTGCAGCAACACAGGTGATTTTAGAGACCCCCAGAGCTCCCATTCCCATACAGAGACCCCAGACTGTAACCCAGCGCTGAATTAGGTGAAAAGCAGTTATACAGGAGATGAAATGCAGATAATATTTAACAGTACAAGAGCTGCAAGACAGAAGGATGTGAGCTAAAAAAAGTGTGCTCTGTTAATATGAGGTGGATTTAAATAGGTAAGAAATTATCTGCCAGGATGGAATTTGGCAAGAAGACCAAACTTAATTCTCTCATGTCATCCAAAATGTGTCACGTCCATCTAAGTAATGTCCTCCCGAATGGAAATAGGCAGAAACTTTCCAGTAAGCACTACTTCATTAGAAAATGCTGAGTTACTGACACCAAAAATATATCACAGGAAATTCTATGGGTCTCTGGGTTTTTCTGTCGGGTTTTTTGTGGCCTTCCTCCAACTCCAGGGCACTGAGCAGGCTTTCGGAAACTCAGCTAGGAGCAGAGCCCGGAGCCCAGAGATATCTTCCAAGTAACTTTGGTAGAGCTGGAAACCCTGAATTTCTGAGATCTCTTACCCGGTTTGGGGCTCCTACAGCTTTTACTCCTTTCTTCAAAAATTTGGACACCTTAATTCCTGCCCCAACCCCCAGCCAGTGGAGGTGGAAACCTGGAAGCCTTGGAAAGTTTCCCCAGTAGTGATTCATTCTTTTGCTCCTCCAGCAGTGGTCACTGTAAATTCCAAGATTGCTGGTTAAAGTGAATGTCCATATTTCTGAGGTTCCTACTCTGTTGGTAGGTGAGAAACAAGCAACCCCAGGAATCCAGAGGCTCTCAGTTCTCCTTCTTTCATAAAGGTTCCTGTTTCCAGATTCATCCAAGATTTTTACAGTTAGTTCCATTTGTTTCAGGCAAAATAATCAACAATAAAACTATTTTTTCCAATGTAAAATGTTAAGAATTTTAATTCCATTGAAAAATTTGAGAATCTGCTTTTTAATTTTCATTCAAAAGAGAAATGTGGAGCAGAGATCTTGAATTTGGGTGAAAGCATCCTCAAGCACTGTCTGGGGAATTACTCAGTGCTGCTCCTTGGACCACATGCTCCATACTGAATTGGTAGCATCATTCCAAACCTGTCTGCCTGGGGCTTTGCCATCTGAGGCTGTTTGAGTGAGTCATTCTCAGCCTGTGAGATGTGGCATATCCAGACTGGGAGGTTGATAATGTTTGGCACTTAATTCTCGGTGCTGTATTGTTTACACTGGAGCCATTAAATCTTCTATAACCTTCAGATATTCTGTTTTTCAGCCACGACTTTTGCAGTGTCAGGCTGTGTTGAAGCACATGAACAGTGTGTTCAGTCATGGTGTGTGCAGAGTTCAAAGCTTTGTAACTCTTACACAAAACCTCCCTGTGCTTTCAGAGCTATAATCCCTCCTCTTGACAGAATCATTAAAAATAGCTGTGGATGTTAAACATGCTCCCTGCAACCCAGAACAACAACATTTCACTGCATCAGAGTTAATGGCTGTGCAAGGACTGAGCAATTCTGCCGAGTGCTGTGTGGCAAAGTGCTTGTAGGATCAGGATTGGAGAGAGCTTTGGACAGGATTGGAAGCTGTCAATTCCCAGAATCAGAAAAGGATAATGAAGACCTTATTCAAGGCAGTGTGCTGGAATTTCCTTACCAACTGTTTTGCCAAAATTATATTAATAAACAGTTAATCTGGGAATTATTCCAGCAGATCATGCATGCAGACATCAAAAAAGAAATGGTGCTGGTGTCATTTTATGTATAACGAGTGAGGTGTCAGCACTGTGCAGTGATTTCAGCACACTGGTGCCTAACAAGAGAGGAAAGGTGTATGCTGGGGGAAAGAGAGAGAAGAAAGAAAAGTTTCAGACAGTATTTGTTTAAAGAAAGAAATCCATCATATGGCTTTTTAAAATGAGGATAAAACTACTCTCTCCAGCTGCATACAAATGGGAGAGTAGCTCACATATTAAAATGGATCTGGGACTTTCAAGTACTTCACTCAATATGCAGAAAATTATACTGGATGTTGACAGCTTTTCTCCACAGAGTAGACAGCTGTGGGGGTCCTTTTATTAGACAGCATAAAAAAAATCCTAAAGTGAAGTTTTGCCAAGTAAATAGGCAACTATTCAATAAAACAATCAAGTGCTGTTTTTATTTTGTTGTTCAGTGTGGAGTTTGTTACATTTCCTGCAAATAATACACTAAACAAATCCCTTTTTAGGACTGTGGGAAGTACTCACATATGAGAAATGGTGATTGGTACACAAATGTGCTGAGCTGGTAATGTCTCTGTTCTCCAGAGCCCATGAATCATCTGACAGTGCCAGTGTGATGTTAAAGTAGATAAAAATGTTTTCCTTTTCCATTCTGGAGCAGAATGAGGGAACCTTCCTGATAATTAGAGACGATGCCCTGTGAAACCACCAACCCTGTCCATTGTCAAAATCTCTGCCCAGTTTCGTGTGTGAACACTGCATATTCCATGTGGGAACTATACATGTCACCCTTATTCTCACACAGGTACCCCTGCAGAGAGCCAAGTCCTGGATTTGGGCATTCAGAATCATGTGCTGGCTTCCAGCTTCCCTGGAACTGCTCACCCTCCATCTCTCCATGGCTGGGATCAGTGCAGCCCTAAAGGGAAACTCACTGGGTTTAGATGAACAGGGACTGTTGTGGAAGTCCTTTTGCTCAGGAATGGCTTCCTGCCAGTCCCTGTCAGCTGATGGTGAAAAAGTCCATCCTAAAGTTCTTCAGGGACTCTTTGAATCTTATTCAAGAACAGAGAGAATGCTGTTTAAAAGAAAAAGTAGTTTATAGTGCTGAAAGTGATGGTTACATCTTTCACAAAATATTTATGATCCTTGTATGAGCATCTGGGACACAAAACAGTTAATATGCAAACAACAGAGCTAACGGGGATATTACAGAACATCAACAAACATATACAATATAAATTTGACAAGAGAGATAAAAATCAGCCTGGCAGCTCTTATATTTCCATTTCCACTCAAAAGGCAACTTCCCAGAAACAGCTGCACTATTCCCAAGCTTCACCTCTCTCAGATTCAAGAAGAGCCTGTGCATTTCAGGGAAGGAATGCTTCCTCCCTGAAACTTCATATATTAGCTCTCTTGGGTCTTCCTCTCTTAATTGCTTTCAATCAGACCAGAGGTTTCTTTGTTGTTTGTCTTTCTGTGTTTGCTTGCAGAGCTACAATTAAGCACCAATTACAATTTGGATAGGTGACAATGTAACGCCATTCTTGTTTAACTGTCTTTTTCAAGTGTTGATAACATATGTTTTAATCATAGTGACTGTTATCATGTAAAAAGCCAAATGTATCAAATATAGATGCTATTATTCAGTTTTAAATGATTGCCATTTAAGAAAAGTAAGAAGACTGATGAAATTGATATACTTGAGAGAGTTTTGTAAATCTCTGCAAAGGCACAGGAATACTTTGCATAGTGCATTGTGAGATATGTCTGCAGCTAGTTCTCATTTAAAAATCCTTACATAGGTTCAAAAATTCATCCCATTTTATGTCTTTAGAATGTGTACTTTGTTCTTCACTTTCTATAGTGGTAGAAATGAAAGGCTAAAATCATCTCCATGGCTTGTCGTTTGACAGGTTCTTGCACTGGCTCATCCTTTAGCTTTTTGCCACAAAGACCCTTTGAAGCTTGCCCAGTTCTCTCTAACTGACTTTTGTATCTGACCTCCACCAGCACTTAATTGAGGGATATTTGCTAATTTATGTAATCAGTATTGCATTTTCTGTCCAGTTTCTCTGAACCTCTTTTCCCATGCCTACACAAGCCCCAGATCCTCACCCACAGCACAGCAAGGTGCAAAATACAGTTGCTTTTCCCTGACTCACCTTCCTCTATTCATCTCCTGTATCCACAGAGCTGATCAAGGTGAGACAATTTATTGCCACTTCATTGGCTTATGCTACATTCCCACTGGGATTTCAGTGCTACCTGGGGCTTCTCAGTGCTAGAATGACATAAATGTTTCATAAAGTAAATGTAGAGAAGGAAGGGATGCAGGTAGGAGTAAGGTTGCTGACAAATGCTGAATAATGGGACTGCAAGGAATGCTGCAGGTCCCTGTAAGGCAAAATTCCACGCTGATGTCTCTATTCTGTCATTACACAGGCACTCCACGGTTGTTAGTTCTGGCATGCATTGCACAGTAAAGATGCATTAGAGTAATTATATGGTAATGACAGAAGATCATGAGTTAAAGATGCTGTGAATCCTGTATACACATCTGAAATTGTTTGGAGCTGATGTGGGAGGCATATCCACGTGGAATTTGATAGCACTGATATTGTAATTAAAGCTGAGGAGAGAGATGAGGTTTGTACTTATTTCTTAGTGCTACCTGTGAATATTAATTAGCTCATGGAGCCACCTGACCTTAACAATAATCAGCTCTGTTACATAGAGCAGAAGGGAAAATGTGAACTGCCCTCTAAATTAAGAAAGCTGAGATGAAAAGAGCCTGGTTGTGGTAGAGAACAGAGGTTCCTGGAAGCCAAATTGCCTCCTCCGTGGTGGAAGGCAGATCAGAATCTTTCCAGTTACCTCTGTTTTGTGGAGGACAAGGACAATTCTGGTGCCACACAAGTGACAGAAATGTGCCTGGTTTGGCACACAAATGAATAAGAGAATGTCAGGACTGCAGAGATTTCTGTGAGACTTTCTATATTCCTGCTTGTCTTCCTACCTGCATGGGCTGTAAGGAGGAGAGGTGACTCCAAAGGCCAAAAATGTAAGCCTGAGCTCAAGTGTCCCCATGTCTCGACACCACATATATTAGTGTTTTTGAGGGTCTCACCCTCAGAGAGAAGGGAAATTATTATTTCATCATTTGTGAGATGAGATGAACAGGTACATTGGGAAACTCTGCATTTTTGTATTGGGGAAAGCTCTGAGAATTAAACTAAAGAAAACTAAATTCTAGTCCTATGTCTTAGGCTGCCTGGCAAAATAATCTTTTCTCCATTCCCACTAGCAGTGTAGTGTGGGCTTTGGGGATACCCAGGAAATTGGGATCAGGGAGAAATTTGAATGTCTGGTTTTTACAGATGGCAAGTAAAAGCTGTGGAGAAAAGGAAGATTATATCTGTATCTGCAGCATAACTGGGTAGCTCTGCTTCTTTCCCTGTTAGGACCTGGTCTTGTTTGCTGCAGTGGGGAGCAGCCTTCCTAATGGTTTCCTGGTAAGGCTCGTTATTGAGTTCACATTTTTGTCCTTCTCACATCTCCCTCGTCTCCTGTCACAGTCCCCTCCCCAGTCATAAGGATTCGATCACCTGTGATACACAGCCTTTGGAGTCTGTGTGCAGGGACAGGCTGTGCTGAAAACGAGGTGTGTTCTTAATCTCCTCAGGTTGACTGGAAAGTAATTCTCCAAAGAGGTGGAAGAGCACGAGGCTGCTGTGCACTGGTGTCTGGCTGCTGCCCTGCTGGAGATCCATGAGCAACAACAGCACGGCAAGTCCTCTTTCTTCTTTCCTGACTGCACCACAGTACCTGTATCTTAATCAGTCAGTGTCAGACCGTGTCACAGGCTCTGAGCGCTGCTCCGAGCCAAGCACAGCACAAACGCCTCCCTGCTGCTGGTAGCTTAGGTTACCATTACCAGCCTGAGCTGCCTGATGTAACTCCTGTGCTCCAGACAGGCTGAAGCCCTCACAAGTGCTGGCACCAACACGTGTTCAGACCAAGGCACCTCTAGCCCTGGGCGTGGTGGTTTCTGTGCTCCTGTGACTCTGTCAGAGGCACCACGGCCACACTGCTGCTGAAAGCACAGATGGGAAGCAGAGCTGCTGGGGAGGGGGATGATGAAAGGAAAAATGATTGCTGGGGTCACTGATATCACTTCAGTCATACATGTTACAGGGAAGGATAAATTTATGCATATTTTATGTGAAAACATCACAGGCCTCTTGGACGATTTGATTTGAATCTTTCATGCCTGGCATGGTTTAAATCAGAAAGGATGGAGGGGGAAGCCTACCCAAAATGAAACAGTGACATAAGATTTTTAGCAGAAACAATCAAATCGCTGACTAGAGGGAATAATTGTAGCTCCATCAAAGTTAGAGTGGTTTACTGTTTCCAGCAGTGAGTCTGGCATCAAAGGGAATCCTAAACCTGAAATCCTTGGAAAGAAGTGGGTTATCAGCAGATACAAATTGATTCATGTGGAGAACAAAGACAACATTTTGTGAGTGGGACAGTCTGGCTTTTCCCAACTCTGTGACAGCTTTCCCTTCCTGGAGCATGGAGTGGTTAACTTGGCCTTTCCCCATGTTAACACATTTTCCTCAAGGCCCTGTACCTTCAAGGTAGGAATAAATAAAGTTTTATTTTTTTTAAGTATTCTATAAATTACATCTGTTCAGAGGGTCCTGCTGGGAAGGTTTTCAACTATAAATTACATCTGTTCAGAGGGTCCTGCTGGGAAGGTTTTCAAGTTCCATAAGCAAGTTAAAGCTGTGGTGTTAACACAGGGGTCTGGTGAACTGTGTTCACCCGTGAGCACTGAATGAATATTCACAGCAACTTTAGTAAAAGTGGTGTGTTTAAATGTTTTGCAGAATAAGAGCCACCAATGATAAACTTCAGCAGCTGGACTTTCTGTTTGTTGGTTCCCATTTCATGGGCCCTGCTGATGCTGCATAGGCCTTTGTTGTGTGTGGAAAAGAAACAATTATTTGGAGCTACCCTGCTAGTAACAGCACAGTGAGGAGGCAGAGCTGCTGCCACAGAGCAAGGTAAAGATCCTTGTGGTGGCTGATATAATTCTAGTTGCACGTGTTACAGAGAATGAAGAAAGGAAGTTTAGTAGGTGTGGAAATGCAGAGTGATGACAGCTTTACGCTAGGCTTGGGTAGGTCACTCTTCAAACAGAGGATCTTATGTGCACAGCAGGATATTTGGGGTCTCAGATTTATTGTTGAGGGAATTCCTTCTGTCCCCCTTTTGGAACAAAAGCAGTGTAGAGACATGTCCTCCTCAGCACAGTCCAGCACTCAGGCAGATGTACCTGTGCCTTCCTGCTGGATGACACAATAACAATTCCAGGATGTCTCCTGCAAAACACAAACACAAATGGATGCAGAAATCAGTGGCATATTTTTTCAGAAGAACAAGGCCATTCACCCATTTGAGCTCTTACAGGACTGAGACCTTGTTTAGAAACAAGATGTTCAGTAAAAACAGTATGTTCAATTTTCATTTTTTAAGTCCTATAGAGGTTGTAAATATCTTGGAAGTTAGAATACAGAAATGCTCAAGCAGTGCATATTCAGAGGCCTCAGATTTAGTACAATGTTTTATGAGGCTACCTCATAATTCATTTCAGCTGCCCCAATATTAAGCAGACAGTGATGTTTCAGGGGCTGATTGCAGAGGTCACAACCTTGTGCACACAATATATTGAACAATTCCATCATTCCTGACTTCAAAGTGAATTTAGACTGACATAGCAGAATAGAAAAAAATGCTTAATAAACGAAGGGTTTTATTGCACACACACAGTTTCATAGGTATGCATTCAGCAAAGAGTGGGCATGACTCTATAATAGGTGCACTAAAAAAAGCCATCTGTATTAATATCCCCTTTCACTGCACTGAGTAAAAAAGACCTTTTCAGTTATGTTACTCTCTATCCTCACCAGCTTTACCTTTGTTTGACTATAGCATTACCTTAGTAGAGAAAACTTGTTATGGAAAGTGATAAATATGAAATTTAAGAGAATGAATCTTTTGTGGGCAGGAGCAGAGGCAGTGCACTGAGCCAAGCAAGGCAGTCAGGAGACTGTGCCCTGGCAAGAGTGGCCTGTGCATGTCCTCTGGTGAGGAGAGGAACTTTCCACTGTGCTGCCCCTCCAGCCTCCTCCAAAGCAGGAGCTTCCAGGGGCCAAATCATCAGCCCAGATGCTGAATCAGCCCCAGAATATTTAACTACAGCAGAAAAATGGATCACACCAGAGCATTTTCTCCTTGAAGAGAACTTCACCCTGTTCTGATTAGAGATGGAAATTTCTGAGGTATTCTGGACTTCTTTAAGAGGTCTCAGCAGTTTAGTGGAATCAAAAATGGAAGTCATGTTCACCTTAGGCATGAACATCAGTTAACCCTTTGATGTGATAAGATTTGTAAGGAAAATCTCAGACCTTCACCCCTTTAAAAAGATCCATAGCAAAACTATTTGATAAAACATTTCCAGTCTTTAGCACCCTCCCATTCACAGCACCCATCATGAGAAAGAGAAGCTTTAGTATCCCTAATTTTGAGATGAGCTGCAGAACTCCAGGAGGATTAGACCAATCCCTCCAGGATATCAGAGTGCTTCAAAACATTTGAGAGCCTAGGCCTGACTAGAGCCCAGAATGAAGGATGGTGAGCAAAGCCTTAAATCCAAGGCCTTCATGCCTTCAATGTTAATCATAAACACAGCACAATCCTTGTGCTATAAAGAAGTTCCTCACCATAAATAATTCCACATTACCAACAGTTGTAGCTAATTGCTTTTGCTTTGCAGTCTCACTGTTTTATTGTTACGTTGTACAGCCACTGTATACTACTTTTCAGCCATATGTTGTCAGTCGTATTTTTGCCTCTTGTTGCACTGCTGTCAGACTCTAAGCTGTTTATGAGTCCCTGAATTGTGAAATTTTGGTCTTATTTAGTTTTCAGCTAACCCTGCTGCTTAGATGCAAGAATATCATATTTACTATACAGAGAGATTTATTTAAAACCCAATTGTGAGTTACACTGAGGAATCTTCAGCAAACCATGACAATAAATAATGAGAGGATGTTTGCCTGGAGGACTTTCCTAATGAGGTTTGGTCTTAGGCAGGCATTCTGTTTAGAAGTCAAATACTTTGTTCCTTGAGATTTTCATGTTTCTCCCTATCTAGCAGGCCTTTCTGTGAGGCTTGGTTAATAATTGACCTTTGGGTCACTCATGATTACACATAATGCAAAAAGACACCAGGAACATATCTAGGGGAAAAATAATTTTATGTACAATTCCAATGTCTAATATTCATTTAATTTTAAACAAAAAAATCTTATCAATATAGCAGTTTTTTGAAAGTAGGCATAGACAAATGTGCTTAAAAAAAGACTCTAGATAGCTGTGAATTAGAAAATATTGTTGTGGCCCACATTTGTTCAGAGGAGGGTTTCTGCTCTGAGGTGCACCTTGTAATGTTAGTTTTCTGTAGGTTCTCTTCTCAAATGGATTTTCCTAAATGAATACTCTCACTTCTGTAATTGGCATTTGCATTAATTGATCCTCCCAAAGCCACCTTCCTTTGCCAGTGCCAGCCTCACTGTCTGCTCCTTGAGTGACACAGAGCATCTGTGGTGACACAGGGTTGTGGCAGCCACGTGGGGGACACTCCATCAGTTCAAACCTTCATCTCCCTGTAAGGTACACAGATTCACACTGTTCCAGCATGGTTTGGACACTGTTATAAGGAGTCATGGGCAACAGCAGTGGAGGTATTTGCAAATACACCAGTGATGTGTACATGATGCATGTGAAGGAAGAAAATCTGTAGGGAATGTTATAACAGATTTTTATGTTTGAGGGAGGTGGGGGCAGTTCTACTGATGGTCAATGAAACCCCTGCTATTCTGCATCACAAGCCTGTAGATGAATTTCACACCTGTTAAATGTGGTATAATATTTCCTTGTAGATTTACTTAATGCCTGTTACAAAGAGAGGGAAGCACTTTTTTACTTGAACTCTGAGAGACATGAATGTACTTACCCAGAAACCCAGGGTCTTGGGTCAGTTCATTGGGCATGGAAAATTATTTACTGGATGTTTCTTGGATCCTTCAGAGTAAATTCAGACATCCAGGCAGTGGGATAGATAAGTCACCAGACTTAAGGATTCCCCTGTGGACAAATCCCTGCCAATCTTTAAAGGTAGTCAGAATGTTTGTGTGGCAGACCACAGTTATCAGGCAGTAATGTGCATGGCAAATGGTTCTGGCTGGATCTTTCAAGCTGAAATTCTGAATAAATATCCAGGATGAAGTCTTCCTCCCTAGGTATTTTATCTCTGCTCATTAATAGTTCATTCTCATGCTGGAAATAACTGTCCTTAAAGCAGAGCAAAAGGGAAAAATACTATTGTCAGACTCCTAAACTAATAAAGCAGCCCAACCATTTACCTAGAGCAACAAGCAGCAGTCCTCAGGTTGAGGAGATGCACAATGGGAAAATCTCTCCGTTTGCCTCAGCTGCACATCTGGTAGCCCTTAGGCAGATGGAAGGTTTGAAAGGCATCTAACCAGGAGCTGTACACTGTTCCTGGTTCTTCAGGTGGTGCAAAGTTCAGCAGCCAAATTTAAAAAAATGCAGGGCTTCTTTTCTCCTTGCCTCCGGCAACATCTGTTTGCATGACAAAGCAAAAGCTCAGTAGTTCTACATTTCAAATACCAGTTTGATGTCTGACTTATAATCAAAGTGCTCAGTAACTCTGTGCTTTGCACTTACCCGACTGTTTTAATCTTTCACAGTGCAAGTGACTTGATAATGTAATAAACAAAAGATCGACAGAGGATGTAGCAAGCCTAACATATCCCTCCAATTCCTCTGCTGAGGAGTGATGGATACTTCAAGTGAAGAATTCCCCCTGTGGCTTCACTGTTTTTCAGGCATCTTTCTAGATGAACTTTTCCAATGGTAAAATCATTACAAAGTAGAAATGCAACCTGTCCAAGGGCTAACTTGGAAGCCCAGTCTAATATATGGTGCTATAATGCAGTAATGAATCCTATAGGCAAACCAGGACTTTTTGTGAATGGTTTTGTAAGGTGAAGAAATGGGAGAAAATGTTGGATTGAGTTAGGTCAGAGTGCTATGTTTGGCCCCCTTATAATTTGGGATGTTACAAACCAAGATCTCCAAAAGCTAGAGCCTAAACTCTGAAATGAGAATCCCTTAAACTCCCAAAATGTGAGCTCTCATCTATGTTACATTTTTCAAAATGCAAAGGCAGTGCTGAGAAGACAGGCATTCAGTTATCTCTGATATTCAAATCTTGAACTGGATTCAAATTTTACCTCTCAGTGGCAGCTGCAGTATTTCCTGCTCCCATTCCTTCCGAGATTGTTGCAGGGTGCATAATTCCCCAGGTGCATGGTGAAAGAGGCTGGGGGTATTTTATGGCTACATCAGAAGAAAGTCCCTTCCAGTCACACTGCAGCTACATCAGACCCACGGATGAGCAACAAAATAATGCTTTAGCATACTTCCACTAGAGGAAAGTAGTGGGCATTCAGGCTGATATCATCCCCTCTGAGACAGCTTATTGGGAATTTTATATGCAAAACCAGAAAAAAATCTGGCCCATCAGAAAATAAAACTCAGTGCTTGCTACCAGGACAGGAAATAAGTGAGAAAAATAAATCATAGTCAAAAGGTGTATTTCATTTCCAGCACAACAGAGAGGAAATAGTTGTCTAAGTTATAGATTTACAGTGAGAGTTCAGCCAACAGAAGTCCATATAAAGTTTTGAAAATTAGAGACACTTCAGGGAAATATTATTTGCTTTCATCTTAGAAAAACAAGCAATTGCAATCAATTATGTTGTAATTATCATATTGGCTTCAAACTATTTGGAAGATTACTTTGTGTTTAATGACACAGCTTACACTAATAGAGGATAAAAGCTCCGTTTGCCTAGTTTGGAAAATAAGAAGTGCCTTGTTCAGGTTGCAGTGAACCCATTAGTCACATGTGTAACTAACCATAGTGACAGTTCAGGACCACAAAATTATCATATAGTGGGTTTTTTGTCTTTGTGATCAAATTAATATGTAAAAAAATCAGTTTTCAATTTAATATTAATTGACTCCTTGTAAGTACTAAAATTTATGTCTGTCTGCAATCAGAGCATTTCTACTGTCCTCAAAAAAGAGATTATACCAGGATTCACTGCCCTGCAATAAACCCTAAAGCAAACCCACCAAAATTGTACTTGGCAACTCTACCAAACTGCTTCCAGCAAAGCTGTAAGCTGAGAAGAGCCCACTATTTACTAAAATTATACTAAATGAACATCAGGGCTCAAGTTCTTGAATGAAACATGTACAGTGTGAACATGATTTCCTTTTCAGAATATTTGATAAAATTGACATTGTATTTTCCTTTAAAAAATTAAGTCTGGGGTTATAGAAAGAAAAAGAATCCCTAAATACTTGATAGAAGTGGAGAAGATAGGAAGCAGAAATTACTGTAAGTTTGTAACTACACTGAAACCACTCCCAAAAAGCCTTTTGGGAGAGTGTTTGGGATGTTTGAACAATGCCAAAGTGGGCAGTGAGACAAGGAAGAATGAAGGGTGTTAGTGAGCCAGGGTGTGTCCTGCAGGGACACAGGCTCTGCTCACCTTCCCCCAGCACCCTTTGATGCAGTAAGGAAGGGATGTCCCCTGGGGGACCCACAGGCCACCAGCTGCCTGAACGGGCCTCAGAGCTGTTGTTAATCTTGTTCAAGTTGCTGTGATCTCCTTCCTTCTTATGCAGTAAATGTTACACTGCTAGGAGCAGTGTGTGTCCCCTTCTGGTATTGCAGCAGTTATTATTAGGAGCAGCACATTTTTTATTTATGCATATACACACAATATATAGAAAATGATATATCATTGCTTATAAATTCATTACAATTCCCTCATTTGTGTTTATATACGTTTTATTCTATATGCTATAATTTATATGCACATTTTATATATTTGTGTTTATATTATTGTGTTCTTACATTACTTACATTAATACTTTATCTACTGGCTGTGTTCTATGTTTATAGTATATAAATTGCTTTATAGAGTAGGTAAATATTATGTGTGTATCAAGTTATAGTAGGCATTTTCTCATTTTATATGGTTAGTATATGTATAAAATGATAATATGAAGGGTCATAGGCCCTTTTCACCTATTTGGGTGGGTGGGGAGAGTAGGATAGGTGTTAGGAATACTTTTTAAAAGTATTTTTTATTGAGTCAGTAATAGCAGCTGCTGCTGTGTCCCAGGCTGGTGCCAGGACTGAGTGCTGGGGATCTGGAGGGGAGGGTTTGAGGCTGCAAGTGATGCAGCAGCAGCAGCAGCAGCCACCTCCGAGCATCAAACCCAAACTGCTGGCAGGGTCCCTGGCGGGTGGGTGATGGGAGCTGCCCTGGGGCTTCCAGCAAGCTGAGCCTTGCCCCGGGAGCTGCAGGTCCCCCCACAAGCCCAGGTGTGTCCCCTGCGGGCAGGACACGGCCCAGGAGAGGGATGGGCAGCGCAAACCTCGGCCTGGCGCTCCACCTGCCCGGCGCAGGGCACGGCTAATCAGGAGCAGGCTTTTGATGTTGCAAAACTCTCCATCTGTTCCCGGGATTTCTAATTACAGGCATTAATCTGTGCCCCTCCAATGAGCCATAATTGGTAGGCGTTTGCCTCATTAATCATTCAGGTGCTGAGCCTCTCCATGCACAGCCGCAGCAGATACGGCCAAGCAAACGGAGCTGTGCGGGCTTTGTGTGCGGCACCATTGCAATTTTTGGAATTGTGGAGGTTTCCAAGGACATTCGCAGTTCCCGTAGCTCAGGGGCGTTTTAATATCCTGAAATGCCACAAGATGGCACTGAGTGATTCCGAGGCCCCGGGTCCCGGCCGGCCCCGCGGGCCGGGCCGTGGCTCTGCCGTGGCCGCAGCTGCGCTCGGGCCTACTCGGGCCTGTTTTACAGAGCAGCTGCTGCCCAACTGCACTCAGCTGTTCGCGGCTGCCTTTGATGTGGTTTGCTTTAAGCTGTGGCTATGAAATGCTATGACTCCGTGACAGAGACATAAAGCTTTTGGATTTAGACAGATTTGGTTTTCCAATGTTATGTGTGATGGCTGTTTGTCTGTTAAAGACCTGACCAAACCATACAAACAGAATATGAAGCCCAGGCTGCCTAACTCAACCAAGAGCTGACATTTGTTATTTGTTGCTGGATGGGGTGAGTTTTTACCGAAAGACAGTGTTTTGTAAGTGTTTCATAAGCCCCTCCTGCACCTGAGCATCAGACACTCATATCTGGACTCTCCAGGTATCCCCAGCTGGTTTGTAAAGTCTCTTCTTGTTTTTCCATCATAGTAAAATATCATTCCCTGCTCTTGCCCAGACCATGCCTTTCAGGCTGGCTGTAGGCTCCTGAAGGGTGCTGCAGTGGCTCAGTTGATTGATGAGTTGCAATAACTGCTTTTGAGTCCCTTTGTTGTGACATTGGTTTTGAGTTTCATCCATGTATAATGAATAGCCTAACAAACATAGTGTATTATTTCATTCCTTTATTAAGTCATTTATTATACAGAAGTTCTTTAACTGAATCAGAAAAGTTTCTGGATAGAACCAATTTACTGTCATCATGGTGTAACATAAGGACTTCTTTTCAGGAAATCCATACATTGCAGAACCTGCCCAACACTAAAACAATAATTTTTTCATTGAACAAACTTGTAGTCAAATTTAATCTTTATTTTGCCTGGGAACTGAATTTTGTCTGGTTACTGGAAGGGGAAAAATTCTCTTTTAAATGACCTTCTCATCTGTGAGAAGATACACATTGGCCATATGCTGAAATACTACCAAAACTCTGCTTCTTTAAAAATAAGATGAATCTCACACTTTTTCTAGGTTTAAATCAAACTTTTAGTCAAAAGAAAATACAGAAATAAAGAATAAATAATATAGACAGTACAGACACAGAACAGATGCTTACATTTAAGCATATGCCATTCAGCAGTTAAAAAAGTGATTCAGACACCAACATATCAAAGGCATATTAGTGACATATGGTGTCTGACATGCTTCCACAAATGAATACATACACTGGCTTTGATGACAACCATGCAAATTGTACCTTTCCACATGAACAGTTTATCAGGAACAGTCAGATTTGTGCCTGCACAGCAACATGTATTTTGGATTTCTTGTGGAGGGCACACCATGCTGAAACCATGCAGTATGTCAAATCAGGGGAATGTGTGTCAAATCATCTTCCTTGTTTCCACTGAGACCCAGGGTAAGACTTTAAAGCATGTGAGCCCCAGCAGGTAGCTCTGCTTGGCAGTAAGGGCCAGCTGGCAGCTGTGCTGCTGCACGGGACTGCATTACAGCTCCAGGGGGAACTCCTTCTCGTGGGACAGCAACCCTGTTCCCAAAAGAAGGGTCAGGGCAGGGTACCCTCTAAACCAGCCAGACAACACAGTGGCAAATTTCAGCCAGCCATACCAGGTTGGTTATTTGCTCTCTGCAGTGTAGGTTTGCCCTGGCTCCTCCAGTCCCTCAGCATGTCTGAGGATACAAAACCCAAACCCTGTCTCCCATCAGTTGTCACAGCACAATCCTCATTTGGTGCATTTGCTAAAATCATTCCACCCCACATTACTCATGACAAAACAGGAGCCCAGGAACAGCAGAGCCCAAGCCCTGCTGCTGCTCTGAGCTGTTCTCCCAGAGACAGGCAAGCAGAGTGAATTGGACACAGTGCACTTTCTCACTGAGGGCTGATCTCCTTGGCAGATGGTTGGCACGTCCAGCACATGGGAGGTGACTATTTCACCACAGGAGAAATAAGTGTTAAAGCTTATTAATATTATGGGGAATGGTCAGGCTAACATGGGGCTACATGTTAAAGTACTTGTCCTGTCTAGACTTCAGCCTGTTTCAGTGGAAAAAGCATCATTTCAGGTGTTGGAAGTGTTATGCTGGCCAAAATTTGAGGTACCAACTCAGAGACTCTCAAAGGCACCTGGGGTCAGATGTAGGGTTAAGGGAACTTTTAAGATTTTAGCTTTAGAACTCCATGGCTCAATTTTGCCTATGTTCTTCTCTATAAAGTTGTCGGGGGGTAGTTGTTCAGCTCAGAGCCTGTAAAAGCAAGAACAGAATAAGCAAAGGTCATACTGAAGTTTACACAAATAGCAGCTGAGGAAGGTCAGGCTGTTGAGAGAGACTTTACTGTGCCCACATATCTAAATAAACAAGGACAAAAACACCAAAAAAAGCTCCCTACTTACTATAGAGCTAAATTAGCTCCATAGTACTCTTCCCCTCAAAACAGCTCCAACACTCATTTCAGTGGGCAGTAGCCTAAATAAATATTTTTCTCCATTAAATAGCTATTATATTTCTTCATCAGAATTTCCTTGAGCCTATCAGTTAATTAATCATTTTAAGCAAACACCATACAACCATGGAGGGTCTCCTAAGAACACACTAAATAAGGAGAAATGCCAAAGTGTTATTCCTTCTCTGGATAAATTTGGAGCGTAACAGGGTACATGTGCTGGTCCCACTGATGCCTGGACAAGGCTTTCAGCTCATGGCTGGCTCAGATCCTGTCACTTTGGAGCACAGAGAGCAAGCTGTCCTCCCTCCCTGGGGACAAGAGTACATCTGTTCCTCAGGCCAAGGTGCTGAAGACAGGCAGCAGCTCACCAGTGTTCAGCATAAAAATGCCAAGTGACTTGGGCCATAAGTAGCAGGTTTGATTGCAAGAGTTCTGCCTTGACGTTTTCTGTGCTTCTGCTCCCAAGTTCACTGCCCTTAAATAAAAATACTGTTAGTGTTTATAGAATTTCCAGTTTATTTTATCAGCCTCTCCTGTGTGTTCTCTCTGATACAGAAAAGGGGGGGAAAGTGCAATATATTGTCTTCTAGTCACTAGTTGGTCCTCCTTTAAGGACCTTGTAAGACATTTTTTGTGTATTGTTTCCCTGCATATGTGAGCAGCTTTACTACTTCATCCCCCTTAGGACCACTTAACAACATCAGCAAAGCAATTAAGTGTAGTTTTCAGGAAAATGCCAGAGGCATTACACTGTCTGGATGGGAGTCTCAACCCAATTATTTTCAGCTAGTTGTGAACTGTGGAAAGTGGACTTTACTTCATTATAACTTCAGTTCCCACTGATTAAAAGTCTAGTGTGTTACAGACGGTAAGGAAAAATGAAACAATTAAACTTTCCATCAATAAAATTGCTGCATATTCTTCAACATAGGGGTTTACTTCTCTCCAGAGAAGTGATTAAAATGAACTGATTGAACTATAATTTGATTGACTGAAGAGCTGCAATCCATTGCACTAAAGCTTAAATTCCATCTTATTGCTCTATTTAACTCTGAATGTAAAAAATTACTGGCGGTCTTGCAAAGCCCTTATGCAGTCATCCAGCTGAAATTTCTTGTTGCTCACAGGCTGCAGCAGGTTCTGTTCTTTCACTGCTGTGTCTGCATGATTCACAATGGATTGACGTCGAGAAAGACACGATGACACCTAAGAAATTATATTAATACAGCTTTAGAAAAAATAGAAAGGGCCTGTTATACTATCAGGTATCTTCTACCTATTACATAATCATTTGGGGATTCTAAACACAGCCACAGATAAAGTGAACCCAAGAGACTGGAAAGAATAACTGTCAGGTAATATACAGTTGTTGCAGCAAAAATTAGCATATTCTCCCGATGAAAAATGCAGCTGTGATGTTCCTTCCTGCTGCAGAGCTGTCTTCAGGAAGGTGTGAGGCTGCCAGATGCAGAGCTTTGTAGGTGTGTGCACACATGGATGACTCCTTCCTCCCAGGGGATGCTAGAGTGGCACACTGGGGCTGGTCTCGAGTGTAAGCTGTGCTGGCTGTGAATTAGGATGTCTGAGTTCCAGTGCAAACACATTTTCTTGGGACTCAGGACGAGTTTTTAAGGTTCGTTTAGACTATGAGGGCTTTGTCTCCACAGATGTAGAGGTCTGCTGCCAGAGCCAGGGGCTCCTATGGCACCAGCTAAGGAATGATGAGCTGCTTGCTTCTGTCAGCAGGCTACTAGGATCTTCTGGTCTAGGAAATACCCAGGATATCCTTCCCCCTCTGAAACTTTAGTTGAAATGCCATTTCCTGTTATGAGGTCACCTCTCTGTTGCATGACACCTGCTTTCTCCATTCCCACCATGTATTTTAAAATCAAGCACAGTATCTGACCCATAGTAACATTGAGTAAGAATATAGTATCATATTAAGTCACCTTGTATGGGTAATTAAATGTATCAGGCTGGGTAAGATGTGTGGATAAAGATGGGCAATAGCTGGGTTAAATACTTAATGCACTTGTCTGACAGGCAGCTCAAACTCTGAATGAATTCAATACGTTTTCCCACCAAGATCACCAAGAACCAGGGCATGTACTCCTTGATAATATTTAGTACTGAGCTCAGTTTGCTATGGAGCTTTGAACTTCTGGCTCTGCTGATCTACAAGGCTGGCTCATGGCTAATCAGGCCATGTATGTGATTTGTGCCAGCTTCCACCCTTGCATATTGCCAGTTCCAGTTTTACAGTGATACCTGACCCCAGTCAAGGTCTATTAGTCCACTAAATTCTTTGGTCTTAATGTTTACACATAAGACATACCCCAATTTTTCCTATTTGTCAGCCAAAATCTACTAGAACTGTACTGGAGTCACTGAGGCAGTATTGATCTGAAGAAATGCTGCCTTCATCCAATTTAGAAGAAACAACATTGACAAATTATGTTTGGCACTTAATGATTGTCTTGCATTATCAGCCTTTGCCTTTGTTTCCTCTTTCCTTTTGATTACCAATTATTATAAATGTTATCCTCTACTCTCCCTCACCAGAGGTAACTTTGAATAAAGATGTGCAGCAACAGGAGCCTTTTAAAGGGAGACAAGGGCAAATACAGAACCACAAATTTGTAGGTATCTCTGGAGGCTGCAGGATGTTTGCTACATCATGAGCTGAGCTTTATATACACACAGCAGAGGCACTTAGGGCTCCTAACAGCTTAAATGCCTGTTTAATGCCTATTTAATCTTTCAGTTCTTACACAGACAGATAAATTCTCTCAATTATAAGACCTTTGCATCAAAGTTGAAGCAGAGGGTGTTGTGTTTGAAGTAATTTGTATCTTATTTTCTTGCAGGACAAGAAAATGGCGAAAGGAGGAGCCCCAAGTGTGAAACCAGCCTTGGGACTTCTCTAATTCCTGCATGAGAAAGTGGCAGGGATCTTGCAAAGCATTTATTCATCTCTAACAGCACTCCTACATCCAAGGCAGCAAGCAGAGCCTGGCAGGGGCTTTTTGTCACACTGACACAAGTCACAAGAAATCCAGGCAGTGTGCAAACAACAAGAGCAGGGCAGGACCTTCTTCCAAGCCCAGCCTGTGCTGGCACATGGAGGAGGAGGCCCAGACATCTGGTGACCCAAGCAATTGCTTAATGTGGTTCCCCAGAGAAGTGTCAGCAAGTGGATGGACAGGAACTGGCAAACAGTTCCACCAGACCATGCTGGCCTGGCACATCATGGAAAAAGTGAAGAATAATTCAAACTGGATCTGCTTTCTGTACCTGTGGGCCTCCTGGCAGATGCACAGGAATAACCATATCTACCAAAAAGAACACCCTTTTGCTATGGATGCTGCAAATCACACATGCGATTCCTCTCCCCTTACCCTGTCATGGAGAGGCAACAATTTTCTGTGTTTCAACGAGTTGATTGCAAAATCTCCAATTACACAAATATACAAAAATGTATTTGCCAGCAGATTTGTGTTTGGAAAAAGACAGCACTTTAATTACATAGATACTCTATTTTTACAGAAATGTGATTACTGCAATTTCTTCATTAGGGAATAGTTTCACTATTTAAGAAAATGTTATTTAAGAGGCGTGGTGTTATCTGTTTATCCCACACTGTTAACACCCCAGCAAAACATAAGCAAACACTTGAATGCTTTCCTCCTAGCAACCAAGGTCTCTCACATCAGAAAAGCAGCATACTTGTCTTTTTCTGTACCTTGTATTGAGCCAAATTTCTAGTTTGCAACCCTTTGGCCATTCAATAACCATCAAATTCCTGGTATATAATTTTAAGCAAAAGTCTAAACCAGTGACTGTGGTCACAGGGCCAGATTTTCAAGCTTTTGTGTATCTCTTACTTCCACTGATGAAAATACTGAAAAGTTAATTTTAGGAACTAAACTTCTTTACATTTACTGAACTGCTGCATGATTTAACTCTTCAAATTACCAGCAACTTTTACAAAATGCTGAGTTTCTGCAATTCCCACTATGGTGAGTCTAAAACATGGATACTGAGTATTGCCTTGGGGTCTCGCTTTGTCTTTAAAGGCTGGATAACGGTGCTGTTTTAATGAAGAAATGGGGGCTTTTGGATCTCTTAAGATCTTTGCAGGATATTGGGGACCCAAAAACCCCAAACAAACCAGTAAATATACTGTCAGAATCCTCTCCTTGTCTACATCCTTCTTTCCTTACCTAAGGATAAGCTCTCCTTTTTTCTTTCCTTATCTAAGGGAGACCTGTGGTCTCCTTGCTAACTCTTCAAGAAAAACAGAGGAGCACCTGAGAAACCTGTCTTCCAAGGAAAAGATGAAAGATACAGCTAAGTGAGAGGATGTGTCCTTCTCAACACTGACAGTGTGGTCAAAGAGACAGCTCCCCCTGACTTTTCCCTGAAGAGTTCACAGACAACTGTCCAGAAGAGCTCCCGGTGTCCCCGGCAGTCCTGCGAACAGCAGGAATCACTGCAGCACTCTGGGCTGCTGCTGCCGTGTCATTCCAGTGCCTCTGGGGTCACCTGAGTGCATTAAATTAACACTGTTCCCAGGCAAAGCAAAATGTCTGGGAACAGGATGGTGCAGCATAATAATGGGATGGGAGGGGTAGATACACACCTAAAAATGAAATGATTGGAAGGAGTGGGGAGCTGATTCTGACCAATGTGACTTAGTGCCAAATGCACGTTCTCACACACATCTCCCAGCAGATTATGTGTCTCTTCACCCCCGCTTAACATTTTTATAACTTATTTCAGTATTTTTGCATTTGTTTCACCTGTAATAATTTATTTATGAGTTTAAGGTTATTAAAAATTTGAAGCTTCATTACAAACTATCCTGGGGGAATCTCACCTGCCTCATCCTATTACATTATTATTACCAAGTGTCTAATTTATATTTAATCAGACATCAATTGAACATCAATAAAATAATAATGAATTAATAAGCTATATCTTCCTAGGACTACTAGTAACTTAAGTATGTAAGCAAAGGCAGTGCACTCTCTGTGGGCCAGCTATCAAATCTCTCTGAGACTATTTGACAGAACCGTTTGGTATTTAGAATATGATAATAAGCCATAAAAATAGTTAATTGCTATGGTCTTCAGCTAATTCTTGTGATGATTATGACCCATACCAACCTGTGAACCTGAGCTGAGAAGTAACCCAGATTTCCATGTAAGACAGTCATTTGCAAAGACTGTAGATGCCCAAGAGACTCCATGTTTCCACAAAATGAAATGACAAAAGAATTTCTGCTTCAGTAAATGGTTAATTTTTCACTTAAACATGACCTCTTAAAAGTATTTATTTTTCTACACAGAAAAACCAAAATAAATCTTTTTTTTTTAAATTAACTTAAACATCAGCCTATGAACATTAAAATAGCATAGTTCAACATTGCTGGTCAGGTGCTCTGTTTTAACAAAATATCAATAAAAAAACAAGCTTTGGCAAAATACTTCTCTGCAGACAGAAGTGGCATTATTTCAGCCTGGGGAATTTCAGTAAAGACCCTACTCCTATTCCACCCTATGGCTCTGCAGTGAATGTCATCCCTAATTAGTGATGAATATCACTAATTGGGGACTACTTTCACGTGCACTACCTAGGCTAATATGTTTTCCCCTTCCTCTGCTAAACCTCAAGAGTCAAAATTTTCATTCTGGATCTTTTTATTTCTTCTTCAATTTCCTACAATGCGCCTTCCTTTATGGTTCAAATTTTATCAGGGATTGAAAAAGAGCCCTAGGTGCAAAAGATAACCAAGTTGTCAGTATTCTTCTCTGTCCCAGTCCACTAAGAATCACTTACCCCTGTTCTTCAAAATGATCCCACTGAAGTCCATGGAACTGCCTCAGTCCCCCACTTCAGCAGGATTTACATAAGGGCTTTAAATACCCATCTGTGCAACTGAAGCCAAAAGAAAATATTATCCTTCTGTGACAGGCTGATGTTTTTTAATATTTACTGACTCTCCTTTCCTTTTCATCCACAACACATTTGTCTTTTTTAACTGCTTGTGTCCACTCTGGCTATCTGCACTACACAAGCAAGGATTATAAGGCCAAGTATCCTCAGGCATGCAGCATGGGCTCCTGCAAAATCCAGTCCCATTGAAACCTCAATGCCACTTGGGGTATTGAGAAGTCCACCAAGAAGTGCTATTCATATCTAACATAAAGAGGTTCCAGTTCAACATTTAAAATTTTATTAAGCTCTAAAGGGGCCATCAGACATTCTGGTCTGATCTCTTATATGAGATTTTTACTCAGTTACTTCTGTATCAATCCCCGCAACTCCTCTTTGAGTAAAACACATCCTATTGAAATACTTCCAGTGTTAATCTGTAAATGGAAAATCCATCCTCTTGGTAGCTTACACTAGCATTTATTATCCCACATGTTTATTATCCCACTTCTCAACTGAACTTGTCAGGCTGTCACTCCCACTCACTGACTTGTCCTTCCCTCCCTGCAGGGCTTTGGCAGCCCATGTTTTGGTCCCAGGGATGCTGGTACACCACAGCCTGAATGAGCTGGACTCATCAAAGATATGGGCAATTCCACCACTCAGAAACGTGCAAGCCACTGCATGCTTATGTCCCATCCTTGGCAAGTCTTTTTACCATGAAGGATTCATCAAAGTTCAGAATCAAGGACATCTCCTCTGTTCTTCCTCAGCAGACCCAAATACACTCCTTTTTAGGACACTCTCATAGTAAAATGATGACTGGTTTAACACAGAGAGCACCTTCCCACACCTCTGAGGGATGATTTTAGTTTTTGGGCAACCCACTTACTGGATTTCACATTTTCTGCCATGTAACCACAGTCAAATTTGGAAAAAAAAAATGCCACTCACCTCTCTTCTTAAAAATCTTCTACCATGGACTAGTTTCACTGCTCTCATTCAATCAAACCACTCACTGACTTGACAGATCTTTCTCGTGAGTAAGAAAGGTCTTCCATTTCTGGATGTGCTTTGCAATGGATCCTGTGAAAATGAAGATAAATAATGTACACTAATTCATCTTTAGTGAGCACAAAAATAGTCCCCCAGAGTGACAGCCATCAGTTTGTCTCCAGTGAGAGCTGTGTAACCCCTTCTGTAAACATGACAATGAGTAATGATCAGTCTCTTTCTCCTCTCTTACTCTCTAGTGTGACAGACCCTTAATCATGGCTATTACATTAATAATGGCTTCAGAGAAACCTACATGGCTGAGGCTGCATTCTCCTCTGGACAGCAAAGGCAGTGTTAAAACCCTGCTTGGGAGAACTCCTCAGAAACATCTGCTGATGTTCATCCCAACCATGGAATGCTCTCTTCTAGACAGAAAGCACATACCTCCAGCTCACTGCCTCCTACTACTCCTGGATGATAAGGCAGCCTGCAAAAATTGATACACCATTGCAAAGGGAAAGATTTACACCTGAAAACACTGAGAGAAAACTCCACCTCCTGTTAAGCTCTGAAAAACTACTAGAGATTTTGGGTATCTTACCCAGACCTCTAGATCCTGCAGAGTTCACCCATCTTTAATAAGTCCCTGGCTGACAGCGTTCGTGACACAACAATGCAAAAGCAGTATCACAAATTATGATTGTGTAACAGAAAATTGAACTAGAAACCCCCACTAGGGCCCTGCCTCACCAGCATCTATCACTGCACCAGAGCAGCAACACTTTAATTCTGTATGTGCAGCATTTATGGGCACCCTTCAGGTAATAAACCTGCCTCTGCAGTCAGCTGGGGAGGATGTCTACACAAGTCCCCGGTGAGGGGACAACAGGGCAGAATCAAGATTCAGGTTTGCACCAAACAATGAATAATTCATAAACCCTTTACATGTAGGTAGCTTGTAATTCTTACATAACGATTACTAGAAAATTAATGTAACTGCCTCTCAAGAGAATTACTAGAAAACAGTGTTATTCTCTGCAGGTATGCAGATGCAAGCTAAAGTTAAGTCTATGTAACTGGTGATAAATTACTTGGTTTAAACTTGTTTTGGAATATGTAGCAACTTATTGATAACCAACATCTTACAACATTGTCTATGTGGAAAGTAATGCCTGGTAAATTATCAATTCTTAATAAAGCTCTGTGGTTCTAAGTTGCACTGTTGATGCTGCTCTTGATTTAGATTCAGCTAATTTTTGTCTAGACTCAGCACTGTGGCTCATCCATGTTTCTCCATCTCCCTGAGGATTTGAAAATACAAATTTTAACTTGATGAGCCTATTAAAAAATTAAGAAATGCATATGCAGCACTGCCCTTGTCTGTCCATGAAAGTAAAACTGATTCAGGATGCCATAAAGGCATATGAGTGTACTAAAAGCCCTGGCCCCAAGATGAACACTGTGTTATCTACAAAAAAAAATTATACTGTCCTAAAACAACACTGTCAAGGCACACTACCACACACAAGCAAGCCTGGATATGCCATGCAGGAAAAGAATTTTTAGGCAAACCACATCTGTAAAGGTAAACTTCTTCACAATTTCACAGCCACATGGTGATGCTGCAAAAATAAGCAGAATCAAACAGTTCTCTGCCAAAACTTAAGACTGTTCCATACCTGTATAATAATCACACAGCACACTTCATTGGCAAGAGCTGCTCTAAGCACACAATTCTCAGTTATAACCTTAGCAGTAACATTTCTTCGTGAATGTTTGCCCTTCCTAATATCTTTTAGCCAACACCATAGCCAGTGCTCTGTGAGCCATGATCCTCAGCTGTGGAAGCTTAGCAGTTTTCCACTCATTTAGTTAACTGGGCATTGCTAAAGGTCAGGACTCATGTAATTCTGAGTTCAAAAAAGTCTTCTGAAAAAGGACATTTAAACTATTTACAATCCTTTTTGCAGTTTAAATCCTGTATAATATTTTTGATGAAGCTTTTTGACTTCAAAAACCCACCGTTTAAATGAAGGTCTGATAAAACCCCTCTGATTTGCCACAGAAATCAATCTTCTGCTGTCCAATTCCATTCTTAATGAAAGAGACAATTCAGAAACCTACAGGAACATGCTTTATTGATTCATTCACAAGTCACTGAAGTCTGTGCCTATGTTCCCTCCAATAAACCTAACCACATAATGCTTCTCATGCACTGAATTGCAGGGAGGGACAATGACCCCAGATCTGTTTTGCTGGAAGTCCAGTGAGACTAAACATGCCCAATAAATGTAAACACATTTACAGTTAGTGACAAATGTGTGTAGGAGACAAAGAGACTTATATTTGCTCTTTATTATCCCTTCAGCTGAGCCTCTGCCTTCTTTATAATTTATTTACCCAGGGCAGTTGTGCCCAGATGCAAACCTGTTTCTTCATGGAGGTCCTTGCTTTTCTCAATTTTGTAGATGGATTAAACAAAGCAGGAGGAGGCCAACCTGCATGTGTGAGGTCACACAGTGACCTGTAATCTGCACTGCAGCAGATGCCCCAATTCATTCAGGTTCAACACCTAATTTGGCACAAACCTGGAGTGTAGCTGCACTGCACTGGATATTTTATAAATATGTCTTTCAATAATCTCCCTCACTTCTTATGAAAGCATTAAGAAGCAGTGAGAACAGCAGAGCCTATACTGGGTGAGCTTTTCCATTAAATTCCTCTAATGCATCTCAGCTGTGACCTGTAGTAATTTGGGTAATCTAATAAGGCTGAGTGCCCTGTAAGAATCTGGGATGATGCTCTGTCTACCTACAAGACAAAGTACAAGAGAGCAGCAAGACACCAGGTATCACCCAGCAGTCAGAACAAGAGTGAACTTCAAAAACAGGTGTTAGAAAATACAGGAAAAAAATGTTATCAAGAAAATATGCTTTGCACAGTCCTACTGGTGCTTTCAAGTACCACCAATTCAACATTCATTTCCAATTCAAAACATTGTGTCTACTTGTCCTGCTTAAGGGAATATGCTACTCAGATTTAGTATCAGGCTTTATGGTAACTACAGTTAATCCAATTATTCCAGTAGAAATACCTTGATGTATGGCATTTTTTCAGGTTCACCCATGTTTTGCCAGAAATCCAAACAGTCTCTTGCTTTCTACCTTATGACGCAATAGATTTTAGAGAGCCCACTTCTCTTATATCATTCCAATATTCTTCTCCCTTTACCTATGCTTTTGCTAAGTGTGCACAGACCCAGTCAAGAATAACATGCAAAACTTATCTGTCACCTGTATTAGGACTTAGTGGGTTTAGTACAATTCCAAGTGAAGAACAGTTTCAGAAAGCAGCCTCTGCTGTTACTTGGATAAATAATGTAACAAACAATTTAGTGCTGTATAGAGGAATTAAAATATTTTGTTATGCTTTTTAATGTTTCCCCTAATTCTAAAATCAGCCAAATCTCCAGCATAAAAATCACTTTTCCTTTAGAATTGCCTCTCAGCAGGGTAGTGGGCACAAGTTATCACTGTGTGCCATACTGTATGTTCAAAGCCATCAGCACTCTGTGTGCTAAGAAGTGACACTGAATCCCACAATCAGAAATAAAAACGAAAGTTTCAAAAAGATTTCAGAATTTAGATGAACATAAATAGCTGCTTTGAAGATGGAAAGCATTTTACAGATTTACATTTTGGTCTGTTTTGTACGGATAAACAGACAAAAATATGTTTTTAAAAGGAGCAATATGATTTTCAGTTTAACACTTTCCATAATTAGGTTGTAAGAAATACTAGGAGCCACATAAAGAATTATTTATATTCACTGTGCAGAAAGCTTATGTTTTGCTTCTGCCTATTACTTGAGCTTCTGAAAAGCATCTCATTTTATAACCTAAACCGCTATTAATGTAAGCCACAAGCTTTTTGCAAATGTACATTCCCACTATCACCTTTCCCAACCATAAGGATTCAAAGAAATCAGGGCACTATCATCGTTTAGTCAAGAGATTCAGAAGGTTTATCAAAGGTTTTCTTTTCTTTTGAAAGACGCAACTAATGTTGCCAAAGAATTCATATAAACTTAGAGTTAAAAATGTTAGGAAAAGTGCACTGAAAGGAAAATTAATTGGAAGGGTTCATACTCTAACACTGCTCACTGTCACTTCACTCCTAATGACTGAAGTGTTTTTATAGTTTCCTGTGTTCTCCCTTAGTGCTGTACAATTTGATTTCCAGCTCCCCTGAGAGCCCTGTGACAAACCTGCAGGGTGTTTCCAGGATGTAAAGGTCAGAGCTGAGGACAATGGGCATGGAGTGTGCAGAAGACAAGTCTCAGACTCTCTTTCTTCAAATCCGTCACTGACACAGAAACCAGGGTCAGTAAAGCACAAAGACAAGTCTCTTAAAGGAAAATCAACCATGGTGGGAACTTCCTAAGGAAAAATCAACTCTGGTGGGAACCTCTTAAAGATGTTAGAGTGACTGGCAGCAGAATCCCAGTGACATTCCTTAAAACAAAGGAAGAAGACAGCTTTCCCAGAGACCTGCTGCATGGAAATCAAAAAAGCTTCCAAATTTCTTGAACAAAAATCATATACTGGGAAGCCCAAACTGTGACTTGCACACTTGTCTCACGTATAACACTTGGAATTTAGGGAAACTCTCCTGTGCTGTATTCCTGGACTCCTTCCCACCCCATCCTCCAAAGAAGTCCTTCCTCAGCCAGCTCCTTCCCTGCCCTCACACCAGCCTCCAAATTCCTGACAAGATATTGCTCTTTTGGGCTAGACACCACATGACCTTGCCTGTGCTGGCTGGCCCCCCAACTGTTAAATTAGTGCCAGCCAATCTCTATCTTAGGGTTCCCTAAAAGCCTTATTATCTTTTTTATTGTTTAATTAAAATAATCACTTCTTAAGAACAACTGTAATACCAGTTAGTGGAACAGGTGCTGCAACTAGTAAAAAGTCTATAAAGAGAAAAATCAATATCCCACCAGATGTATGAGAAGGATGTATCTTTCAACATCACAAATTCCCTTTTGGGGACCTGAAAGTATTCTCTGCTGCTTCTGCATGATGTGCCTCAGTTTTAATTCACTTGTTATTCTTTGTTTAATCAAGTTCATCTCTAGTATAAATGTGAGCACCATTATGCTAATTTCTGCACTAGACATGCAAATATATAAACATTTGTGTGCCAAATTATTAAGGTTCTGTCTATAATGTTATGCCCCTATTTACTATCTATATTTTATGTCTTATGGATTTCTAAACATTTAAATTTATATCAGTGCTGTCACATATCTGCAAGCAGAGACAGTTTTATGAGCACTAAAAAAGCTGCAACACACAGCCACTAAATACTAATGACATAAATGGTATCCACTAATGGTCTCTATTTTTATTACAATGCAAAACTTCAATACATTGCAATTACCATTGCTCTGAGGCTGAGCCATACACACTGTATAACGCCAGCTTCCATCTCTATAGCATAAAGGACATTATTTGTTGTTCAGCCCTGTACTGCAGATGTTGACTGAATGCTCAAGTCAGAAGTTGGAGCTAAAATTCACTCTATTTACAGAGCTTTACTGTTAACTAATACCCTAAATTGTCAGATATGCCAATGCATTAGACATTTTTCAAAGCCTGCTGCACTAATAGCATGTAAGTGTAGCACATGTCTTGTTGTACCTGTCAACAGCCCAGGAACTTTGCAAAGGTAAAGCATGTCAGAAAAGGGAATTATCTTCTTATGCTTGTGTGTTAAAAAAACCTTTAGTGAGCAATTTTTCTAAAATATTGCAATACAAAAGTGAATTCAATAGAGTTTACTCTCTTGTAACTGGGTCTCTTTTTCACCTTTTTAATGTTAAATTTTAAATCTTCATTCATAATTTCAACAGTGTCTCCGTTTACTTCAGCTGCCATCTTAGAACTTTGAGATGGTGAAAAACTCAATGTTCATAAAACTGGATGAAAACAGGTGCATTGCAAAATTTCCCCTACATGAGTCAGGGGTGGAGGGGTTAATTTCATTTCATCAATGCATTTTGCTTGCCAGAAACTTTCACCAAAATAAAGGAGAGCTAAGTTCATCTCTTAGACTTTCTCAAGCTGGTTTGTCTCACATAAAACAAAAGCAGCTAGATTCCCTCCCATTGACTTCAAGAACAACCTCCAGAAAGCTGAAAGTTTTGTTTGAAACAGGAGACATTTTTCCTATTTCCATGCAGCTGGGAAGTCATTTACACAAGGAAAACACTGGAGACAAAGTAGGTGTCAGACTGGGTAGCATTTTACATGCATTTTCTGACACAAGGCAGACAACAGAAACGTGCACACAAAATATTTCCTTTCAAGGGCTGGCTAGTGAGAGCAGCAAAAGAGAGGAGACATTAGTGGATTTATTACAGAGTTACCAAATAGTGCTTGTCCTTAGAAACACAATCCAATTATCACTCATAACTTTTGAGCATGGAAAACCATTCCACTGAAAGCAGTACTTTCTTTAAATGTTCTCACTCTAATGCAAATCTAAACTCATACAACTGACTAGAGAAGAGCACATGATGTAAAATGCATAGAATAATAATACCTAAATCTTACACATGGGAATATTGACATAGAATGACTTATTTTTTTCTTCTTCCTTTCTCTGCCAAGAATCTTGAACATGGCAAACGCTCTCTAATGCAATCTGAATCCACTTCAGTGTCCTAATATTTTGACAAAATAGGTTTTATAAAGGATCCCAGTTAACTACCTCTGTTTTACAATTGCAACAATAAAATATTCCAGCTGAAAATCAGATGGCAGTTTTAATTTCAGAATCCAGGACTTCTCAAAAGAACAAATTCATTACTTTAAACAGTTGTAGGAAAACACAGCTTTTCTAGATGAGTAGAATGTGCTATGCATTTTTTCAACCAGGCTTTAAAATAAGAATTTTAACATAACAACTCATTTTTGAAATTCAAAATGTTGAGGGGGAGTCATTTTTAACCCTCTCTACCCGTCTTAAAACAAATTGGACTGACTGAGTTCACCAACACAAAAATGAAATATTTGAGTACATGAAAAGCACTTTAGTTATTTCCCCACTTTTCTTGAGGAAACTGTTGGGTAACTGCAACCAATTTTGAGGGGTACTTTGGACCTTTTGAAATGCCATCTTTGACAACCTGCATTGTTCACTGTAATTCTTTCTCCTTGCTTAACAAACACATTGTAACAAAGGAGGAAGTGAGCTCTTTTACTATATGACCTTGGACAAAATCTGAGGGTATCAACTTGAAAGAAAATGTTAACTGTGTTTCAGTTTGTAAGTGTAATACCCCCCTAGAGAAGTAGCAATAGGTCAGGGGTTAGCTAATGCTAAACCAACAAGTGCCTGACCCATTTTTTTGTGTGTGGTTTTTGCTTTTTAGTGTGGTTTGTTTGATTTGGTTTTCTTTAGTTTAATTCCCCCTGACTTTGTCTTCCCAAGTCTGCCCTTACAATTCTCTATGCAACAAAGCCCAGTGTCATTCCCCTAACAGACCACACTTGATGAGGTGCCTAATTAAGAAAGCAGCTGCCCTAAAAACTCTGTAATATCAAGGAGACAGAATGAGACACCTGCAGAGGCCGAGTCAGATGTCTCTGCTCAGAGCTCCCAGCTCCTAACGCAGGTGTCTCAGGACAGCAGAGTTACATGGTCTGAAACCAGTCCATGACCCAAATAGGGAGTTCTGTTTCAGCCTAAAACCTGTACATTCCATGAGGGCCCAGAAAGAGAGCACAGGTAAGAGCACAGCTGCTGCCCAGAATGAGAATTACAGAGGTTTCCATGGATATTACAGCCATTCCCAGAGCAGTGGGTCTGGAGGGTTTCAGACTCACAGACTTGGCAGCTGTCTCTGGGCACCTCTCCCACCCTGTTGCTCCAGTCCTACACTAAAAAAAACACAAAAGCTCTTGGTGCTTATCTCTACCTGGGTACACAAAGTGAAAACGTTCTCCTTCCCTGAAACAATAAAAACCCATGGAAAACAACAAGAGTCTTTTCATCCACTCCAGTGGATGGTCAACTGAGCCCAAAACTAAAAGACTCTTGGCCCTGTTCCTGCTTGGAATATTTGGCTGTAGTTTTAACAGTAAAGGCATTATTTTAAAAAGCACTCTAGGAAGGATGGCTGTCTGTATCTGCATTCCTTCCAAAGGGAATGGGGTAGCTATTTACACCCAAGGCACTGGCTTTTTTAAGGTGTTCTGATTATAACAATACAATGAAGCAGCTATAATACCTGGAAGCCTTAGACTTCTGCCTTGTAACCATGCAGATGAATAGCTTCAACCTTTGCAAGAAATTGCAGTATGAATGTCTGTTTTATTCCACAGTTGTGTCTGAGCAGACTATTAATAGAATACTGATAAATGCTACAATAGCTATTCTTTTTCCTCCCCTTTTGCTTTTATGCTATTGCCAATACCTATCCTTCCCCTGGTGCTGTCAGCTGACGCCTGTCTCATAACTCTTGGGTAACAGCATTAGGTGAAAAAGAAATTAAGTTCAAATAAAACTGCCAGGTAGAATCAACATTATGAGATTATGGACTGAATTGTTTTCTGAAGCAGGCACATATATGCAGTGTTATACCACTAATGACCTACAAAGAACTTACATATTAAAATTTAATTACTATAATATTATTTAAGAGAAGGGGAAAGATACTAAAGCTGAATTTATTTCTTTTTCTAGGAGATCTGCAATTTTTAATGACAAGTAATAACTACATCTTTTCCATACATTTCCTGGGGACTGTGTAGGTAACACCAGACACTGAACCATGCTCACATAAAACCAGAGGGTTTTATGAAGTTTTGGTAAAATGTACATGTGGCTGGTAGGATATTCACTCAGGCCTTTGCCAATCTGTGCCACTCTTGGGCACAAGGCTGCATTTGTGCAATTCCCTTTTTTGTGTTCATGCTTGTGTAATAAATCTAAAAAGATAGGGAGCTGCCACTGCTGGTCCTGGGAGTAAAAAGAAATCAGTGAGATGATGGAGAAGAACACACAATACAAAGACTACACAATAATTATGAAGAAGCCAAAAATCTGGATTTCTTGCTAATACTTGCAAGCCATGCAGCTAAAAATAGATGAGTACTTGATTACTTGAATTATCAGTACAGCATGCAAATGAGTGGAGTTGTTTACCATAGAACAGCAGTGTTATCCATGCTAATGCTTGTGTCACATATCCTAGGACCACAGTCAGATCCTTCATCTGGGCTGCAGCAGCTGCTATTGCTGTCAGAAGCAACCAGCTCCTGAACTGGGTCTTTCAAGGAAGCCAAATAATGAAGTGCCATGGAGAACAAATACATTTTTTGCTCCCTGAAGCAATGTCTTCAGTGAGTTAGAGGAAACAGCTCTGACCCAGAGAACCCTCTAAGGCTGTAACTGATGTTTCATCTGCTTTGAAAATTTGTATTTTCCAGAGCTCTCAGACTACTAAGATTGGAACAAAAAATAACACATGTAAAAGAAATTAAGAGAAATAAAAATCTTTTTCTCATAAATGCCTAAATAAAGTTGGGAAGAATGAGAAACGCCTTGATGTTTGTCCAATCTGAACACAATCCAAGGCAGCAACAAAAGACTCTAGCACACCCACAGTTTAAAGTAACAGTTCTACTGAGGAGCAAATATTTATCTTCTAAGATCATGGTGGCAAGTACTGTAGAAACATGCATGCATACATTTTAGGAATACTTAACATTTGCTTGTGGTTGGAAAGCCATTTTGGTGAAGACAAACAATCTTATAAAAACACTTTAATAAAATCAACAAGGAAATTACAAATTCAGTATGTGTGAAGTGGGGTAGTCACAGAAAATAAATTATGTGGTGTCTTCAGGAAAGCTGAGTTAGCTGTGGCTCTGACAGCTGGACAACAACAGATATCACAGGAAATCCCAAGTGTGTACTCACCAAAAGAAAACTGACCAGTGGGAATTTTGGTGCACATAGGACCAGACTGGACCCTATAACTGTAGTAAAACACTATTGTGAGACTAAACCAAAATTAGCAGTGCTAATGGATGAATGCCAGTGAATGCAAGAAGTGTAAGAAATTATAAGGATGCAGCAGTCATGGTGAAACAGGGTATCAAAGGAAAGGAGGTCTAAGCTCATCTGGGAAGGCAGGCAAAATGGACAGAGGGACCTAAAACGGGCTGATGGGAAAGAGGGACTGACAAGATGCAGAAGAAACAAAAAGAAGTTGAAACCTTTATCAAAAGACATATATTAGAGGATTGGTAAATGTATCTTGTTGTTTATAAAAGGCAAGGATTTCTCTTCAGCTGAGTTTTTTGTGTACTTATCTGTAGTTTTAGAGACTATCAGTTTTGGAGATTACATCTTTTGCATATTAGTCTTCCAACATACTGAAACTTTTTTTTGACCCTTCCTGAATAATAAGTGGTATTTTTATGTAAATTTCTCTTCTTCAATCTTTGTTGTGATATCAAATATCTTAAATATTGGGCATGCTTCCCATAGCAGAACCATTTCAAAGAACAAACAAACGGAGAGTAAACAAACACGGCTGGTAACTTTAATTATTACCCCAAAACTGTATTTAAATGCTTGAAAATTTGCAATTTTCTCTCACAGAACCCAGAGAGACAGCACTTTTCACATCCCATGGCCACTCCCATCAATGTCTGCCCCAAGAAAAGTTGAAACATTAAATTCTGCTAAGTCAGGCTGACAGATTTCTCAGGACACAATGGACCAATGAAACTGAACTGAGGGCCCACAGGCTAGGACCTGGTCACTGTTAATCAGGTTTTCCAATCTGTGTTTATAACTATCAGGCATTTACCTGCTATAGCAAACCTTCACCTCTCCTTTTTGTATTTCCCTTGAACCCCAAATATCTGAGATGTCTAATGATGGGAATGGATCAGAACAGATTCCAAGGTGTCTGCACAAGGAAGGTTAAGAGCTACAAATCTCTCCACACAGCCCTGCACTAAGCAGTAAGGAGCTGAATTAGATGCAAGAATAAAGCAAAGCTGAACTTCCAGATGCATCCCCTCCACTTGCCATGCCTTTCCTAGTAACAGAGATCCTGCTCAAAAACAAAGCCTAACTAGCTGGTATAAACTGACTTTACATAAGCAGTTATGACCTAAACAAAGTTTGAACAGTACATAGCCTCTGGGTACTCTTTTGAGTACATTTTGAGTTTAAATTTAGATTTTTATTGCCCTTGGAATGCTGAAATAAACTTTCAGTCCCACCGGTGAAACTCCTGGAAGAGACTATATTAAATTTCTCTGTTCATGAAGGTGTGTGCCTTCCTTCTATTCATTACCAGGCATGCAAGTCACATAATAAAGCCAAGCTGGTTTTATTCTTGTATGTACCTTATTATGCTTAACAGAATTCTGCAAGGGCAGTTCCCATCAGCAAGTGGTGTCACGTAAGAGCTGAGCACCCCATCAGGGGTCTCTGGTGTTGAACACACAGATCTGACACACCCAGGCCTGCCAGGGAATGGTCACACAGCCTGGTCTAGGACAGGAATCTTCAATTTCCCTGTGTCTGCAGAACAACACTTAGAACTAACTCAAATCAAATCAAATCAAATCAAATCAAATCAATCAGCTTACTAAGGTAGCATTGTGAAAATACACAGCAAAATTAAACACCTGAGGTCTGAAAAGGCAAACCCAGACTTTGCTTATTTGATAAGGAAAGAGGTCTTGAATACCCTAATATTAGTAACATGCACTAGCCTTACATGCCTAAGATTCTACCAGAAAATGAGAAAAGTGGGCCCAAGCAGAAGTAACAACTCTGACAGGAACAACCTGACTCATCAGTAAATTAAAAATCATTGTTTTATCTGAGATTTCTTCATCTGTCCTGGAGTCAAAACAATTTAGCTAACTGGGAACATGGAAACAGCAACCTTTCTCTTACAGGTCACAAGGAAAGACTCATCCATTTCCTTACTAGCTCAGCTATACCTGGAAGAAGCATTCCCTGTTTCCAATGTACCAGTCCCTAATGCTGCACGGGCCAAGGCAGAACATTTCAGGTGAAATATGCAGTGAAGCAGACACTGCTTCAAGACCAGATGCAAATTATAATTTGCCTCAAATAAATAAATAAATAAACAAATAAAGTTGCTTTGTAAGTTGGAAGTTAGGCAGATTCCAGTAACATGAAAATAGTCTTTGAGGCAGGATGATTATAACCTGCTTATGACAAATAAACTAAATGTGGTGTGTCTCTTGATGCAACTTATCATTAATTTATTGATGTTCTCCTATCAAAATCTCATTCAGTTCTGCTTTTCTTTCAAGCAAAGACCACAAGTCTTCAAGGCACTATGACCATGCCACAAGTTGTAGGTTCACAGTGGTGGCAGAAAAAGTTCCATTTGTGGGAAATTGGACAGAGGTTACACAAATTTCTTCCTGGTAATAGCAGCTGTAGCTGGTATGAAATGCAGTGTTAAATGAGAGTAAAGCATGGAACATTTTGTAATTACAGCTCTCCACTGAATTGTTTACTTTTCAAGGTGGTAGAGAAGGAAATACTTATGGTTTTAATCATCTTCATTACAGCAGAAGAGAATTTGTGATCTAACAGTAAGTTTAAAGAAGAATCTGTCATTTTGATGGCTCATTTCTGAGATTTATGTTTTGTGGTGGTTTTGTGGGCTTTTTGGTTATTTAAATACAGAGAGGAAGTCTGAGGAGAAAGCTGAGAGATTGTTTGTGTGTTTTTAAACACTGTCTGAGCAATACAATCAAATTGTATTGTCAGTGCTTCTCTGATCCCCTTTACCCAGAGGAAAGTTTGGGGTTATTTCTTCTTTCTGCATACAACAAACAAAAATTGCTTAACCTTCTCTTTCTCTTCAGCTCCTAACCTGTTCACTTAAACTGGCCTAGAGGGGCTTCTCTTGCTGGTTTGGGGGAGCTGCTTCCATATTTAGGCTTTATTTTAGATCTTTTCAAAGCTGTTTTTTTCCAGATAGCTTGCTACTTGGGGTTCTGGCCCTTCCTCCTCTTCTACAGTATTTTGAAGTTTAATTTTATATCCTTTGCAGGGCTTTTGATTTTTTTAACCCCTACCACTGCCTTTTCTTTATGCCTTTATAGATAGTGATAACATTATGAATTATATTATACTACACAGAAATAAAGCTTGCTAGAATTGAAACTTGCTGCCATTTTCTTCCAGTATCTGCAAGGGGTTGAGACTCCCTATGAATTTATTTTAAAATTGCCTTTAATCCTCCTGCTAGACTGATGTTTTCCTTCAGAAAAGGAGGACAGTGTTCCAGCCTCAAAAAATGGCACAGAATGAAGGAAATGAGGAAAAAAAGGTCCTGAGTCATGAAAACAAAGAAGAAATACAAGTGCAACAGACTTGAGAGAGGATTAAAATCCACAAACTGGAAGGGACAGAATAGTAGCATGGAGGTCTAATTGAAAGGAAATAGAGGACTGACTCTAAATATGAACTAGGTAGAGCAAGGAGGGAGAAGTTAGCCAAGGGAGAGCTGAACTAGCAGACACCTCTCACCTTTTAGCTCCATTCATTATCTTCCCTCTGTCTTCTGCTCCCAGGGAGAGCTGGGAGCCCTCCTGACAAACTTTTCCTGGCCACAGTCAGTGCTGAAGCTTGGAAGCAAAGCATTCAGGACAGGAGCTGCTCTCAGAGGGTCACACAAACACTGCCAGGGTGTAGTGATGGACCTGCCCCTCCTTCCACGGGAGGGATGAATATCTGGGCTCCAAGGAACACAAGTCAGTTCTTGTTCCCACAGCACCAAAAGAAGGGAAGATCTGTATCTAAGGTCTGCAAGTCAATGTATTTTGTGAATAAGTGGTTCCCTTCTCTCCTGCTGCTCTGGATGTCTGATTGTTGTGGAGACAAAGCCCCCTGCTAGGAGCTGCACACCGGGCAGTGCCTGTCAGCAGTGAGAACACCCAAAACAGCCACTGAAACTGAGCCACTGCCCAGGAACACTGACCCCAGCCTGCCCAGGAACACTGACCCCAGCCTGCTCAGGAACACTGACCCCAGCCTGCCCAGGAACACTGACCCCAGCCTGCTCAGGAACACTGACCCCTCCCTGCTCAGGAACACTGACCCCAGCCTGCTCAGGAACACTGAATGCACCCTGCTCAGGAACACTGACTGCACTCTGCTCAGGAACACTGACCCCAGCCTGCTCAGGAACACTGACCCCTCCCTGCTCAGGAACACTGAATGCACCCTGCTCAGGAACACTGACTGCACTCTGCTCAGGAACACTGACCCCAGCCTGCTCAGGAACACTGACCCCTCCCTGCCCAGGAACACTGACTGCACCCTGCCCAAGAACACTGACTGCACCCTGCTCAGGAACACTGGCCCCCGCCTGCTCAGGAACACTGACCCCAGCCTGCTCAGGAACACTGACTGCACCCTGCTTGGGAACACTGACTGCACCCTGTGCCTCGCTGTGCAGCTGGGCTGGCTCCCTTGGCCCATTCCAGAGGCAATCTGGGGTTTTCTCAGTTTCTACAGCTTCTTTCTACTCCTAAACACTATTTTGGAAAATCCTTGTTTACTGTAACTAAAGCACCCTGCACTCATCAAAAGGAATGTTACAGTAAATCAGAGCCCACAGTTACAGACACTCTTGACCACTCTGTAGTGTGAGGCATCAGCACTTAAAACAAGAGCTGTGCCAACTCAAAAAGCTGAAAAGGGCATCTTTTGCTTCAATCATTCCCATGGAATGCACAACTGGATTTTAAAAAAACTATGATCTTTTAACATTCATCCTCCTGAATAGGATGTTAAAAAAGTAAATCCCTCTGAGCATCACAGCTATACTTTAAAGATGAGTCCAGTCATAAAAAAGATTTTGTATGGATAACTGATACATTTTCTGCTAGGTGGAGAGAAAAAAAAAGATACCTCAAGCTATGACAAGTTTGCTGTGTAGGTGATATATGGTAGTAATTGACATCCTAACAATAGGAGACCATAAAGATACCTTGAAATTATTTTCTTTTCTATTTCTTCCCTATCTACTTTTCCTCTTCCATTTCTTCAGGAAGGCAGATCTACCAGCAAGACAATTTAATCTTCCAGGGATAAAGAAAGACTTCCTTGTCTAAGAAAAATAAAAACTTCTACTGGTCAAGGACAGAAAGCCCAAGAGAAGGAATTATCTCCTGACAGTGAGCTATGTTTTTTTATCTCTAGAAAAGGAAGCAGCAGTATTCTGGAAGAAATAACATTGATTTAGCTGGAATGTAAGGAAGACATCTTCTGCTTGATGTATGTAGCCTTCTGGACAAGGGTAGGACAATAGCTTGGATTCCCTGAACAAAATACCTCCTACTGTGTTTTCACTATCATGTAGTGAGAAGAATTTTATTCCCTTATAACATTTAACTCTGAACCATGAGAAACTTCGTGCTCAGTCATGAGGCTGGATGGGTACTTATTTAATGAGCTACCAATAGGATCATTCTCCTGGACTCTTTGCCATGCCTAAGTGGGAGAGGGAAGAGTCATTGTCCCATCCAGGATAAAACTAAACCACAGCAGCCAAAGACACTGGCACAATTTACCTCCTTGGCAAAACAGACACAGAAACCAAATCTCAGCTATTGTATAACTACAATATAGAGCAGCTCTTTCCATGATTTTTGCTGCTGCACTTCACAACATAGCAGTATGGCAGTCAGGTTCAACAATATTTGGTAAGGCAACTTATTAGTCAAAGAAACAAACTTGCTCACTTGGGCTTATATGTAAACAAGTCTCCACGTCTGTCTTCATGAACACAGTGTTGCCATCCACCCTAAAAAGTAGCTGACTGTAGCCTGTGATTCCTTCTAAAGCAATGTTCCACTTTTCAAAAGGCCACTTTTATCTGCTTAAATATAAAACAACTCTTCTGTTATCTAGCTGAAGGCATACAGAGCTGACAAGCTTATGCTTAAGTGCTTTAACTTAAAAAACATGAAGCAGCTTGTTGCTTTCAACTCCATGGACACACTTTCCACTTAAGTGTTTTGCAAAATAGTAGGCTCCTCAACAGAGTAACTAGAGACATCAGTATCTGTCTCCATCCCTTCCTGAGGAACCAGTCAGAGATGTGGGGAGCCAATACTTCAGCCAGAATTAACGTATTACTGGTTTCCAGCAGAGATCCTAATACTGCATACCAACAGGGTTCTTCTAAACAAGAAAAAAAATTAAGTTAGAAAAGGAAAAGCACAGCACGAACAACCTATAAAGGTAGTGGAGGAAACTAGAAAGGGTTACTAAAGGCAAGAATTATTTTAAGTTAATCTCAGAGATGACACGAAGTCGATACACAAAGAAGCAGGCACAAACTGAGTTAGAACAGCCAAGAGGCTCTCCCCTCCTGATTGGCAAGGCTGAAGCATTGGGCCTTTTGAGAAGAAAGATTACTAAACCAGTTAAAACTGAAAAGCTGCACAACTCATGGAGGAAACTCAGCACATGAGCAACTGCAACAGAAGGAATATACAAAAAATGTCTCAAGACACAAAGGACTACACGTCACTGATGAGATCGATATAAACTGCTGTGGCAAAGGGTTTAAAACTCTGCTACACATGGTCACAAGTGGGCAGGGCTTACCTTGCCTGCCCAGAAGTGCTCAGTGCTTCCTACCGTGTCACAGTCCCTTTGCTCCAAGCTTGCAGCGATGTTTCTGTGCCGTAGAGATGTAGAAAGGAGCGTCTCACCATCCTCCTCTGCCCCTGAGAACAGACACGGGGTTAGTGCAACCTGGCCACAGTGTAACAGGAGGGAAATTTCCATAAACTGCAGAGGGAAAGAGCTGAGTGAAAAGCGTCTGAGTCAGGCAGGAGCTCACTCAGCAGCACAGGGTACAAGAGCCTTTGTGCAGAAGCACTCATTAGACACCAGTGTAGATACAGTAAGACAGAAACACAGTGTGATGTGATACGCTGTCACCATTAAGGTAGGATGTGACAGATACATTTGGAAAATATAAAATACATTCATACAGTCAAATTGAGAGAATGCACATGAAGCCACCTGAATGAACAGCCCTGTCTTCCTGGGAATGTGGTGACATTGATAGCACTGATCAGATCAGCTTCTGATTATATCAATTTATAAGCAACACCCCAATGTTGTATCTGCAGCATCAGCTTTGCTCAAAGCATAATACAGTAAGGGAACATTAAAAAAAAATTAAACTAAAATTACCATTCTGCAGTTGATTTCTGATTGTACAGGACTCATCTTCCCAGCTGCTGAAGCATAACCAAAGGGATTTGGCTGCATTTCCATGTGCTGAGCATAAAGCAGTCATGACCAAACCTGTAGGTACTGACTGGCCCAGAGAACTGCAGCTTCAGCTTGCCTGGTTTCAAGAGCCAACACTACCTTACCCTATGACCACCTCAGCCCCAAAGATACAAAACAGTCACAAACAAAAATTGTGTTTGTCCTTGATATTGTGTTCTCCACATTTTTTGTGAGCACTTCACTCATTTTGTCTTAGAACAGCTCCAGAACAGTTCAGCTATTTCCTCTCCCACAAAGGACAAGTATTCAATTCTTCAGTACCATCTGAAAGACTGCCAGTAAACAGAGGGGAGGTGGTTTCTTCCTAAAACCATTGACAGTTTCAAAAAAAACCAGTAACAGATATTATTTAAACAAACACTTTATTTGATATGTTAAGTTTCAATGCTTTTTACTGGGTTTTATTCTTTTTCTTTATCTATAAAAATATAAATATTTTAAATAAGAGAAGTTTGCCATGAGACTAGAACAGGTTATGCACTAAAACCCTACACTGACAGAAATTTGTGTGACAATCACCAGATAACACTGGACCACTTTGACCCTGTGACATTCCAGTTATTTAAAACAAAACAAAACAAAACCTTATATTAGGCATCTTTGGACAACATTTTTTTTCGACAACAGCATCATTTCACCATGTGTTTACCACTGAAACTACTGAATGTCTCAACAGTTATCCAGAACACTTTCATGATCTTGAAAACACGGCCACAAAAATTCAGTTGTGTTGTGTAAGGCTCCATGAAAAAATTAAAATGAAATGTGAGAAGAATAAATATAAATGCATTTCTTCAAAAGTTCTGGTCATCCAAATAATCCTTGTCTCATGCAAGTGTATCTACTGCTTACAACAATTCAGGAAATGGGACTGGGATGTATTTCTGTAGCAGCAGTTTCCTGAATTCTGCAATAATATCCCAGGGGCAGAATAAGTTGCAAGAATCTGCACTGCAACACAGCTATGCAAATTTATGTCAGCAGAAAAAACTCATTTAATGACCCACTGGAATTTAAAACCATATCTTCAAAACTGAGCCCTGGCATCTCTACTTTAAAAAAGGAAGAGCCTCCTCTTCCTGCTATAGAGAAAAGCTGATTTTTCTCTCAGTGTATTTGTTTCAAAGTCCTTTCTTGTCAATAAAGTCCTTCCACTATGTATATTAGGAAAATAAATATGACTTTCACAGGTCAAGATGCTATGTTAAACCTGTGCTTCAAGACAGTGATGTCGTAGTTCCATACAGGAAAAAAAATTAATTCCAAGTTTGGTCTTGAGCTGTGCAATTGTTCATGTTCACACTACAGGCTGAATGCAAAGCTGGTAGGTTTATGTGCATTAATGGTGGTTAATTCCCAGCAGAGCTCTCAATTAGCTTAATCAAACCACAACAGGGGCCTGGGAATATTGCAGGAAACTCGGTGAAGGTCTCTGCTCAATGCAGCACTGCCAGAGGTTGGCCACATGACAAAGTGCACAGCTACAGGATTTAGAATTCGTGTTGTGGATGTAACAACTGCTGAGCCTCATCTCACTCTTCTGGGTAGGGCTGGTCCTGCCATTTCAAAGGAGGCATTTCAAAACTAGAGGCTGCAATCTTCTGGGTTGTGTGAACAATTGAGTCTTTGGAAAGGCTCTTCGAAGACTAAAATAGTGAGATTAATCACTCAGAAGACAGCAAAGGAACAATAAAACCAGATTAAAAAGAGAGACATCAGAAGCTTCTCCTTCCCCACACCTCAGCAGACAGAATTGTAGGGAAATTCAGCTCTATTGTCAGCTGGGAAACATAAAACCAAGTAAAGAAATTACAAAAATGTTCAAAAGGAAATTATGAATCCATGCCAACCACTAATTTTAAAACATGATTCAATGTATGCTGAAAAATTTGGGGAGAATCAATGCAGGAAGGGTAACTGACCCATGAAATCTCTAGTCCTGCAGACCAGATTTTAACAATTATGAAATCAGGAACAGTACCACATGCATGGCAAAGAACAAAGTACTTCTCCATTCTTTCAGTGGAAATGGTATTTATCAGGTCAACATATCAGGCAATGTGACCAATATCTTGAAGAGTTATACAAGAAATTTTGATGGAAAGGACTGCAGAGTGAGCAACATGACATGTTCTCAGCATTTTTATTTCGTAACAAATATTGACCTGCTTTGGTGACAGCAACACCAAAACCAGCAATTAGTGGCATAGCGGTTTTATCAACAGAAAAGGTTCAGCCCTATGTTAATTTCCACTAAAATATTTATGTTTTTAAAAGGGTTGTTACTACTGGAAAAATTGGAAAATACTGTCAGTATAGAAGCAGCTCAAGGAGGATGGCCCTGACTTGAATGACCCTGAAGCCAAAAACATTGAAAGCACATTAAAATTTATTAGCATGAAGTCCAACAATGCAGTGAGAATTTCCACTACAAGCTGGATGACTATTAACTGCAAACAAAGCAGGAGTCCTCCTGTGAACCTTTAGTCCTTGAACGAGTGTTGTGTAGACAAAAAAAAAATTAACCCTGGAAATATAACTGCAGTTGAAGCACTGATATGTCTTCAAACATACTGTATGCAACATCAATTACCAATGTGAATGACAATTATTCACATCTTTGTCTTCATTTTGCTGAAACTCTTCCAACATCTCTTCCTTGGGTCTTCTTTTTTCTGATAGCTTAGCAGAATTTGAGTCAATTAGAAGGTCACCAACACCAAGAGTGCTAGGAGCAGCACACTGCATGAAGACTCATGACTAAGTCAGAATCCATCTTTGTCAGTAATGTGGGCACAAGAGGCAGGAGACCCTTGGGTATATTCTTCAAATCTATATGCTTATGCCATGTTAGACCCATTCTCCAATAGCTCCACAACTCCTCCTGAAGAAAAATTTCCCAAACAGGGTTTTTCAGTATCCCAGATATGCCCTGAGTTCAGAACAAACAACTGTTTCACTTTAGGAATCCCATACTGTAAGAACCTAAGTGCTACTGGTGAAATGGCTCATTATCACATCTCCCCAGCTCTATAAAGCTGCAGAAAGGCAATGGCATTTTCTTCCTCTCTTGTCCAACAAAAGGCTCAGAGTCGGCACAGGGGAGAGGGAGAACACTCTACACCCAGATGTGCACAGCTGCTTACAGTGGGATCAACACTGCTCATGACTCTGGACCACTGGCGTAGAGAAACCCCACTGCCCTGTATCCTAGGAATACAGATGGTAGTGGAAGGGAAGTGCACCAGTGCAGGCACCACCACCTCCAGCCCACGCTGTATTTTCAGCGAGTGTCCCAAGGCACAGGGACTGACTACTGCCAGTTTTGCCTAAGCCCTCTCCTCCTATGCAAGGAGAGGGGTTTCTCTCTCCAAAAAAACACAAGGCCTCTTTTCTTTTTGGGCAAGCAACAAGAGAGGCCTTTTGGCAACTCTTAGCTGGTAGAACAGACATCACACTTGACCCACCGACCCTGTCCGAGGGTGAAACCAAAACAGTTCTAAAAGAACATGTGTGTCCCGCCCAGGATTTCTGCACTACAGAACCTGAGCCTTCCTGCTCTCCCTCTGCACACCCCATTGGAGATGCCTCCAGCAAAACGCTGATCTCTCCCCTTTCCTTTTTAGTGGAAAGGACACTCTCAGGGGTCACCCTCAGGAGCACAGAGACGAGATGGAGTACACAAGCTGCTTCCAACTTCCTCACGNGGGCTGCGGGGAGCCGGTGCCCGGCCATGCACGAAGCCCTGCCTCCGCCGGCTCCTCGGGAACGGCTGCTTCCAAATCCACTTATTGGGCTTCCAGATGTACCTGGGGGGCAGACGAGGAGAAATTATGTTTTGCAATGTCGAGTGTGCATTAACTATTCCCTGAGTTAACTGCATTTGACTTGCTCCTCTGTTGGACCAAACTCCCCATCTCCTGCTGGAGTCATTAATCTGTACTTTCTCATCGTTTCCGCAGAAGAGAGTTGGTTTGTTTCTCCCTTTCCACCCCTTCGCCCCCACACGCAGTCCCTAAAAGCCCAACAATTAAAAATGTGGATTTCCCCTTTAATTCCCCTACATTGTGTAATTATATTCACATTAGAAATCAATCAACATTGGTCATTACCATTAGTGATATGCTCATAAAGCAAACACTAGACATGCTAATGAACTGAATGAAACATAATTTCTTGTTGTGTAAACTCATGCTCAACGCTAATCAGCAATAAATTCAATCAGACATTACATACATCAACTGAAAACCCATTAAAGCAGGGTACAGAGCAGCGGCTGCTCATTTCTGGGGGCAGCGCGGCCCCGTGCCCGGAGCGGCCCAGCAGGGCCGCGGGGGCCGGGGACGAGGCCGCAGGAGCCCTGAGGGGACACGGCCTCCCTGCGAGGGACCCCTCGGTGGCGGGGCCGTCCGTGGCTCCCGCCCGCTGCTTACCGGCCGTGGCGGGGCTGCCGGACAAAGCCGGTCCCTTTTCTGTCTCTGGCTCCGCGCAGCCCGGACAGCGATGCCCGCAGCCAGACCCCGCGCCCTGTCCGGCTCCGCCGCTTAAAATGGCGCCCAGGTCCAGTTCCTTCGGCATGGTCACCCCCTCGGAGCCCGTTCTGCTTCCAGGACCCGCCCGCAGCCCCGGGGCTCTCAGGACCTGGCGTTGCCCAGGCAGGAAAGTGGCCTTTGCCTCGTGCACCCAGGTGCGGGCGGTTTCCAGGATGCGAACGGGCTCCGAGCGTGTGCACCCAGGTGCTCATTCAACGCTACGCTGCCATAAACACGGGGCCAAAGCAGCGGCCAGCGTAGAGATGGCGATGGCTGCAAGCGTGGGTGCGACCGGCTGGCCTGGGGAAGCCCCGTGCGCTGTTCGCCCCGTCGGGGCGGCGCCGGCCCCCGGAGGCTCGGCAAGGACGGCTCCCCCTGGCCGCCCACCGCGCCCTCCAAGCCCGATCGGGGGGCACCTTCACGGCCTTCCTCTCCCTGGAAGAGGAGTGCCGGGTGCGCAGGGATGGCAGAAAGGTGCTGTTTTTAAACACAACGCGTCTGCTGAAGTAAATCGCCGGGCAGCAGCCCCGCCGCCCCTCGGGCTCATCTCCCGCGCTCCCGCACACCGCGGCGGGGGGAGCTCCGGGCCGAGCTGGGGCGGGGAGGCAGCGGGACCCGCCCGTCCCTCCGGGGAGCCGGGGCGAGGTCCCGGTCCAGGCCCCCCGCCCAGGACACCGGCAAGGTCTCCCCGGCCCGGCAAGGCCGGGCTCCGGGCNTACCCGTACCTGTTGCAGCCCTTCGCTCGGCTCCAGCCGGGGCTCTCCAGCACTCGCCGCTCTCCGTCTCCAGCTCGCAGGAAGGATGCGGACAAGGCGCTCGCTGCCGGGGGCGGCACTGCCGCTGCCAGAGCGGGGCGAGGCGCCCCCGCT